>JALBWW010000053.1:0-530472 GCA_023212625.1 Styphnolobium japonicum
CACCCATGGAGGTTGAAGACTCAAGATATCTTCAGTTAAGAGTTGTAAGCCCATTTCTTCCATTTCGGTTTATCTTGGATTATAAGAACTTTTAGGCCAAGTTGTTCATGTTTTCATGAAACACATGAGTTAGATGGTGTTTGAGAGAGTCAATAGATGTTCGCCAACCACCCATGGAGGTTGAAGACTCAAGATATCTTCGGTTAAGAGTTGTAAGCCCATTTCTTCCATTTCGGTTTATCTTGGCATAATAGAACTTCTAGGCCAAGTAGTTGTTGTTTTCATGAAACAAGTGAGTTAGATGGTGTTTGAGAGAGTCAATAGATGTTCGCCAATTACCCACGGAGGTTGAAGACTCAAGATATCTTCGGTTAAGAGTTTTAAGCCCATTTCTTCCTTTTCGGTTTATCTTGGATTCTAAGAACTTCTAGGCCAAGTGGTTAATGTTTTGACGAAGCACATGAGTTAGATGGTGTTTGAGAGAGTCAATAGATGTTCGCCAACCACCCATGGAGGTTGAAGACTCAAGATATCTTCAGTTAAGAGTTGTAAGCCCGATTCTTCCATTTCGGTTTATCTTGGATTATAAGAACTTCTAGGCCAAGTGGTTGATGTTTTCATGAAACATATTAGTTAGATGGTGTTTGAGAGAGTCAATAGATGTTCGCAAAGGACCCATGGAGGTTGAAGACTCAAGATATCTTCGGTTAAGAGTTGTAAGCCCATTTCTTCCTTTTCGGTTTATCTTGGATTATAAGAACTTCTTCGCCAAGTTGTTGATGTTTTGATGAAACACATGAGTTAGATGGTGTTTGAGAGAGTCAATAGATGTTCGCAAAGGACCCATGGAGGTTGAAGACTCAAGATATCTTCGGTTAAGAGTTGTAAGCCCATTTCTTCCTTTTCGGTTTATCTTGGATTATAAGAACTTCTTGGCCAAGTTGTTGATGTTTTGGTGAAACAAATGAGTTAGATGGTGTTTGAGAGAGTCAATAGATGTTCGCCAACCACCCATGGAGGTTGAAGACTCAAGATATCTTCAGTTAAGAGTTGTAAGCCCATTTCTTCCATTTCGGTTTATCTTGGATTATAAGAACTTTTAGGCCAAGTTGTTCATGTTTTCATGAAACACATGAGTTAGATGGTGTTTGAGAGAGTCAATAGATGTTCGCCAACCACCCATGGAGGTTGAAGACTCAAGGTATCTTCGGTTAAGAATTGTAAGCCCATTTCTTCCTTTTCGGATTATCTTGGATTATAAGAACTTCTAGGCCAAGTGGTTGATGTTTTGATGAAACATATGAGTTAGATGGTGTTTGAGAGAGTCAATAGATGTTCGCCAACCACCCATGGAGGTTGAAGACTCAAGATATCTTCGGTTAAGAGTTGTAAGCCCATTTCTTCCATTTCGGTTTATCTTGGCATAATAGAACTTCTAGGCCAAGTAGTTGTTGTTTTCATGAAACAAGTGAGTTAGATGGTGTTTGAGAGAGTCAATAGATGTTCGCCAATCACCCATGGAGGTTGAAGACTCTAGATATCTTCGGTTAAAAGTTGTAAGCCCATTTCTTCCATTTCGGTTTATCTTGGCATAATAGAACTTCTAGGCCAAGTAGTTGTTGTTTTCATGAAACAAGTGACTTAGATGGTGTTTGAGAGAGTCAATAGATGTTCGCCAACCCCCCATGGAGGTTGAAGACTCAAGATATCTTCGGTTAAGAGTTGTAAGCCCATTTCTTCCATTTCGATTTATCTTGGCATATTAGAACTTCTAGGCCAAGTAGTTGTTGTTTTCATGAAACAAGTGAGTTAGATGGTGTTTGAGAGAGTCAATAGATGTTCGCCAATCACCCATGGAGGTTGAAGACTCAAGATATCTTCAGTTAAGAGTTGTAAGCCCATTTCTTCCATTTCGGTTTATCTTGGATTATAAGAACTTTTAGGCCAAGTTGTTCATGTTTTCATGAAACACATGAGTTAGATGGTGTTTGAGAGAGTCAATAGATGTTCGCCAACCACCCATGGAGGTTGAAGACTCAAGATATCTTCGGTTAAGAGTTGTAAGCCCATTTCTTCCATTTCGGTTTATCTTGGCATAATAGAACTTCTAGGCCAAGTAGTTGTTGTTTTCATGAAACAAGTGAGTTAGATGGTGTTTGAGAGAGTCAATAGATGTTCGCCAATTACCCACGGAGGTTGAAGACTCAAGATATCTTCGGTTAAGAGTTTTAAGCCCATTTCTTCCTTTTCGGTTTATCTTGGATTCTAAGAACTTCTAGGCCAAGTGGTTAATGTTTTGACGAAGCACATGAGTTAGATGGTGTTTGAGAGAGTCAATAGATGTTCGCCAACCACCCATGGAGGTTGAAGACTCAAGATATCTTCAGTTAAGAGTTGTAAGCCCAATTCTCCCATTTCGGTTTATCTTGGATTATAAGAACTTCTAGGCCAAGTGGTTGATGTTTTCATGAAACATATTAGTTAGATGGTGTTTGAGAGAGTCAATAGATGTTCGCAAAGGACCCATGGAGGTTGAAGACTCAAGATATCTTCGGTTAAGAGTTGTAAGCCCATTTCTTCCTTTTCGGTTTATCTTGGATTATAAGAACTTCTTCGCCAAGTTGTTGATGTTTTGATGAAACACATGAGTTAGATGGTGTTTGAGAGAGTCAATAGATGTTCGCAAAGGACCCATGGAGGTTGAAGACTCAAGATATCTTCGGTTAAGAGTTGTAAGCCCATTTCTTCCTTTTCGGTTTATCTTGGATTATAAGAACTTCTTGGCCAAGTTGTTGATGTTTTGGTGAAACAAATGAGTTAGATGGTGTTTGAGAGAGTCAATAGATGTTCGCCAACCACCCATGGAGGTTGAAGACTCAAGATATCTTCGGTTAAGAGTTGTAAGCCCATTTCTTCCATTTCGGTTTATCTTGGCATATTAGAACTTCTAGGCCAAGTAGTTGTTGTTTTCATGAAACAAGTGAGTTAGATGGTGTTTGAGAGAGTCAATAGATGTTCACCAACCACCCATCGAGGTTGAAGACTCAAGATATCTTCGGTTAAGAGTTGTAAGCCCATTTCTTCCATTTCGGTTTATCTTGGATTATAAGAACTTCTAGGCCAAGTGGTTGATGTTTTCATGAAACATATAAGTTAGATGGTGTTTGAGAGAGTCAATAGATGTTCGCCAACCACCCATGGAGGTTGAAGACTCAAGATATCTTCAGTTAAGAGTTGTAAGCCTATTTCTTCCATTTCGGTTTATCTTGGATTATAAGAACTTCTAGGCCAAGTGGTTCATGTTTTCATGAAACACATGAGTTAGATGGTGATTGAGAGAGTCAATAGATGTTCGCCACCCACCCATGGAGGTTGAACACTCAAGATATCTTCGTTTAAGAGTTGTAAGCCCATTTCTTCCATTTCGTTTTATCTTGGCATATTAGAACTTCTAGGCCAAGTAGTTGTTGTTTTCATGAAACAAGTGAGTTAGATGGTGTTTGAGAGAGTCAATAGATGTTCACCAACCACCCATCGAGGTTGAAGACTCAAGATATCTTCGGTTAAGAGTTGTAAGCCCATTTCTTCCTTTTCGGTTTATCTTGGATTATAAGAACTTCTAGGCCAAGTGGTTGATGTTTTGATGAAACATATGAGTTAGATGGTGTTTGAGAGAGTCAATAGATGTTCGCCAATCACCCATGGAGGTTGAAGACTCAAGATATCTTCGGTTAAGAGTTGTAAGCCCATTTCTTCCATTTCGGTTTATCTTGGATTATAAGAACTTCTAGGCCAAGTGGTTGATGTTTTCATGAAACACATGAGTTAGATGGTGTTTGAGAGAGTCAATAGATGTTCGCCAACCACCCATGGAGGTTGAAGACTCAAGGTATCTTCGGTTAAGAGTTGTAAGCCCATTTCTTCCTTTTCGGATTATCTTGGATTATAAGAACTTCTAGGCCAAGTGGTTGATGTTTTGATGAAACATATGAGTTAGATGGTGTTTGAGAGAGTCAATAGATGTTCACCAACCACCCATGGAGGTTGAAGACTCAAGATATCTTCAGTTAAGAGTTGTAAGCCCATTTCTTCCATTTCGGTTTATCTTGGATTATAAGAACTTTTAGGCCAAGTTGTTCATGTTTTCATGAAACACATGAGTTAGATGGTGTTTGAGAGAGTCAATAGATGTTCGCCAATCACCCATGGAGGTTGAAGACTCAAGATATCTTCGGTTAAGAGTTGTAAGCCCATTTCTTCCATTTCGGTTTATCTTGGATTATAAGAACTTCTAGGCCAAGTGGTTGATGTTTTCATGAAACACATGAGTTAGATGGTGTTTGAGAGAGTCAATAGATGTTCGCCAACCACCCATGGAGGTTGAAGACTCAAGGTATCTTCGGTTAAGAATTGTAAGCCCATTTCTTCCTTTTCGGATTATCTTGGATTATAAGAACTTCTAGGCCAAGTGGTTGATGTTTTGATGAAACATATGAGTTAGATGGTGTTTGAGAGAGTCAATAGATGTTCACCAACCACCCATGGAGGTTGAAGACTCAAGATATCTTCAGTTAAGAGTTGTAAGCCCATTTCTTCCATTTCGGTTTATCTTGGATTATAAGAACTTTTAGGCCAAGTTGTTCATGTTTTCATGAAACACATGAGTTAGATGGTGTTTGAGAGAGTCAATAGATGTTCGCCAACCACCCATGGAGGTTGAACACTCAAGATATCTTCAGTTAAGAGTTGTAAGCCCATTTCTTCCATTTCGGTTTATCTTGGATTATAAGAACTTCTATGCCAAGTGGTTGATGTTTTCATGAAACATATAAGTTTGATGGTGTTTGAGAGAGTCAATATATGTTCGCCAACCACCCATGGAGGTTGAAGACTCAAGATATCTTCAGTTAAGAGTTGTAAGCCCATTTCTTCCATTTCGGTTTATCTTGGATTATAAGAACTTCTAGGCCAAGTGGATCATGTTTTCATGAAACACATGAGTTAGATGGTGTTTGAGAGAGTCAATAGATGTTCGCCAACCACCCATGGAGGTTGAAGACTCAAGATATCTTCGGTTAAGAGTTGTAAGCCCATTTCTTCCATTTCGGTTTATCTTGGCATATTAGAACTTCTAGGCCAAGTAGTTGTTGTTTTCATGAAACAAGTGAGTTAGATGGTGTTTGAGAGAGTCAATAGATGTTCGCCAATCACCCATGGAGGTTGAAGACTCAAGATATCTTCGGTTAAGAGTTGTAAGCCCATTTCTTCCTTTTCGGTTTATCTTGGATTATAAGAACTTCTAGGCCAAGTGGTTAATGTTTTGATGAAGCACATGAGTTAGATGGTGTTTGAGAGAGTCAATAGATGTTCGCCAACCACCCATGGAGGTTGAAGACTCAAGATATCTTCAGTTAAGAGTTGTAAGCCCATTTCTTCCATTTCGGTTTATCTTGGATTATAAGAACTTCTAGGCCAAGTGGTTGATGTTTTCATGAAACACATGAGTTAGATGGTGATTGAGAGAGTCAATAGATGTTCGCCACCCACCCATGGAGGTTGAACACTCAAGATATCTTCGTTTAAGAGTTGTAAGCCCATTTCTTCCATTTCGTTTTATCTTGGCATATTAGAACTTCTAGGCCAAGTAGTTGTTGTTTTCATGAAACAAGTGAGTTAGATGGTGTTTGAGAGAGTCAATAGATGTTCACCAACCACCCATCGAGGTTGAAGACTCAAGATATCTTCGGTTAAGAGTTGTAAGCCCATTTCTTCCTTTTCGGTTTATCTTGGATTATAAGAACTTCTAGGCCAAGTGGTTGATGTTTTGATGAAACATATGAGTTAGATGGTGTTTGAGAGAGTCAATAGATGTTCGCCAATCACCCATGGAGGTTGAAGACTCAAGATATCTTCGGTTAAGAGTTGTAAGCCCATTTCTTCCATTTCGGTTTATCTTGGATTATAAGAACTTCTAGGCCAAGTGGTTGATGTTTTCATGAAACACATGAGTTAGATGGTGTTTGAGAGAGTCAATAGATGTTCGCCAACCACCCATGGAGGTTGAAGACTCAAGGTATCTTCGGTTAAGAATTGTAAGCCCATTTCTTCCTTTTCGGATTATCTTGGATTATAAGAACTTCTAGGCCAAGTGGTTGATGTTTTGATGAAACATATGAGTTAGATGGTGTTTGAGAGAGTCAATAGATGTTCACCAACCACCCATGGAGGTTGAAGACTCAAGATATTTTCAGTTAAGAGTTGTAAGCCCATTTCTTCCATTTCGGTTTATCTTGGATTATAAGAACTTTTAGGCCAAGTTGTTCATGTTTTCATGAAACACATGAGTTAGATGGTGTTTGAGAGAGTCAATAGATGTTCGCCAACCACCCATGGAGGTTGAAGACTCAAGATATCTTCGGTTAAGAGTTGTAAGACCATTTCTTCCATTTCGGTTTATCTTGGCATATTAGAACTTCTAGGCCAAGTAGTTGTTGTTTTCATGAAACAAGAGAGTTAGATGGTGTTTGAGAGAGTCAATAGATGTTCGCCAATTACCCACGGAGGTTGAAGACTCAAGATATCTTCGGTTAAGAGTTGTAAGCCCATTTCTTCCTTTTCGGTTTATCTTGGATTCTAAGAACTTCTAGGCCAAGTGGTTAATGTTTTGACGAAGCACATGAGTTAGATGGTGTTTGAGAGAGTCAATAGATGTTCGCCAACCACCCATGGAGGTTGAAGACTCAAGATATCTTCAGTTAAGAGTTGTAAGCCCATTTCTTCCATTTCGGTTTATCTTGGATTATAAGAACTTCTAGGCCAAGTGGTTGATGTTTTCATGAAACACATGAGTTAGATGGTGTTTGAGAGAGTCAATAGATGTTCGCCAACCACCCATGGAGGTTGAAGACTCAAGATATCTTCAGTTAAGAGTTGTAAGCCCATTTCTTCCATTTCGGTTTATCTTGGATTATAAGAACTTGTAGGCCAAGTGGTTGATGTTTTCATGAAACATATGAGTTAGATGGTGTTTGAGAGAGTCAATAGATGTTCGCCAACCACCCATGGAGGTTGAAGACTCAAGATATCTTCGTTTAAGAGTTGTAAGCCCATTTCTTCCATTTCGGTTTATCTTGGCATATTAGAACTTCTTGGCCAAGTAGTTGTTGTTTTCATGAAACAAGTGAGTTAGATGGTGTTTGAGAGAGTCAATAGATGTTCGCCAATCACCCATGGAGGTTGAAGACTCAAGATATCTTCGGTTAAGAGTTGTAAGCCCATTTCTTCCTTTTCGGTTTATCTTGGATTCTAAGAACTTCTAGGCCAAGTGGTTAATGTTTTGACGAAGCACATGAGTTAGATGGTGTTTGAGAGAGTCAATAGATGTTCGCCAACCACCCATGGAGGTTGAAGACTCAAGATATCTTCAGTTAAGAGTTGTAAGCCCATTTCTTCCTTTTCGGTTTATCTTGGATTATAAGAACTTCTTGGCCAAGTTATTGATGTTTTGGTGAAACAAATGAGTTAGATGGTGTTTGAGAGAGTCAATAGATGTTCGCCAACGGACCCATGGAGGTTGAAGACTCAAGATATCTTCGTTTAAGAGTTGTAAGCCCATTTCTTCCATTTCGGTTTATCTTGGCATATTAGAACTTCTTGGCCAAGTAGTTGTTGTTTTCATGAAACAAGTGAGTTAGATGGTGTTTGAGAGAGTCAATAGATGTTCGCCAATCACCCATGGAGGTTGAAGACTCAAGATATCTTCGGTTAAGAGTTGTAAGCCCATTTCTTCCTTTTCGGTTTATCTTGGATTCTAAGAACTTCTAGGCCAAGTGGTTAATGTTTTGACGAAGCACATGAGTTAGATGGTGTTTGGGAGAGTCAATAGATGTTCGCCAACCACCCATGGAGGTTGAAGACTCAAGATATCTTCAGTTAAGAGTTGTAAGCCCATTTCTTCCTTTTCGGTTTATCTTGGATTATAAGAACTTCTTGGCCAAGTTGTTGATGTTTTGGTGAAACAAATGAGTTAGATGGTGTTTGAGAGAGTCAATAGATGTTCGCCAACGGACCCATGGAGGTTGAAGACTCAAGATATCTTCGTTTAAGAGTTGTAAGCCCATTTCTTCCATTTCGGTTTATCTTGGCATATTAGAACTTCTAGGCCAAGTAGTTGTTGTTTTCATGAAACAAGTGAGTTAGATGGTGTTTGAGAGAGTCAATAGATGTTCGCCAATCACCCATGGAGGTTGAAGACTCAAGATATCTTCGGTTAAGAGTTGTAAGCCCATTTCTTCCTTTTCGGTTTATCTTGGATTATAAGAACTTCTAGGCCAAGTGGTTAATGTTTTGATGAAGCACATGAGTTAGATGGTGTTTGAGAGAGTCAATAGATGTTCGCCAACCACCCATGGAGGTTGAAGACTCAAGATATCTTCGGTTAAGAGTTGTAAGCCCATTTCTTCCTTTTCGGTTTATCTTGGATTATAAGAACTTCTTGGCCAAGTTGTTGATGTTTTGGTGAAACACATGAGTTAGATGGTGTTTGAGAGAGTCAATAGATGTTCGCCAACCACCCATGGAGGTTGAAGACTCAAGATATCTTCGGTTAAGAGTTGTAAGCCCATTTCTTCCTTTTCGGTTTATCTTGGATTATAAGAACTTCTTAGCCAAGTTGTTGATGTTTTGGTGAAACACATGAGTTAGATGATGTTTGAGAGAGTCAATAGATGTTCGCCAACCACCCATGGAGGTTGAAGACTCAAGATATCTTCGGTTAAGAGTTGTAAGCCCATTTCATCCATTTCGGTTTATCTTGGATTATAAGAACTTCTTGGCCAAGTTGTTGATGTTTTGGTGAAACAAATGAGTTAGATGGTGTTTGAGAGAGTCAATAGATGTTCGCCAACCACCCATGGAGGTTGAAGACTCAAGATATCTTCGGTTAAGAGTTGTAAGCCCATTTCTTCCTTTTCGGTTTATCTTGGATTATAAGAACTTCTTGGCCAAGTTGTTGATGTTTTGATGAAACAAATGAGTTAGATGGTGTTTGAGAGAGTCAATAGATGTTCGCCAACGGACCCATGGAGGTTGAAGACTCAAGATATCTTCGGTTAAGAGTTGTAAGCCCATTTCTTCCATTTCGGTTTATCTTGGATTATAAGAACTTCTAGGCCAAGTGGTTGATGTTTTCATGAAACACATGAGTTAGATGGTGTTTGAGAGAGTCAATAGATGTTCGCCAACCACCCATGGAGGTTGAAGACTCAAGATATCTTCGGTTAAGAGTTGTAAGCCCATTTCTTCCATTTCGGTTTATCTTGGCATATAAGAACTTCTAGGCCAAGTAGTTGTTGTTTTCATGAAACAAGTGAGTTAGATGGTGTTTGAGAGAGTCAATAGATGTTCGCCAACCACCCATGGAGGTTGAAGACTCAAGATATCTTCGGTTAAGAGTTGTAAGCCCATTTCTTCCTTTTAGGTTTATCTTGGATTATAAGAACTTCTAGGCCAAGTGGTTAATGTTTTGATGAAGCACATGAGTTAGATGGTGTTTGAGAGAGTCAATAGATGTTCGCCAACCACCCATGGAGGTTGAAGACTCAAGATATCTTCGGTTAAGAGTTGTAAGCCCATTTCTTCCATTTCGGTTTATCTTGGATTATAAGAACTTCTAGGCCAAGTGGTTGATGTTTTCATGAAACACATGAGTTAGATGGTGTTTGAGAGAGTCAATAGATGTTCGCCACCCACCCATGGAGGTTGAAGACTCAAGATATCTTCGTTTAAGAGTTGTAAGCCCATTTCTTCCATTTCAGTTTATCTTGGCATATAAGAACTTCTAGGCCAAGTAGTTGATGTTTTCATGAAACAAGTGAGTTAGATGGTGTTTGAGAGAGTCAATAGATGTTCACCAACCACCCATGGAGGTTGAAGACTCAAGATATCTTCGGTTAAGAGTTGTAAGCCCATTTCTTCCTTTTCGGTTTATCTTGGATTATAAGAACTTCTAGGCCAAGTGGTTGATGTTTTGATGAAACATATGAGTTAGATGGTGTTTGAAAGAGTCAATAGATGTTCGCCAGCCACCCATGGAGGTTGAAGACTCAAGATATCTTCGGTTAAGAGTTGTAAGCCCATTTCTTCCATTTCGGTTTATCTTGGATTATAAGAACTTCTAGGCCAAGTGGTTGATGTTTTCATGAAACACATGAGTTAGATGGTGTTTGAGAGAGTCAATAGATGTTCGCCAACCACCCATGGAGGTTGAAGACTCAAGATATCTTCGGTTAAGAGTTGTAAGCCCATTTCTTCCTTTTCGGATTATCTTGGATTATAAGAACTTCTAGGCCAAGTGGTTGATGTTTTGATGAAACACATGAGTTAGATGGTGTTTGAGAGAGTCAATAGATGTTCACCAACCACCCATGGAGGTTGAAGACTCAAGATATCTTCGTTTAAGAGTTGTAAGCCCATTTCTTCCATTTCGGTTTATCTTGGATTATAAGAACTTCTAGGCCAAGTTGTTGATGTTTTCATGAAACACATGAGTTAGATGGTGTTTGAGAGAGTCAATAGATGTTCGCCAACCACCCATGGAGGTTGAAGACTCAAGATATCTTCGGTTAAGAGTTGTAAGCCCATTTCTTCCATTTCGGTTTATCTTGGCATATTAGAACTTCTAGGCCAAGTAGTTGTTGTTTTCATGAAACAAGTGAGTTAGATGGTGTTTGAGAGAGTCAATAGATGTTCGCCAACCACCCATGGAGGTTGAAGACTCAAGATATCTTCGGTTAAGAGTTGTAAGCCCATTTCTTCCTTTTCGGTTTATCTTGGATTATAAGAACTTCTAGGCCAAGTGGTTAATGTTTTGACGAAGCACATGAGTTAGATGGTGTTTGAGAGAGTCAATAGATGTTCGCCAACCACCCATGGAGGTTGAAGACTCAAGATATCTTCAGTTAAGAGTTGTAAGCCCATTTCTTCCTTTTCGGTTTATCTTGGATTATAAGAACTTCTAGGCCAAGTGGTTGATGTTTTCATGAAACACATGAGTTAGATGGTGTTTGAGAGAGTCAATAGATGTTCGCCAACCACCCATGGAGGTTGAAGACTCAAGATATCTTCGTTTAAGAGTTGTAAGCCCATTTCTTCCATTTCGGTTTATCTTGGATTATAAGAACTTCTAGGCCAAGTGGTTGATGTTTTCATGAAACATATGAGTTAGATGGTGTTTGAGAGAGTCAATAGATGTTCGCCAACCACCCATGGAGGTTGAAGACTCAAGATATCTTCGTTTAAGAGTTGTAAGCCCATTTCTTCCTTTTCGGTTTATCTTGGATTATAAGAACTTCTAGGCCAAGTGGTTAATGTTTTGACGAAGCACATGAGTTAGATGGTGTTTGAGAGAGTCAATAGATGTTCACCAACCACCCATGGAGGTTGAAGACTCAAGATATCTTCAGTTAAGAGTTGTAAGCCCATTTCTTCCATTTCGGTTTATCTTGGATTATAAGAACTTCTAGGCCAAGTGGTTGATGTTTTCATGAAACATATGAGTTAGATGGTGTTTGAGAGAGTCAATAGATGTTCGCCAATCACCCATGGAGGTTGAAGACTCAAGATATCTTCGGTTAAGAGTTGTAAGCCCATTTCTTCCATTTCGGTTTATCTTGGATTATAAGAACTTCTAGGCCAAGTGGTTGATGTTTTCATGAAACACATGAGTTAGATGGTGTTTGAGAGAGTCAATAGATGTTCGCCAACCACCCATGGAGGTTGAAGACTCAAGATATCTTCGGTTAAGAGTTGTAAGCCCATTTCTTCCTTTTCGGTTTATCTTGGATTATAAGAACTTCTAGGCCAAGTGGTTAATGTTTTGACGAAGCACATGAGTTAGATGGTGTTTGAGAGAGTCAATAGATGTTCGCCAACCACCCATGGAGGTTGAAGACTCAAGATATCTTCGGTTAAGAGTTGTAAGCCCATTTCTTCCTTTTCGGTTTATCTTGGATTATAAGAACTTCTTGGCCAAGTTGTTGATGTTTTGGTGAAACAAATGAGTTAGATGGTGTTTGAGAGAGTCAATAGATGTTCGCCAACCACCCATGGAGGTTGAAGACTCAAGATATCTTCGGTTAAGAGTTGTAAGCCCATTTCTTCCTTTTCGGTTTATCTTGGATTATAAGAACTTCTTGGCCAAGTTGTTGATGTTTTGGTGAAACACATGAGTTAGATGATGTTTGAGAGAGTCAATAGATGTTCGCCAACCACCCATGGAGGTTGAAGACTCAAGATATCTTCGGTTAAGAGTTGTAAGCCCATTTCTTCCTTTTCGGTTTATCTTGGATTATAAGAACTTCTAGGCCAAGTTGTTGATGTTTTGGTGAAACACATGAGTTAGATGGTGTTTGAGAGAGTCAATAGATGTTCGCCAACCACCCATGGAGGTTGAAGACTCAAGATATCTTCGGTTAAGAGTTGTAAGCCCATTTCTTCCATTTCGGTTTATCTTGGCATATTAGAACTTCTAGGCCAAGTAGTTGTTGTTTTCATGAAACAAGTGAGTTAGATGGTGTTTGAGAGAGTCAATAGATGTTCGCCAACCACCCATGGAGGTTGAAGACTCAAGATATCTTCGGTTAAGAGTTGTAAGCCCATTTCTTCCATTTCGGTTTATCTTGGATTATAAGAACTTCTAGGCCAAGTGGTTGATGTTTTGATGAAACATATGAGTTAGATGGTGTTTGAGAGAGTCAATAGATGTTCGCCAACCACCCATGGAGGTTGAAGACTCAAGATATCTTCGGTTAAGAGTTGTAAGCCCATTTCTTCCATTTCGGTTTATCTTGGCATAATAGAACTTCTAGGCCAAGTAGTTGATGTTTTCATGAAACAAGTGAGTTAGATGGTGTTTGAGAGAGTCAATAGATGTTCGCCAATCACCCATGGAGGTTGAAGACTCAAGATATCTTCGGTTAAGAGTTGTAAGCCCATTTCTTCCTTTTCGGTTTATCTTGGATTATAAGAACTTCTAGGCCAAGTGGTTAATGTTTTGACGAAGCACATGAGTTAGATGGTGTTTGAGAGAGTCAATAGATGTTCGCCAACCACCCATGGAGGTTGAAGACTCAAGATATCTTCGGTTAAGAGTTGTAAGCCCATTTCTTCCATTTCGGTTTATCTTGGATTATAAGAACTTCTAGGCCAAGTAGTTGTTGTTTTCATGAAACAAGTGAGTTAGATGGTGTTTGAGAGAGTCAATAGATGTTCGCCAACCACCCATGGAGGTTGAAGACTCAAGATATCTTCGGTTAAGAGTTGTAAGCCCATTTCTTCCATTTCGGTTTATCTTGGCATATTAGAACTTCTAGGCCAAGTAGTTGTTGTTTTCATGAAACAAGTGAGTTAGATGGTGTTTGAGAGAGTCAATAGATGTTCGCCAATCACCCATGGAGGTTGAAGACTCAAGATATCTTCGGTTAAGAGTTGTAAGCCCATTTCTTCCATTTCGGTTTATCTTGGATTATAAGAACTTCTAGGCCAAGTTGTTGATGTTTTCATGAAACACATGAGTTAGATGGTGTTTGAGAGAGTCAATAGATGTTCGCCAACCACCCATGGAGGTTGAAGACTCAAGATATCTTCGGTTAAGAGTTGTAAGCCCATTTCTTCCATTTCGGTTTATCTTGGCATAATAGAACTTCTAGGCCAAGTAGTTGTTGTTTTCATGAAACAAGTGAGTTAGATGGTGTTTGAGAGAGTCAATAGATGTTCGCCAATCACCCATGGAGGTTGAAGACTCAAGATATCTTCGGTTAAGAGTTGTAAGCCCATTTCTTCCTTTTCGGTTTATCTTGGATTATAAGAACTTCTAGGCCAAGTGGTTAATGTTTTGACGAAGCACATGAGTTAGATGGTGTTTGAGAGAGTCAATAGATGTTCGCCAACCACCCATGGAGGTTGAAGACTCAAGATATCTTCAGTTAAGAGTTGTAAGCCCATTTCTTCCATTTCGGTTTATCTTGGATTATAAGAACTTCTAGGCCAAGTGGTTGATGTTTTCATGAAACACATGAGTTAGATGGTGTTTGAGAGAGTCAATAGATGTTCGCAAAGGACCCATGGAGGTTGAAGACTCAAGATATCTTCGGTTAAGAGTTGTAAGCCCATTTCTTCCTTTTCGGTTTATCTTGGATTATAAGAACTTCTTGGCCAAGTTGTTGATGTTTTGATGAAACACATGAGTTAGATGGTGTTTGAGAGAGTCAATAGATGTTCGCAAAGGACCCATGGAGGTTGAAGACTCAAGATATCTTCGGTTAAGAGTTGTAAGCCCATTTCTTCCTTTTCGGTTTATCTTGGATTATAAGAACTTCTTGGCCAAGTTGTTGATGTTTTGGAGAAACAAATGAGTTAGATGGTGTTTGAGAGAGTCAATAGATGTTCGCCAACCACCCATGGCGGTTGAAGACTCAAGATATCTTCAGTTAAGAGTTGTAAGCCCAATTCTTCCATTTCGGTTTATCTTGGATTATAAGAACTTCTAGGCCAAGTGGATGATGTTTTCATGAAACATATTAGTTAGATGGTGTTTGAGAGAGTCAATAGATGTTCGCAAACGACCCATGGAGGTTGAAGACTCAAGATATCTTCGGTTAAGAGTTGTAAGCCCATTTCTTCCTTTTCGGTTTATCTTGGATTATAAGAACTTCTTGGCCAAGTTGTTGATGTTTTGGTGAAACAAATGAGTTAGATGGTGTTTGAGAGAGTCAATAGATGTTCGCCAATTACCCACGGAGGTTGAAGACTCAAGATATCTTCGGTTAAGAGTTTTAAGCCCATTTCTTCCTTTTCGGTTTATCTTGGATTCTAAGAACTTCTAGGCCAAGTGGTTAATGTTTTGACGAAGCACATGAGTTAGATGGTGTTTGAGAGAGTCAATAGATGTTCGCCAACCACCCATGGAGGTTGAAGACTCAAGATATCTTCAGTTAAGAGTTGTAAGCCCATTTCTTCCATTTCGGTTTATCTTGGATTATAAGAACTTCTAGGCCAAGTGGTTGATGTTTTCATGAAACACATGAGTTAGATGGTGTTTGAGAGAGTCAATAGATGTTCGCCAACCACCCATGGAGGTTGAAGACTCAAGATATCTTCAGTTAAGAGTTGTAAGCCTATTTCTTCCATTTCGGTTTATCTTGGATTATAAGAACTTCTAGGCCAAGTGGTTCATGTTTTCATGAAACACATGAGTTAGATGGTGTTTGAGAGAGTCAATAGATGTTCGCCAACCACCCATGGAGGTTGAAGACTCAAGATATCTTCGGTTAAGAGTTGTAAGCCCATTTCTTCCATTTCGGTTTATCTTGGCATATTAGAACTTCTAGGCCAAGTAGTTGTTGTTTTCATGAAACAAGTGAGTTAGATGGTGTTTGAGAGAGTCAATAGATGTTCGCCAATTACCCACGGAGGTTGAAGACTCAAGATATCTTCGGTTAAGAGTTGTAAGCCCATTTCTTCCTTTTTGGTTTATCTTGGATTATAAGAACTTCTAGGCCAAGTGGTTAATGTTTTGATGAAGCACATGAGTTAGATGGTGTTTGAGAGAGTCAATAGATGTTCGCCAACCACCCATGGAGGTTGAAGACTCAAGATATCTTCAGTTAAGAGTTGTAAGCCCATTTCTTCCATTTCGGTTTATCTTGGATTATAAGAACTTCTAGGCCAAGTGGTTGATGTTTTCATGAAACACATGAGTTAGATGGTGTTTGAGAGAGTCAATAGATGTTCGCCAACCACCCATGGAGGTTGAAGACTCAAGATATCTTCGTTTAAGAGTTGTAAGCCCATTTCTTCCATTTCGGTTTATCTTGGCATATAAGAACTTCTAGGCCAAGTAGTTGTTGTTTTCATGAAACAAGTGAGTTAGATGGTGTTTGAGAGAGTCAATAGATGTTCACCAACCACCCATGGAGGTTGAAGACTCAAGATATCTTCGGTTAAGAGTTGTAAGCCCATTTCTTCCTTTTCGGTTTATCTTGGATTATAAGAACTTCTAGGCCAAGTGGTTGATGTTTTGATGAAACATATGAGTTAGATGGTGTTTGAGAGAGTCAATAGATGTTCGCCAATCACCCATGGAGGTTGAAGACTCAAGATATCTTCGGTTAAGAGTTGTAAGCCCATTTCTTCCATTTCGGTTTATCTTGGATTATAAGAACTTCTAGGCCAAGTGGTTGATGTTTTCATGAAACACATGAGTTAGATGGTGTTTGAGAGAGTCAATAGATGTTCGCCAACCACCCATGGAGGTTGAAGACTCAAGATATCTTCGGTTAAGAGTTGTAAGCCCATTTCTTCCTTTTCGGTTTATCTTGGATTATAAGAACTTCTAGGCCAAGTGGTTGATGTTTTGATGAAACATATGAGTTAGATGGTGTTTGAGAGAGTCAATAGATGTTCACCAACCACCCATGGAGGTTGAAGACTCAAGATATCTTCAGTTAAGAGTTGTAAGCCCATTTCTTCCATTTCGGTTTATCTTGGATTATAAGAACTTCTAGGCCAACTGGTTCATGTTTTCATGAAACACATGAGTTAGATGGTGTTTGAGAGAGTCAATAGATGTTCGCCAACCACCCATGGAGGTTGAAGACTCAAGATATCTTCGGTTAAGAGTTGTAAGCCCATTTCTTCCATTTCGGTTTATCTTGGCATATTAGAACTTCTAGGCCAAGTAGTTGTTGTTTTCATGAAACAAGTGAGTTAGATGGTGTTTGAGAGAGTCAATAGATGTTCGCCAATTACCCATGGAGGTTGAAGACTCAAGATATCTTCGGTTAAGAGTTGTAAGCCCATTTCTTCCTTTTCGGTTTATCTTGGATTATAAGAACTTCTAGGCCAAGTGGTTAATGTTTTGACGAAGCACATGAGTTAGATGGTGTTTGAGAGAGTCAATAGATGTTCGCCAACCACCCATGGAGGTTGAAGACTCAAGATATCTTCGGTTAAGAGTTGTAAGCCCATTTCTTCCATTTCGGTTTATCTTGGATTATAAGAACTTCTAGGCCAAGTGGTTGATGTTTTCATGAAACACATGAGTTAGATGGTGATTGAGAGAGTCAATAGATGTTCGCCACCCACCCATGGAGGTTGAACACTCAAGATATCTTTGTTTAAGAGTTGTAAGCCCATTTCTTCCATTTCGGTTTATCTTGGCATATTAGAACTTCTAGGCCAAGTAGTTGTTGTTTTCATGAAACAAGTGAGTTAGATGGTGTTTGAGAGAGTCAATAGATGTTCACCAACCACCCATGGAGGTTGAAGACTCAAGATATCTTCGGTTAAGAGTTGTAAGCCCATTTCTTCCTTTTCGGTTTATCTTGGATTATAAGAACTTCTAGGCCAAGTGGTTGATGTTTTGATGAAACACATGAGTTAGATGGTGTTTGAGAGAGTCAATAGATGTTCGCCAACCACCCATGGAGGTTGAAGACTCAAGATATCTTCGGTTAAGAGTTGTAAGCCCATTTCTTCCATTTCGGTTTATCTTGGATTATAAGAACTTCTAGGCCAAGTGGTTGATGTTTTCATGAAACACATGAGTTAGATGGTGTTTGAGAGAGTCAATAGATGTTCGCCAACCACCCATGGAGGTTGAAGACTCAAGGTATCTTCGGTTAAGAGTTGTAAGCCCATTTCTTCCTTTTCGGATTATCTTGGATTATAAGAACTTCTAGGCCAAGTGGTTGATGTTTTGATGAAACATATGAGTTAGATGGTGTTTGAGAGAGTCAATAGATGTTCACCAACCACCCATGGAGGTTGAAGACTCAAGATATCTTCAGTTAAGAGTTGTAAGCCCATTTCTTCCATTTCGGTTTATCTTGGATTATAAGAACTTCTAGGCCAAGTTGTTGATGTTTTCATGAAACACATGAGTTAGATGGTGTTTGAGAGAGTCAATAGATGTTCGCCAACCACCCATGGAGGTTGAAGACTCAAGATATCTTCGGTTAAGAGTTGTAAGCCCATTTCTTCCATTTCGGTTTATCTTGGCATATTAGAACTTCTAGGCCAAGTAGTTGTTGTTTTCATGAAACAAGAGAGTTAGATGGTGTTTGAGAGAGTCAATAGATGTTCGCCAATTACCCACGGAGGTTGAAGACTCAAGATATCTTCGGTTAAGAGTTGTAAGCCCATTTCTTCCTTTTCGGTTTATCTTGGATTATAAGAACTTCTAGGCCAAGTGGTTAATGTTTTGATGAAACACATGAGTTAGATGGTGTTTGAGAGAGTCAATAGATGTTCGCCAACCACCCATGGAGGTTGAAGACTCAAGATATCTTCAGTTAAGAGTTGTAAGCCCATTTCTTCCATTTCGGTTTATCTTGGATTATAAGAACTTCTAGGCCAAGTGGTTGATGTTTTCATGAAACACATGAGTTAGATGGTGTTTGAGAGAGTCAATAGATGTTCGCCAACCACCCATGGAGGTTGAAGACTCAAGATATCTTCGTTTAAGAGTTGTAAGCCCATTTCTTCCATTTCGGTTTATCTTGGCATATTAGAACTTCTTGGCCAAGTAGTTGTTGTTTTCATGAAACAAGTGAGTTAGATGGTGTTTGAGAGAGTCAATAGATGTTCGCCAATCACCCATGGAGGTTGAAGACTCAAGATATCTTCGGTTAAGAGTTGTAAGCCCATTTCTTCCTTTTCGGTTTATCTTGGATTATAAGAACTTCTAGGCCAAGTGGTTAATGTTTTGATGAAACACATGAGTTAGATGGTGTTTGAGAGAGTCAATAGATGTTCGCCAACCACCCATGGAGGTTGAAGACTCAAGATATCTTCGATTAAGAGTTGTAAGCCCATTTCTTCCTTTTCGGTTTATCTTGGATTATAAGAACTTCTTGGCCAAGTTGTTGATGTTTTGGTGAAACAAATGAGTTAGATGGTGTTTGAGAGAGTCAATAGATGTTCGCCAACGGACCCATGGAGGTTGAAGACTCAAGATATCTTCGGTTAAGAGTTGTAAGCCCATTTCTTCCTTTTCGGTTTATCTTGGATTATAAGAACTGCTTGGCCAAGTTGTTGATGTTTTGGTGAAACAAATGAGTTAGATGGTGTTTGAGAGAGTCAATAGATGTTCGCCAACCACCCATGGAGGTTGAAGACTCAAGATATCTTCGGTTAAGAGTTGTAAGCCCATTTCTTCCTTTTCGGTTTATCTTGGATTATAAGAACTTCTTGGCCAAGTTGTTGATGTTTTGGTGAAACAAATGAGTTAGATGGTGTTTGAGAGAGTCAATAGATGTTCGCCAACCACCCATGGAGGTTGAAGACTCAAGATATCTTCGGTTAAGAGTTGTAAGCCCATTTCTTCCTTTTCGGTTTATCTTGGATTATAAGAACTTCTTGGCCAAGTTGTTGATGTTTTGGTGAAACAAATGAGTTAGATGGTGTTTGAGAGAGTCAATAGATGTTCGCCAACGGACCCATGGAGGTTGAAGACTCAAGATATCTTCGGTTAAGAGTTGTGAGCCCATTTCTTCCTTTTCGGTTTATCTTGGATTATAAGAACTTCTTCGCCAAGTTGTTGATGTTTTGATGAAACACATGAGTTAGATGGTGTTTGAGAGAGTCAATAGATGTTCGCAAAGGACCCATGGAGGTTGAAGACTCAAGATATCTTCAGTTAAGAGTTGTAAGCCCATTTCTTCCATTTCGGTTTATCTTGGCATATACGAACTTCTAGGCCAAGTAGTTGTTGTTTTCATGAAACAAGTGAGTTAGATGGTGTTTGAGAGAGTCAATAGATGTTCGCCAACCACCCATGGAGGTTGAAGACTCAAGATATCTTCGGTTAAGAGTTGTAAGCCCATTTCTTCCATTTCGGTTTATCTTGGCATATTAGAACTTCTAGGCCAAGTAGTTGTTGTTTTCATGAAACAAGTGAGTTAGATGGTGTTTGAGAGAGTCAATAGATGTTCGCCAACCACCCATGGAGGTTGAAGACTCAAGATATCTTCGGTTAAGAGTTGTAAGCCCATTTCTTCCTTTTCGGTTTATCTTGGATTATAAGAACTTCTAGGCCAAGTGGTTAATGTTTTGATGAAACACATGAGTTAGATGGTGTTTGAGAGAGTCAATAGATGTTCGCCAACCACCCATGGAGGTTGAAGACTCAAGATATCTTCAGTTAAGAGTTGTAAGCCCATTTCTTCCATTTCGGTTTATCTTGGATTATAAGAACTTCTAGGCCAAGTGGTTGATGTTTTCATGAAACACATGAGTTAGATGGTGTTTGAGAGAGTCAATAGATGTTCGCCAACCACCCATGGAGGTTGAAGACTCAAGATATCTTCGTTTAAGAGTTGTAAGCCCATTTCTTCCATTTCGGTTTATCTTGGCATATTAGAACTTCTAGGCCAAGTAGTTGTTGTTTTCATGAAACAAGTGAGTTAGATGGTGTTTGAGAGAGTCAATAGATGTTCGCCAATCACCCATGGAGGTTGAAGACTCAAGATATCTTCGGTTAAGAGTTGTAAGCCCATTTCTTCCTTTTCGGTTTATCTTGGATTATAAGAACTTCTAGGCCAAGTGGTTAATGTTTTGATGAAGCACATGAGTTAGATGGTGTTTGAGAGAGTCAATAGATGTTCGCCAACCACCCATGGAGGTTGAAGACTCAAGATATCTTCGGTTAAGAGTTGTAAGCCCATTTCTTCCTTTTCGGTTTATCTTGGATTATAAGAACTTCTAGGCCAAGTTGTTGATGTTTTGGTGAAACACATGAGTTAGATGGTGTTTGAGAGAGTCAATAGATGTTCGCCAACCACCCATGGAGGTTGAAGACTCAAGATATCTTCGGTTAAGAGTTGTAAGCCCATTTCTTCCTTTTCGGTTTATCTTGGATTATAAGAACTTCTAGGCCAAGTTGTTGATGTTTTGTTGAAACAAATGAGTTAGATGGTGTTTGAGAGAGTCAATAGATGTTCGCCAACCACCCATGGAGGTTGAAGACTCAAGATATCTTCGGTTAAGAGTTGTAAGCCCATTTCTTCCTTTTCGGTTTATCTTGGATTATAAGAACTTCTAGGCCAAGTTGTTGATGTTTTGGTGAAACACATGAGTTAGATGGTGTTTGAGAGAGTCAATAGATGTTCGCCAACCACCCATGGAGGTTGAAGACTCAAGATATCTTCGGTTAAGAGTTGTAAGCCCATTTCTTCCTTTTCGGTTTATCTTGGATTATAAGAACTTCTTGGCCAAGTTGTTGATGTTTTGGTGAAACAAGTGAGTTAGATGGTGTTTGAGAGAGTCAATAGATGTTCGCCAACCACCCATGGAGGTTGAAGACTCAAGATATCTTCGGTTAAGAGTTGTAAGCCCATTTCTTCCTTTTCGGTTTATCTTGGATTATAAGAACTTCTAGGCCAAGTGGTTGATTTTTGATGAAACACATGAGTTAGATGGTGTTTGAGAGAGTCAATAGATGTTCGCCAACCACCCATGGAGGTTGAAGACTCAAGATATCTTCGGTTAAGAGTTGTAAGCCCATTTCTTCCATTTCGGTTTATCTTGGCATATTAGAACTTCTAGGCCAAGTAGTTGTTGTTTTCATGAAACAAGTGAGTTAGATGGTGTTTGAGAGAGTCAATAGATGTTCGCCAATTACCCATGGAGGTTGAAGACTCAAGATATCTTCGGTTAAGAGTTGTAAGCCCATTTCTTCCATTTCGGTTTATCTTGGATTATAAGAACTTCTAGGCCAAGTGGTTGATGTTTTCATGAAACACATGAGTTAGATGGTGTTTGAGAGAGTCAATAGATGTTCGCCAACCACCCATGGAGGTTGAAGACTCAAGATATCTTCGGTTAAGAGTTGTAAGCCCATTTCTTCCATTTCGGTTTATCTTGGCATATTAGAACTTCTAGGCCAAGTAGTTGTTGTTTTCATGAAACAAATGAGTTAGATGGTGTTTGAGAGAGTCAATAGATGTTCGCCAATTACCCACGGAGGTTGAAGACTCAAGATATCTTCGGTTAAGAGTTGTAAGCCCATTTCTTCCATTTCGGTTTATCTTGGATTATAAGAACTTCTAGGCCAACTGGTTCATGTTTTCATGAAACACATGAGTTAGATGGTGTTTGAGAGAGTCAATAGATGTTCGCAAACCACCCATGGAGGTTGAAGACTCAAGATATCTTCGGTTAAGAGTTGTAAGCCCATTTCTTCCATTTCGGTTTATCTTGGCATATTAGAACTTCTAGGCCAAGTAGTTGTTGTTTTCATGAAACAAGAGAGTTAGATGGTGTTTGAGAGAGTCAATAGATGTTCGCCAATTACCCACGGAGGTTGAAGACTCAAGATATCTTCGGTTAAGAGTTGTAAGCCCATTTCTTCCATTTCGGTTTATCTTGGCATATTAGAACTTCTAGGCCAAGTAGTTGTTGTTTTCATGAAACAAGAGAGTTAGATGGTGTTTGAGAGAGTCAATAGATGTTCGCCAATTACCCACGGAGGTTGAAGACTCAAGATATCTTCGGTTAAGAGTTGTAAGCCCATTTCTTCCTTTTCGGTTTATCTTGGATTCTAAGAACTTCTAGGCCAAGTGGTTAATGTTTTGATGAAACACATGAGTTAGATGGTGTTTGAGAGAGTCAATAGATGTTCGCCAACCACCCATGGAGGTTGAAGACTCAAGATATCTTCAGTTAAGAGTTGTAAGCCCATTTCTTCCATTTCGGTTTATCTTGGATTATAAGAACTTGTAGGCCAAGTGGTTGATGTTTTCATGAAACATATGAGTTAGATGGTGTTTGAGAGAGTCAATAGATGTTCGCCAACCACCCATGGAGGTTGAAGACTCAAGATATCTTCGTTTAAGAGTTGTAAGCCCATTTCTTCCATTTCGGTTTATCTTGGCATATTAGAACTTCTTGGCCAAGTAGTTGTTGTTTTCATGAAACAAGTGAGTTAGATGGTGTTTGAGAGAGTCAATAGATGTTCGCCAATCACCCATGGAGGTTGAAGACTCAAGATATCTTCGGTTAAGAGTTGTAAGCCCATTTCTTCCTTTTCGGTTTATCTTGGATTCTAAGAACTTCTAGGCCAAGTGGTTAATGTTTTGACGAAGCACATGAGTTAGATGGTGTTTGAGAGAGTCAATAGATGTTCGCCAACCACCCATGGAGGTTGAAGACTCAAGATATCTTCAGTTAAGAGTTGTAAGCCCATTTCTTCCTTTTCGGTTTATCTTGGATTATAAGAACTTCTTGGCCAAGTTGTTGATGTTTTGGTGAAACAAATGAGTTAGATGGTGTTTGAGAGAGTCAATAGATGTTCGCCAACGGACCCATGGAGGTTGAAGACTCAAGATATCTTCGGTTAAGAGTTGTAAGCCCATTTCTTCCTTTTCGGTTTATCTTGGATTATAAGAACTGCTTGGCCAAGTTGTTGATGTTTTGGTGAAACAAATGAGTTAGATGGTGTTTGAGAGAGTCAATAGATGTTCGCCAACCACCCATGGAGGTTGAAGACTCAAGATATCTTCGGTTAAGAGTTGTAAGCCCATTTCTTCCTTTTCGGTTTATCTTGGATTATAAGAACTTCTAGGCCAAGTGGTTGATGTTTTGATGAAACAAATGAGTTAGATGGTGTTTGAGAGAGTCAATAGATGTTCGCCAACCACCCATGGAGGTTGAAGACTCAAGATATCTTCGGTTAAGAGTTGTAAGCCCATTTCTTCCTTTTCGGTTTATCTTGGATTATAAGAACTGCTTGGCCAAGTTGTTGATGTTTTGGTGAAACAAATGAGTTAGATGGTGTTTGAGAGAGTCAATAGATGTTCGCCAACGGACCCATGGAGGTTGAAGACTCAAGATATCTTCGGTTAAGAGTTGTAAGCCCATTTCTTCCTTTTCGGTTTATCTTGGATTATAAGAACTTCTAGGCCAAGTTGTTGATGTTTTGATGAAACACATGAGTTAGATGGTGTTTGAGAGAGTCAATAGATGTTCGCCAACCACCCATGGAGGTTGAAGACTCAAGATATCTTCGGTTAAGAGTTGTAAGCCCATTTCTTCCATTTCGGTTTATCTTGGCATATTAGAACTTCTAGGCCAAGTAGTTGTTGTTTTCATGAAACAAGTGAGTTAGATGGTGTTTGAGAGAGTCAATAGATGTTCGCCAACCACCCATGGAGGTTGAAGACTCAAGATATCTTCGGTTAAGAGTTGTAAGCCCATTTCTTCCATTTCGGTTTATCTTGGATTATAAGAACTTCTAGGCCAAGTGGTTGATGTTTTCATGAAACACATGAGTTAGATGGTGTTTGAGAGAGTCAATAGATGTTCGCCAACCACCCATGGAGGTTGAAGACTCAAGATATCTTCGGTTAAGAGTTGTAAGCCCATTTCTTCCATTTCGGTTTATCTTGGCATATACGAACTTCTAGGCCAAGTAGTTGTTGTTTTCATGAAACAAATGAGTTAGATGGTGTTTGAGAGAGTCAATAGATGTTCGCCAATTACCCACGGAGGTTGAAGACTCAAGATATCTTCGGTTAAGAGTTGTAAGCCCATTTCTTCCATTTCGGTTTATCTTGGATTATAAGAACTTCTAGGCCAAGTGGTTGATGTTTTCATGAAACACATGAGTTAGATGGTGTTTGAGAGAGTCAATAGATGTTCGCAAAGGACCCATGGAGGTTGAAGACTCAAGATATCTTCGGTTAAGAGTTGTAAGCCCATTTCTTCCATTTCGGTTTATCTTGGCATATTAGAACTTCTAGGCCAAGTAGTTGTTGTTTTCATGAAACAAATGAGTTAGATGGTGTTTGAGAGAGTCAATAGATGTTCGCCAATTACCCACGGAGGTTGAAGACTCAAGATATCTTCGGTTAAGAGTTGTAAGCCCATTTCTTCCATTTCGGTTTATCTTGGATTATAAGAACTTCTAGGCCAAGTGGTTGATGTTTTCATGAAACACATGAGTTAGATGGTGTTTGAGAGAGTCAATAGATGTTCGCCAACCACCCATGGAGGTTGAAGACTCAAGATATCTTCGGTTAAGAGTTGTAAGCCCATTTCTTCCATTTCGGTTTATCTTGGCATATTAGAACTTCTAGGCCAAGTAGTTGTTGTTTTCATGAAACAAATGAGTTAGATGGTGTTTGAGAGAGTCAATAGATGTTCGCCAATTACCCACGGAGGTTGAAGACTCAAGATATCTTCGGTTAAGAGTTGTAAGCCCATTTCTTCCATTTCGGTTTATCTTGGATTATAAGAACTTCTAGGCCAAGTGGTTGATGTTTTCATGAAACACATGAGTTAGATGGTGTTTGAGAGAGTCAATAGATGTTCGCAAAGGACCCATGGAGGTTGAAGACTCAAGATATCTTCGGTTAAGAGTTGTAAGCCCATTTCTTCCATTTCGGTTTATCTTGGATTATAAGAACTTCTAGGCCAAGTAGTTGTTGTTTTCATGAAACACATGAGTTAGATGGTGTTTGAGAGAGTCAATAGATGTTCGCCAACCACCCATGGAGGTTGAAGACTCAAGATATCTTCGGTTAAGAGTTGTAAGCCCATTTCTTCCATTTCGGTTTATCTTGGCATATTAGAACTTCTAGGCCAAGTAGTTGTTGTTTTCATGAAACAAGTGAGTTAGATGGTGTTTGAGAGAGTCAATAGATGTTCGCCAATTACCCATGGAGGTTGAAGACTCAAGATATCTTCGGTTAAGAGTTGTAAGCCCATTTCTTCCATTTCGGTTTATCTTGGATTATAAGAACTTCTAGGCCAAGTGGTTGATGTTTTCATGAAACACATGAGTTAGATGGTGTTTGAGAGAGTCAATAGATGTTCGCCAAGGACCCATGGAGGTTGAAGACTCAAGATATCTTCGGTTAAGAGTTGTACGCCCATTTCTTCCATTTCGGTTTATCTTGGCATATTAGAACTTCTAGGCCAAGTAGTTGTTGTTTTCATGAAACACATGAGTTAGATGGTGTTTGAGAGAGTCAATAGATGTTCGCCAACCACCCATGGAGGTTGAAGACTCAAGATATCTTCGGTTAAGAGTTGTAAGCCCATTTCTTCCTTTTCGGTTTATCTTGGATTATAAGAACTTCTTGGCCAAGTTGTTGATGTTTTGGTGAAACAAATGAGTTAGATGGTGTTTGAGAGAGTCAATAGATGTTCGCCAACCACCCATGGAGGTTGAAGACTCAAGATATCTTCGGTTAAGAGTTGTAAGCCCATTTCTTCCTTTTCGGTTTATCTTGGATTATAAGAACTTCTTCGCCAAGTTGTTGATGTTTTGATGAAACACATGAGTTAGATGGTGTTTGAGAGAGTCAATAGATGTTCGCCAACCACCCATGGAGGTTGAAGACTCAAGATATCTTCGGTTAAGAGTTGTAAGCCCATTTCTTCCATTTCGGTTTATCTTGGCATATTAGAACTTCTAGGCCAAGTAGTTGTTGTTTTCATGAAACAAGTGAGTTAGATGGTGTTTGAGAGAGTCAATAGATGTTCGCCAATTACCCATGGAGGTTGAAGACTCAAGATATCTTCGGTTAAGAGTTGTAAGCCCATTTCTTCCTTTTCGGTTTATCTTGGATTATAAGAACTTCTAGGCCAAGTGGTTAATGTTTTGACGAAGCACATGAGTTAGATGGTGTTTGAGAGAGTCAATAGATGTTCGCCAACCACCCATGGAGGTTGAAGACTCAAGATATCTTCAGCTAAGAGTTGTAAGCCCATTTCTTCCATTTCGGTTTATCTTGGATTATAAGAACTTCTAGGCCAAGTGGTTGATGTTTTCATGAAACACATGAGTTAGATGGTGTTTGAGAGAGTCAATAGATGTTCGCCAACCACCCATGGAGGTTGAAGACTCAAGATATCTTCGTTTAAGAGTTGTAAGCCCATTTCTTCCATTTCGGTTTATCTTGGCATATTAGAACTTCTAGGCCAAGTAGTTGTTGTTTTCATGAAACAAGTGAGTTAGATGGTGTTTGAGAGAGTCAATAGATGTTCGCCAATCACCCATGGAGGTTGAAGACTCAAGATATCTTCAGCTAAGAGTTGTAAGCCCATTTCTTCCATTTCGGTTTATCTTGGATTATAAGAACTTCTAGGCCAAGTGGTTAATGTTTTGATGAAGCACATGAGTTAGATGGTGTTTGAGAGAGTCAATAGATGTTCGCCAACCACCCATGGAGGTTGAAGACTCAAGATATCTTCAGTTAAGAGTTGTAAGCCCATTTCTTCCTTTTCGGTTTATCTTGGATTATAAGAACTTCTAGGCCAAGTTGTTGATGTTTTGATGAATCAATTGAGTTAGATGGTGTTTGAGAGAGTCAATAGATGTTCGCCAACCACCCATGGAGGTTGAAGACTCAAGATATCTTCGGTTAAGAGTTGTAAGCCCATTTCTTCCTTTTCGGTTTATCTTGGATTATAAGAACTTCTTGGCCAAGTTGTTGATGTTTTGGTGAAACAAATGAGTTAGATGGTGTTTGAGAGAGTCAATAGATGTTCGCCAACCACCCATGGAGGTTGAAGACTCAAGATATCTTCGGTTAAGAGTTGTAAGCCCATTTCTTCCTTTTCGGTTTATCTTGGATTATAAGAACTTCTTGGCCAAGTTGTTGATGTTTTGGTGAAACAAATGAGTTAGATGGTGTTTGAGAGAGTCAATAGATGTTCGCCAACCACCCATGGAGGTTGAAGACTCAAGATATCTTCGGTTAAGAGTTGTAAGCCCATTTCTTCCTTTTCGGTTTATCTTGGATTATAAGAACTTCTAGGCCAAGTTGTTGATGTTTTGGTGAAACAAATGAGTTAGATGGTGTTTGAGAGAGTCAATAGATGTTCGCCAACCACCCATGGAGGTTGAAGACTCAAGATATCTTCGGTTAAGAGTTGTAAGCCCATTTCTTCCTTTTCGGTTTATCTTGGATTATAAGAACTTCTAGGCCAAGTTGTTGATGTTTTGATGAAACACATGAGTTAGATGGTGTTTGAGAGAGTCAATAGATGTTCGCCAACCACCCATGGAGGTTGAAGACTCAAGATATCTTCGGTTAAGAGTTGTAAGCCCATTTCTTCCATTTCGGTTTATCTTGGCATATTAGAACTTCTAGGCCAAGTAGTTGTTGTTTTCATGAAACAAGTGAGTTAGATGGTGTTTGAGAGAGTCAATAGATGTTCGCCAATTACCCATGGAGGTTGAAGACTCAAGATATCTTCGGTTAAGAGTTGTAAGCCCATTTCTTCCATTTCGGTTTATCTTGGATTATAAGAACTTCTAGGCCAACTGGTTCATGTTTTCATGAAACACATGAGTTAGATGGTGTTTGAGAGAGTCAATAGATGTTCGCCAACCACCCATGGAGGTTGAAGACTCAAGATATCTTCGGTTAAGAGTTGTAAGCCCATTTCTTCCATTTCGGTTTATCTTGGCATATTAGAACTTCTAGGCCAAGTAGTTGTTGTTTTCATGAAACAAATGAGTTAGATGGTGTTTGAGAGAGTCAATAGATGTTCGCCAATTACCCACGGAGGTTGAAGACTCAAGATATCTTCGGTTAAGAGTTGTAAGCCCATTTCTTCCATTTCGGTTTATCTTGGATTATAAGAACTTCTAGGCCAACTGGTTCATGTTTTCATGAAACACATGAGTTAGATGGTGTTTGAGAGAGTCAATAGATGTTCGCAAAGGACCCATGGAGGTTGAAGACTCAAGATATCTTCGGTTAAGAGTTGTAAGCCCATTTCTTCCATTTCGGTTTATCTTGGAATATTAGAACTTCTAGGCCAAGTAGTTGTTGTTTTCATGAAACAAATGAGTTAGATGGTGTTTGAGAGAGTCAATAGATGTTCGCCAATTACCCACGGAGGTTGAAGACTCAAGATATCTTCGGTTAAGAGTTGTAAGCCCATTTCTTCCATTTCGGTTTATCTTGGCATATTAGAACTTCTAGGCCAAGTAGTTGTTGTTTTCATGAAACAAGTGAGTTAGATGGTGTTTGAGAGAGTCAATAGATGTTCGCCAATCACCCATGGAGGTTGAAGACTCAAGATATCTTCGGTTAAGAGTTGTAAGCCCATTTCTTCCATTTCGGTTTATCTTGGATTATAAGAACTTCTAGGCCAAGTGGTTGATGTTTTGATGAAACATATGAGTTAGATGGTGTTTGAGAGAGTCAATAGATGTTCGCCAACCACCCATGGAGGTTGAAGACTCAAGATATCTTCGGTTAAGAGTTGTAAGCCCATTTCTTCCTTTTCGGTTTATCTTGGATTATAAGAACTTCTAGGCCAAGTGGTTAATGTTTTGACGAAGCACATGAGTTAGATGGTGTTTGAGAGAGTCAATAGATGTTCGCCAACCACCCATGGAGGTTGAAGACTCAAGATATCTTCGGTTAAGAGTTGTAAGCCCATTTCTTCCATTTCGGTTTATCTTGGATTATAAGAACTTCTAGGCCAAGTGGTTGATGTTTTCATGAAACATATGAGTTAGATGGTGTTTGAGAGAGTCAATAGATGTTCGCCAACCACCCATGGAGGTTGAAGACTCAAGATATCTTCAGTTAAGAGTTGTAAGCCCATTTCTTCCATTTCGGTTTATCTTGGATTATAAGAACTTCTAGGCCAAGTGGTTGATGTTTTCATGAAACACATGAGTTAGATGGTGTTTGAGAGAGTCAATAGATGTTCGCCAACCACCCATGGAGGTTGAAGACTCAAGATATCTTCGGTTAAGAGTTGTAAGCCCATTTCTTCCATTTCGGTTTATCTTGGCATATTAGAACTTCTAGGCCAAGTAGTTGTTGTTTTCATGAAACAAGTGAGTTAGATGGTGTTTGAGAGAGTCAATAGATGTTCGCCAATCACCCATGGAGGTTGAAGACTCAAGATATCTTCGGTTAAGAGTTGTAAGCCCATTTCTTCCTTTTCGGTTTATCTTGGATTATAAGAACTTCTAGGCCAAGTGGTTAATGTTTTGACGAAGCACATGAGTTAGATGGTGTTTGAGAGAGTCAATAGATGTTCGCCAACCACCCATGGAGGTTGAAGACTCAAGATATCTTCAGCTAAGAGTTGTAAGCCCATTTCTTCCATTTCGGTTTATCTTGGATTATAAGAACTTCTAGGCCAAGTGGTTGATGTTTTCATGAAACATATGAGTTAGATGGTGTTTGAGAGAGTCAATAGATGTTCGCCAACCACCCATGGAGGTTGAAGACTCAAGATATCTTCGTTTAAGAGTTGTAAGCCCATTTCTTCCATTTCGGTTTATCTTGGCATATTAGAACTTCTAGGCCAAGTAGTTGTTGTTTTCATGAAACAAGTGAGTTAGATGGTGTTTGAGAGAGTCAATAGATGTTCACCAACCACCCATGGAGGTTGAAGACTCAAGATATCTTCAGTTAAGAGTTGTAAGCCCATTTCTTCCATTTCGGTTTATCTTGGATTATAAGAACTTCTAGGCCAAGTGGTTGATGTTTTCATGAAACACATGAGTTAGATGGTGTTTGAGAGAGTCAATAGATGTTCGCCAACCACCCATGGAGGTTGAAGACTCAAGATATCTTCGGTTAAGAGTTGTAAGCCCATTTCTTCCATTTTGGTTTATCTTGGCATATTAGAACTTGTAGGCCAAGTAGTTGTTGTTTTCATGAAACAAGTGAGTTAGATGGTGTTTGAGAGAGTCAATAGATGTTCACCAACCACCCATGGAGGTTGAAGACTCAAGATATCTTCAGTTAAGAGTTGTAAGCCCATTTCTTCCATTTCGGTTTATCTTGGATTATAAGAACTTCTAGGCCAAGTGGTTGATGTTTTCATGAAACACATGAGTTAGATGGTGTTTGAGAGAGTCAATAGATGTTCGCCAACCACCCATGGAGGTTGAAGACTCAAGATATCTTCGGTTAAGAGTTGTAAGCCCATTTCTTCCATTTCGGTTTATCTTGGATTATAAGAACTTCTAGGCCAAGTGGTTAATGTTTTGACGAAGCACATGAGTTAGATGGTGTTTGAGAGAGTCAATAGATGTTCGCCAACCACCCATGGAGGTTGAAGACTCAAGATATCTTCGGTTAAGAGTTGTAAGCCCATTTCTTCCTTTTCGGTTTATCTTGGCATATAAGAACTTCTAGGCCAAGTGGTTGATGTTTTCATGAAACACATGAGTTAGATGGTGTTTAAGAGAGTCAATAGATGTTCGCCAACCACCCATGGAGGTTGAAGACTCAAGATATCTTCGTTTAAGAGTTGTAAGCCCATTTCTTCCATTTCGGTTTATCTTGGCATATTAGAACTTCTAGGCCAAGTAGTTGTTGTTTTCATGAAACAAGTGAGTTAGATGGTGTTTGAGAGAGTCAATAGATGTTCGCCAATCACCCATGGAGGTTGAAGACTCAAGATATCTTCGGTTAAGAGTTGTAAGCCCATTTCTTCCTTTTCGGTTTATCTTGGATTATAAGAACTTCTTCGCCAAGTTGTTGATGTTTTGATGAAACACATGAGTTAGATGGTGTTTGAGAGAGTCAATAGATGTTCGCAAAGGACCCATGGAGGTTGAAGACTCAAGATATCTTCGGTTAAGAGTTGTAAGCCCATTTCTTCCATTTCGGTTTATCTTGGCATATTAGAACTTCTAGGCCAAGTAGTTGTTGTTTTCATGAAACAAGTGAGTTAGATGGTGTTTGAGAGAGTCAATAGATGTTCGCCAACCACCCATGGAGGTTGAAGACTCAAGATATCTTCGGTTAAGAGTTGTAAGCCCATTTCTTCCATTTCGGTTTATCTTGGCATATTAGAACTTCTAGGCCAAGTAGTTGTTGTTTTCATGAAACAAGTGAGTTAGATGGTGTTTGAGAGAGTCAATAGATGTTCGCCAACCACCCATGGAGGTTGAAGACTCAAGATATCTTCAGTTAAGAGTTGTAAGCCCATTTCTTCCATTTCGGTTTATCTTGGATTATAAGAACTTCTAGGCCAAGTGGTTGATGTTTTCATGAAACACATGAGTTAGATGGTGTTTGAGAGAGTCAATAGATGTTCGCCAACCACCCATGGAGGTTGAAGACTCAAGATATCTTCGGTTAAGAGTTGTAAGCCCATTTCTTCCTTTTCGGTTTATCTTGGCATATACGAACTTCTAGGCCAAGTGGTTGATGTTTTCATGAAACACATGAGTTAGATGGTGTTTGAGAGAGTCAATAGATGTTCGCCAACCACCCATGGAGGTTGAAGACTCAAGATATCTTCGTTTAAGAGTTGTAAGCCCATTTCTTCCATTTCGGTTTATCTTGGCATATTAGAACTTCTAGGCCAAGTAGTTGTTGTTTTCATGAAACAAGTGAGTTAGATGGTGTTTGAGAGAGTCAATAGATGTTCGCCAATCACCGATGGAGGTTGAAGACTCAAGATATCTTCGGTTAAGAGTTGTAAGCCCATTTCTTCCTTTTCGGTTTATCTTGGATTATAAGAACTTCTAGGCCAAGTGGTTAATGTTTTGACGAAGCACATGAGTTAGATGGTGTTTGAGAGAGTCAATAGATGTTCGCCAACCACCCATGGAGGTTGAAGACTCAAGATATCTTCGGTTAAGAGTTGTAAGCCCATTTCTTCCTTTTCGGTTTATCTTGGCATATAAGAACTTCTAGGCCAAGTGGTTGATGTTTTCATGAAACACATGAGTTAGATGGTGTTTAAGAGAGTCAATAGATGTTCGCCAACCACCCATGGAGGTTGAAGACTCAAGATATCTTCGTTTAAGAGTTGTAAGCCCATTTCTTCCATTTCGGTTTATCTTGGCATATTAGAACTTCTAGGCCAAGTAGTTGTTGTTTTCATGAAACAAGTGAGTTAGATGGTGTTTGAGAGAGTCAATAGATGTTCGCCAATCACCCCTGGAGGTTGAAGACTCAAGATATCTTCGGTTAAGAGTTGTAAGCCCATTTCTTCCATTTCGGTTTATCTTGGATTATAAGAACTTCTAGGCCAAGTGGTTAATGTTTTGATGAAACACATGAGTTAGATGGTGTTTGAGAGAGTCAATAGATGTTCGCCAACCACCCATGGAGGTTGAAGACTCAAGATATCTTCGGTTAAGAGTTGTAAGCCCATTTCTTCCATTTCGGTTTATCTTGGCATATACGAACTTCTAGGCCAAGTGGTTGATGTTTTCATGAAACACATGAGTTAGATGGTGTTTGAGAGAGTCAATAGATGTTCGCCAACCACCCATGGAGGTTGAAGACTCAAGATATCTTCGTTTAAGAGTTGTAAGCCCATTTCTTCCATTTCGGTTTATCTTGGCATATTAGAACTTCTAGGCCAAGTAGTTGTTGTTTTCATGAAACAAGTGAGTTAGATGGTGTTTGAGAGAGTCAATAGATGTTCGCCAATCACCCATGGAGGTTGAAGACTCAAGATATCTTCGGTTAAGAGTTGTAAGCCCATTTCTTCCTTTTCGGTTTATCTTGGATTATAAGAACTTCTTCGCCAAGTTGTTGATGTTTTGATGAAACACATGAGTTAGATGGTGTTTGAGAGAGTCAATAGATGTTCGCAAAGGACCCATGGAGGTTGAAGACTCAAGATATCTTCGGTTAAGAGTTGTAAGCCCATTTCTTCCATTTCGGTTTATCTTGGCATATTAGAACTTCTAGGCCAAGTAGTTGTTGTTTTCATGAAACAAGTGAGTTAGATGGTGTTTGAGAGAGTCAATAGATGTTCGCCAATTACCCACGGAGGTTGAAGACTCAAGATATCTTCGGTTAAGAGTTGTAAGCCCATTTCTTCCATTTCGGTTTATCTTGGCATATTAGAACTTCTAGGCCAAGTAGTTGTTGTTTTCATGAAACAAGTGAGTTAGATGGTGTTTGAGAGAGTCAATAGATGTTCGCCAATCACCCATGGAGGTTGAAGACTCAAGATATCTTCGGTTAAGAGTTGTAAGCCCATTTCTTCCATTTCGGTTTATCTTGGATTATAAGAACTTCTAGGCCAAGTGGTTGATGTTTTGATGAAACATATGAGTTAGATGGTGTTTGAGAGAGTCAATAGATGTTCGCCAACCACCCATGGAGGTTGAAGACTCAAGATATCTTCGGTTAAGAGTTGTAAGCCCATTTCTTCCATTTCGGTTTATCTTGGATTATAAGAACTTCTAGGCCAAGTGGTTGATGTTTTCATGAAACACATGAGTTAGATGGTGTTTGAGAGAGTCAATAGATGTTCGCCAACCACCCATGGAGGTTGAAGACTCAAGATATCTTCGGTTAAGAGTTGTAAGCCCATTTCTTCCTTTTCGGTTTATCTTGGCATATACGAACTTCTAGGCCAAGTGGTTGATGTTTTCATGAAACACATGAGTTAGATGGTGTTTGAGAGAGTCAATAGATGTTCGCCAACCACCCATGGAGGTTGAAGACTCAAGATATCTTCGTTTAAGAGTTGTAAGCCCATTTCTTCCATTTCGGTTTATCTTGGCATATTAGAACTTCTAGGCCAAGTAGTTGTTGTTTTCATGAAACAAGTGAGTTAGATGGTGTTTGAGAGAGTCAATAGATGTTCGCCAATCACCCATGGAGGTTGAAGACTCAAGATATCTTCGGTTAAGAGTTGTAAGCCCATTTCTTCCTTTTCGGTTTATCTTGGATTATAAGAACTTCTAGGCCAAGTGGTTAATGTTTTGATGAAACACATGAGTTAGATGGTGTTTGAGAGAGTCAATAGATGTTCGCAAAGGACCCATGGAGGTTGAAGACTCAAGATATCTTCGGTTAAGAGTTGTAAGCCCATTTCTTCCATTTCGGTTTATCTTGGCATATTAGAACTTCTAGGCCAAGTAGTTGTTGTTTTCATGAAACAAGTGAGTTAGATGGTGTTTGAGAGAGTCAATAGATGTTCGCCAATTACCCACGGAGGTTGAAGACTCAAGATATCTTCGGTTAAGAGTTGTAAGCCCATTTCTTCCTTTTCGGTTTATCTTGGATTATAAGAACTTCTAGGCCAAGTGGTTAATGTTTTGATGAAGCACATGAGTTAGATGGTGTTTGAGAGAGTCAATAGATGTTCGCCAACCACCCATGGAGGTTGAAGACTCAAGATATCTTCGGTTAAGAGTTGTAAGCCCATTTCTTCCTTTTCGGTTTATCTTGGATTATAAGAACTTCTTGGCCAAGTTGTTGATGTTTTGGTGAAACAAATGAGTTAGATGGTGTTTGAGAGAGTCAATAGATGTTCGCCAACGGACCCATGGAGGTTGAAGACTCAAGATATCTTCGGTTAAGAGTTGTAAGCCCATTTCTTCCTTTTCGGTTTATCTTGGCATATACGAACTTCTAAGCCAAGTGGTTGATGTTTTCATGAAACACATGAGTTAGATGGTGTTTAAGAGAGTCAATAGATGTTCGCCAACCACCCATGGAGGTTGAAGACTCAAGATATCTTCGTTTAAGAGTTGTAAGCCCATTTCTTCCATTTCGGTTTATCTTGGCATATTAGAACTTCTAGGCCAAGTAGTTGTTGTTTTCATGAAACAAGTGAGTTAGATGGTGTTTGAGAGAGTCAATAGATGTTCGCCAATCACCCATGGAGGTTGAAGACTCAAGATATCTTCGGTTAAGAGTTGTAAGCCCATTTCTTCCTTTTCGGTTTATCTTGGATTATAAGAACTTCTTCGCCAAGTTGTTGATGTTTTGATGAAACACATGAGTTAGATGGTGTTTGAGAGAGTCAATAGATGTTCGCAAAGGACCCATGGAGGTTGAAGACTCAAGATATCTTCGGTTAAGAGTTGTAAGCCCATTTCTTCCATTTCGGTTTATCTTGGCATATTAGAACTTCTAGGCCAAGTAGTTGTTGTTTTCTTGAAACAAGTGAGTTAGATGGTGTTTGAGAGAGTCAATAGATGTTCGCCAATTACCCACGGAGGTTGAAGACTCAAGATATCTTCGGTTAAGAGTTGTAAGCCCATTTCTTCCTTTTCGGTTTATCTTGGATTCTAAGAACTTCTAGGCCAAGTGGTTAATGTTTTGACGAAGCACAAGAGTTAGATGGTGTTTGAGAGAGTCAATAGATGTTCGCCAACCACCCATGGAGGTTGAAGACTCAAGATATCTTCAGTTAAGAGTTGTAAGCCCATTTCTTCCTTTTCGGTTTATCTTGGATTATAAGAACTTCTTGGCCAAGTTGTTGATGTTTTGGTGAAACAAATGAGTTAGATGGTGTTTGAGAGAGTCAATAGATGTTCGCCAACGGACCCATGGAGGTTGAAGACTCAAGATATCATCGGTTAAGAGTTGTAAGCCCATTTCTTCCTTTTCGGTTTATCTTGGCATATACGAACTTCTAGGCCAAGTGGTTGATGTTTTCATGAAACACATGAGTTAGATGGTGTTTGAGAGAGTCAATAGATGTTCGCCAACCACCCATGGAGGTTGAAGACTCAAGATATCTTCGTTTAAGAGTTGTAAGCCCATTTCTTCCATTTCGGTTTATCTTGGCATATTAGAACTTCTAGGCCAAGTAGTTGTTGTTTTCATGAAACAAGTGAGTTAGATGGTGTTTGAGAGAGTCAATAGATGTTCGCCAATCACCCATGGAGGTTGAAGACTCAAGATATCTTCGGTTAAGAGTTGTAAGCCCATTTCTTCCTTTTCGGTTTATCTTGGATTATAAGAACTTCTAGGCCAAGTTGTTGATGTTTTGATGAAACACATGAGTTAGATGGTGTTTGAGAGAGTCAATAGATGTTCGCAAAGGACCCATGGAGGTTGAAGACTCAAGATATCTTCGGTTAAGAGTTGTAAGCCCATTTCTTCCATTTCGGTTTATCTTGGCATATTAGAACTTCTAGGCCAAGTAGTTGTTGTTTTCTTGAAACAAGTGAGTTAGATGGTGTTTGAGAGAGTCAATAGATGTTCGCCAATTACCCACGGAGGTTGAAGACTCAAGATATCTTCGGTTAAGAGTTGTAAGCCCATTTCTTCCTTTTCGGTTTATCTTGGATTATAAGAACTTCTAGGCCAAGTGGTTAATGTTTTGATGAAGCACATGAGTTAGATGGTGTTTGAGAGAGTCAATAGATGTTCGCCAACCACCCATGGAGGTTGAAGACTCAAGATATCTTCGGATAAGAGTTGTAAGCCCATTTCTTCCTTTTCGGTTTATCTTGGATTATAAGAACTTCTTGGCCAAGTTGTTGATGTTTTGGTGAAACAAATGAGTTAGATGGTGTTTGAGAGAGTCAATAGATGTTCGCCAACCACCCATGGAGGTTGAAGACTCAAGATATCTTCGGTTAAGAGTTGTAAGCCCATTTCTTCCTTTTCGGTTTATCTTGGATTATAAGAACTTCTTGGCCAAGTTGTTGATGTTTTGGTGAAACAAATGAGTTAGATGGTATTTGAGAGAGTCAATAGATGTTCGCCAACCACCCATGGAGGTTGAAGACTCAAGATATCTTCGGTTAAGAGTTGTAAGCCCATTTCTTCCATTTCGATTTATCTTGGCATATTAGAACTTCTAGGCCAAGTAGTTGTTGTTTTCATGAAACAAGTGAGTTAGATGGTGATTGAGAGAATAAATAGATGTTCGCCAACCACCCATGGAGGTTGAAGACTCAAGATATCTTCGGTTAAGAGTTGTAAGCCCATTTCTTCAATTTCGGTTTATCTTGGATTATAAGAACTTCTAGGCCAAGTGGTTGATGTTTTCATGAAACACATGAGTTAGATGGTGTTTGAGAGAGTCAATAGATGTTCGCCAATCACCCATGGAGGTTGAAGACTCAAGATATCTTCGGTTAAGAGTTGTAAGCCCATTTCTTCCTTTTCGGTTTATCTTGGATTATTAGAACTTCTTGGCCAAGTTGTTGATGTTTTGGTGAAACAAATGAGTTAGATGGTGTTTGAGAGAGTCAATAGATGTTCGCCAACCACCCATGGAGGTTGAAGACTCAAGATATCTTCGGTTAAGAGTTGTAAGCCCATTTCTTCCATTTCGGTTTATCTTGGCATATTAGAACTTCTAGGCCAAGTAGTTGTTGTTTTCATGAAACAAGTGAGTTAGATGGTGTTTGAGAGAGTCAATAGATGTTCGCCAACCACCCATGGAGGTTGAAGACTCAAGATATCTTCGGTTAAGAGTTGTAAGCCCATTTCTTCCTTTTCGGTTTATCTTGGATTATAAGAACTTCTTCGCCAAGTTGTTGATGTTTTGATGAAACACATGAGTTAGATGGTGTTTGAGAGAGTCAATAGATGTTCGCAAAGGACCCATGGAGGTTGAAGACTCAAGATATCTTCGGTTAAGAGTTGTAAGCCCATTTCTTCCTTTTCGGTTTATCTTGGATTATAAGAACTTCTTGGCCAAGTTGTTGATGTTTTGATGAAACACATGAGTTAGATGGTGTTTGAGAGAGTCAATAGATGTTCGCAAAGGACCCATGGAGGTTGAAGACTCAAGATATCTTCGGTTAAGAGTTGTAAGCCCATTTCTTCCTTTTCGGTTTATCTTGGATTATAAGAACTTCTAGGCCAAGTGGTTAATGTTTTGACGAAGCACATGAGTTAGATGGTGTTTGAGAGAGTCAATAGATGTTCGCCAACCACCCATGGAGGTTGAAGACTCAAGATATCTTCGGATAAGAGTTGTAAGCCCATTTCTTCCTTTTCGGTTTATCTTGGATTATAAGAACTTCTTGGCCAAGTTGTTGATGTTTTGGTGAAACAAATGAGTTAGATGGTGTTTGAGAGAGTCAATAGATGTTCGCCAATGGACCCATGGAGGTTGAAGACTCAAGATATCATCGGTTAAGAGTTGTAAGCCCATTTCTTCCTTTTCGGTTTATCTTGGATTATAAGAACTTCTTGGCCAAGTTGTTGATGTTTTGGTGAAACAACTGAGTTAGATGGTGTTTGAGAGAGAGTCAATAGATGTTCGCCAACCACCCATGGAGGTTGAAGACTCAAGATATCTTCGGTTAAGAGTTGTAAGCCCATTTCTTCCATTTCGATTTATCTTGGCATATTAGAACTTCTAGGCCAAGTAGTTGTTGTTTTCATGAAACAAGTGAGTTAGATGGTGTTTGAGAGAGTCAATAGATGTTCGCCAACCACCCATGGAGGTTGAAGACTCAAGATATCTTCGGTTAAGAGTTGTAAGCCCATTTCTTCCTTTTCGGTTTATCTTGGATTATAAGAACTTCTAGGCCAAGTGGTTGATGTTTTCATGAAACACATGAGTTAGATGGTGTTTGAGAGAGTCAATAGATGTTCGCCAATCACCCATGGAGGTTGAAGACTCAAGATATCTTCGGTTAAGAGTTGTAAGCCCATTTCTTCATTTTCGGTTTATCTTGGATTATAAGAACTTCTTGGCCAAGTTGTTGATGTTTTGGTGAAACAAATGAGTTAGATGGTGTTTGAGAGAGTCAATAGATGTTCGCCAACCACCCATGGAGGTTGAAGACTCAAGATATCTTCGGTTAAGAGTTGTAAGCCCATTTCTTCCTTTTCGGTTTATCTTGGCATATTAGAACTTCTAGGCCAAGTAGTTGTTGTTTTCATGAAACAAGTGAGTTAGATGGTGTTTGAGAGAGTCAATAGATGTTCGCCAATTACCCACGGAGGTTGAAGACTCAAGATATCTTCGGTTAAGAGTTGTAAGCCCATTTCTTCCTTTTCGGTTTATCTTGGATTATAAGAACTTCTAGGCCAAGTGGTTAATGTTTTGACGAAGCACATGAGTTAGATGGTGTTTGAGAGAGTCAATAGATGTTCGCCAACCACCCATGGAGGTTGAAGACTCAAGATATCTTCGGTTAAGAGTTGTAAGCCCATTTCTTCCTTTTCGGTTTATCTTGGCATATTAGAACTTCTAGGCCAAGTAGTTGTTGTTTTCATGAAACAAGTGAGTTAGATGGTGTTTGAGAGAGTCAATAGATGTTCGCCAACCACCCATGGAGGTTGAAGACTCAAGATATCTTCGGTTAAGAGTTGTAAGCCCATTTCTTCCTTTTCGGTTTATCTTGGATTATAAGAACTTCTAGGCCAAGTTGTTGATGTTTTGATGAAACACATGAGTTAGATGGTGTTTGAGAGAGTCAATAGATGTTCGCAAAGGACCCATGGAGGTTGAAGACTCAAGATATCTTCGGTTAAGAGTTGTAAGCCCATTTCTTCCTTTTCGGTTTATCTTGGATTATAAGAACTTCTTCGCCAAGTTGTTGATGTTTTGATGAAACACATGAGTTAGATGGTGTTTGAGAGAGTCAATAGATGTTCGCAAAGGACCCATGGAGGTTGAAGACTCAAGATATCTTCGGTTAAGAGTTGTAAGCCCATTTCTTCCTTTTCGGTTTATCTTGGATTATAAGAACTTCTTGGCCAAGTTGTTGATGTTTTGGTGAAACAAATGAGTTAGATGGTGTTTGAGAGAGTCAATAGATGTTCGCCAACCACCCATGGAGGTTGAAGACTCAAGATATCTTCGGTTAAGAGTTGTAAGCCCATTTCTTCCATTTCGGTTTATCTTGGCATATTAGAACTTCTAGGCCAAGTAGTTGTTGTTTTCATGAAACAAGTGAGTTAGATGGTGTTTGAGAGAGTCAATAGATGTTCGCCAACCACCCATGGAGGTTGAAGACTCAAGATATCTTCGGTTAAGAGTTGTAAGCCCATTTCTTCCTTTTCGGTTTATCTTGGATTCTAAGAACTTCTTCGCCAAGTTGTTGATGTTTTGATGAAACACATGAGTTAGATGGTGTTTGAGAGAGTCAATAGATGTTCGCAAAGGACCCATGGAGGTTGAAGACTCAAGATATCTTCGGTTAAGAGTTGTAAGCCCATTTCTTCCTTTTCGGTTTAACTTGGATTATAAGAACTTCTTCGCCAAGTTGTTGATGTTTTGATGAAACACATGACTTAGATGGTGTTTGAGAGAGTCAATAGATGTTCGCAAAGGACCCATGGAGGTTGAAGACTCAAGATATCTTCGGTTAAGAGTTGTAAGCCCATTTCTTCATTTTCGGTTTATCTTGGATTATAAGAACTTCTTGGCCAAGTTGTTGATGTTTTGGTGAAACAAATGAGTTAGATGGTGTTTGAGAGAGTCAATAGATGTTCGCCAACCACCCATGGAGGTTGAAGACTCAAGATATCTTCGGTTAAGAGTTGTAAGCCCATTTCTTCCATTTCGGTTTATCTTGGCATATTAGAACTTCTAGGCCAAGTAGTTGTTGTTTTCATGAAACAAGTGAGTTAGATGGTGTTTGAGAGAGTCAATAGATGTTCGCCAACCACCCATGGAGGTTGAAGACTCAAGATATCTTCGGTTAAGAGTTGTAAGCCCATTTCTTCCATTTCGGTTTATCTTGGCATATTAGAACTTCTAGGCCAAGTAGTTGTTGTTTTCATGAAACAAGTGAGTTAGATGGTGTTTGAGAGAGTCAATAGATGTTCGCCAATTACCCACGGAGGTTGAAGACTCAAGATATCTTCGGTTAAGAGTTGTAAGCCCATTTCTTCCATTTCGTTTTATCTTGGAATATTAGAACTTCTAGGCCAAGTAGTTGTTGTTTTCATGAAACAAGTGAGTTAGATGGTGTTTGAGAGTGTCAATAGATGTTCACCAACCACCCATGGAGGTTGAAGACTCAAGATATCTTCAGTTAAAAGTTGTAAGCCCATTTTTTCCATTTCGGTTTATCTTGGATTATAAGAACTTCTAGGCCAAGTGGTTGATGTTTTGATGAAACATATGAATTAGATGGTGTTTGAGAGAGTCAATAGATGTTCGCGAATCACCCATGGAGGTTGAAGACTCAAGATATCTTCGGTTAAGAGTTGTAAGCCCATTTCTTCCTTTTCGGTTTATCTTGGATTATAAGAACTTCTAGGCCAAGTGGTTGATGTTTTCATGAAACATATGAGTTAGATGGTGTTTGAGAGAGTCAATAGATGTTCGCCAACCACCCATGGAGGTTGAAGACTCAAGATATCTTCAGTTAAGAGTTGTAAGCCCATTTCTTCCATTTCGGTTTATCTTGGATTATAAGAACTTCTAGGCCAAGTGGTTGATGTTTTCATGAAACACATGAGTTAGATGGTGTTTGAGAGAGTCAATAGATGTTCGCCAACCACCCATGGAGGTTGAAGACTCAAGATATCTTCGGTTAAGAGTTGTAAGCCCATTTCTTCCATTTCGGTTTATCTTGGCATATTAGAACTTCTAGGCCAAGTAGTTGTTGTTTTCATGAAACAAGTGAGTTAGATGGTGTTTGAGAGAGTCAATAGATGTTCGCCAATTACCCACGGAGGTTGAAGACTCAAGATATCTTCGGTTAAGAGTTGTAAGCCCATTTCTTCCTTTTCGGTTTATCTTGGATTATAAGAACTTCTAGGCCAAGTGGTTAATGTTTTGACGAAGCACATGAGTTAGATGGTGTTTGAGAGAGTCAATAGATGTTCACCAACCACCCATGGAGGTTGAAGACTCAAGATATCTTCAGTTAAGAGTTGTAAGCCCATTTCTTCCATTTCGGTTTATCTTGGATTATAAGAACTTCTAGGCCAAGTGGTTGATGTTTTCATGAAACATATGAGTTTGATGGTGTTTAAGAGAGTCAATAGATGTTCGCCAACCACCCATGGAGGTTGAAGACTCAAGATATCTTCGTTTAAGAGTTGTAAGCCCATTTCATCCATTTCGTTTTATCTTGTTATATTAGATCTTCTAGGCCAAGTAGTTGTTGTTTTCATGAAACATATGAGTTAGATGGTGTTTGAGAGAGTCAATAGATGTTCACCAACCACCCATGGAGGTTGAAGACTCAAGATATCTTCAGTTAAGAGTTGTAAGCCCATTTCTTCCATTTCGGTTTATCTTGGATTATAAGAACTTCTAGGCCAAGTGGTTGATGTTTTCATGAAACACATGAGTTAGATGGTGTTTGAGAGAGTCAATAGATGTTCGCCAACCACCCATGGAGGTTGAAGACTCAAGATATCTTCGGTTAAGAGTTGTAAGCCCATTTCTTCCATTTCGGTTTATCTTGGCATATTAGAACTTCTAGGCCAAGTAGTTGTTGTTTTCATGAAACAAGTGAGTTAGATGGTGTTTGAGAGAGTCAATAGATGTTCGCCAACCACCCATGGAGGTTGAAGACTCAAGATATCTTCGGTTAAGAGTTGTAAGCCCATTTCTTCCTTTTCGGTTTATCTTGGATTATAAGAACTTCTTGGCCAAGTTGTTGATGTTTTGATGAAACACATGAGTTAGATGGTGTTTGAGAGAGTCAATAGATGTTCGCCAACCACCCATGGAGGTTGAAGACTCAAGATATCTTCGGTTAAGAGTTGTAAGCCCATTTCTTCCATTTCGGTTTATCTTGGCATATTAGAACTTCTAGGCCAAGTAGTTGTTGTTTTCATGAAACAAGTGAGTTCGATGGTGTTTGAGAGAGTCAATAGATGTTCACCAACCACCCATGGAGGTTGAAGACTCAAGATATCTTCAGTTAAGAGTTGTAAGCCCATTTCTTCCATTTCGGTTTATCTTGGATTATAAGAACTTCTAGGCCAAGTGGTTGATGTTTTCATGAAACACATGAGTTAGATGGTGTTTGAGAGAGTCAATAGATGTTCGCCAACCACCCATGGAGGTTGAAGACTCAAGATATCTTCGGTTAAGAGTTGTAAGCCCATTTCTTCCTTTTCGGTTTATCTTGGCATATACGAACTTCTAGGCCAAGTGGTTGATGTTTTCATGAAACACATGAGTTAGATGGTGTTTGAGAGAGTCAATAGATGTTCGCCAACCACCCATGGAGGTTGAAGACTCAAGATATCTTAAGTTAAGAGTTGTAAGCCCATTTCTTCCATTTCGGTTTAACTTGGATTATTAGAACTTCTAGGCCAAGTAGTTGTTGTTTTCATGAAACAAGTGAGTTAGATGGTGTTTGAGAGAGTCAATAGATGTTCACCAACCACCCATGGAGGTTGAAACCTCAAGATATCTTCGATTAAGAGTTGTATGCCCATTTCTTCCATTTCGGTTTATCTTGGATTATAAGAACTTCTAGGCCAAGTGGTTGATGTTTTGATGAAACATATGAGTTAGATGGTGTTTGAGAGAGTCAATAGATGTTCGCGAATCACCCATGGAGGTTGAAGACTCAAGATATCTTCGGTTAAGAGTTGTAAGCCCATTTCTTCCTTTTCGGTTTATCTTGGATTATAAGAACTTCTTGGCCAAGTTGTTGATGTTTTGATGAAACACATGAGTTAGATGGTGTTTGAGAGAGTCAATAGATGTTCGCCAAGGACCCATGGAGGTTGAAGACTCAAGATATCTTCGGTTAAGAGTTGTAAGCCCATTTCTTCCATTTCGGTTTATCTTGGCATATTAGAACTTCTAGGCCAAGTAGTTGTTGTTTTCATGAAACAAGTGAGTTAGATGGTGTTTGAGAGAGTCAATAGATGTTCGCCAACCACCCATGGAGGTTGAAGACTCAAGATATCTTCGTTTAAGAGTTGTAAGCCCATTTCTTCCTTTTCGGTTTATCTTGCTATATAAGAACTTCTAGGCCAAGTAGTTGATGTTTTCATGAAACAAGTGAGTTAGATGGTGTTTGAGAGAGTCAATAGATGTTCGCCAACCACCCATGGAGGTTGAAGACTCAAGATATCTTCGTTTAAGAGTTGTAAGCCCATTTCTTCCTTTTCGGTTTATCTTGGATTATAAGAACTTCTAGGCCAAGTAGTTGATGTTTTCATGAAACAAGTGAGTTAGATGGTGTTTGAGAGAGTCAATAGATGTTCGCCAACCACCCATGGAGGTTGAAGACTCAAGATATCTTCGGTTAAGAGTTGTAAGCCCATTTCTTCCATTTCGGTTTATCTTGGATTATAAGAACTTCTAGGCCAAGTGGTTGATGTTTTGATGAAACACATGAGTTAGATGGTGTTTGAGAGAGTCAATAGATGTTCGCCAATCACCCATGGAGGTTGAAGACTCAAGATATCTTCGGTTAAGAGTTGTAAGCCCATTTCTTCCATTTCGGTTTATCTTGGATTATAAGAACTTCTAGGCCAAGTGGTTGATGTTTTCATGAAACACATGAGTTAGATGGTGTTTGAGAGAGTCAATAGATGTTCGCCAACCACCCATGGAGGTTGAAGACTCAAGATATCTTCGGTTAAGAGTTGTAAGCCCATTTCTTCCTTTTCGGTTTATCTTGGCATATACGAACTTCTAGGCCAAGTGGTTGATGTTTTCATGAAACACATGAGTTAGATGGTGTTTGAGAGAGTCAATAGATGTTCGCCAACCACCCATGGAGGTTGAAGACTCAAGATATCTTCGTTTAAGAGTTGTAAGCCCATTTCATCCATTTCGTTTTATCTTGGAATATTAGAACTTCTAGGCCAAGTAGTTGTTGTTTTCATGAAACAAGTGAGTTAGATGGTGTTTGAGAGTGTCAATAGATGTTCACCAACCACCCATGGAGGTTGAAGACTCAAGATATCTTCAGTTAAGAGTTGTAAGCCCATTTCTTCCATTTCGGTTTATCTTGGATTATAAGAACTTCTAGGCCAAGTGGTTGATGTTTTGATGAAACATATGAGTTAGATGGTGTTTGAGAGAGTCAATAGATGTTCGCCAACCACCCATGGAGGTTGAAGACTCAAGATATCTTCGGTTAAGAGTTGTAAGCCCATTTCTTCCTTTTCGGTTTATCTTGGATTATAAGAACTTCTTGGCCAAGTTGTTGATGTTTTGATGAAACACATGAGTTAGATGGTGTTTGAGAGAGTCAATAGATGTTCGCAAAGGACCCATGGAGGTTGAAGACTCAAGATATCTTCGGTTAAGAGTTGTAAGCCCATTTCTTCCATTTCGGTTTATCTTGGCATATTAGAACTTCTAGGCCAAGTAGTTGTTGTTTTCATGAAACAAGTGAGTTAGATGGTGTTTGAGAGAGTCAATAGATGTTCGCCAACCACCCATGGAGGTTGAAGACTCAAGATATCTTCGTTTAAGAGTTGTAAGCCCATTTCTTCCTTTTCGGTTTATCTTGCTATATAAGAACTTCTAGGCCAAGTAGTTGATGTTTTCATGAAACAAGTGAGTTAGATGGTGTTTGAGAGAGTCAATAGATGTTCGCCAACCACCCATGGAGGTTGAAGACTCAAGATATCTTCGTTTAAGAGTTGTAAGCCCATTTCTTCCTTTTCGGTTTATCTTGCTATATAAGAACTTCTAGGCCAAGTACTTGATGTTTTCATGAAACAAGTGAGTTCGATGGTGTTTGAGAGAGTCAATAGATGTTCGCCAACCACCCATGGAGGTTGAAGACTCAAGATATCTTCGGTTAAGAGTTGTAAGCCCATTTCTTCCATTTCGGTTTATCTTGGATTATAAGAACTTCTAGGCCAAGTGGTTGATTTTTGATGAAACACATGAGTTAGATGGTGTTTGAGAGAGTCAATAGATGTTCGCCAATCACCCATGGAGGTTGAAGACTCAAGATATCTTCGGTTAAGAGTTGTAAGCCCATTTCTTCCATTTCGGTTTATCTTGGATTATAAGAACTTCTAGGCCAAGTGGTTGATGTTTTCATGAAACACATGAGTTAGATGGTGTTTGAGAGAGTCAATAGATGTTCGCCAACCACCCATGGAGGTTGAAGACTCAAGATATCTTCGGTTAAGAGTTGTAAGCCCATTTCTTCCTTTTCGGTTTATCTTGGCATATACGAACTTCTAAGCCAAGTGGTTGATGTTTTCATGAAACACATGAGTTAGATGGTGTTTAAGAGAGTCAATAGATGTTCGCCAACCAAACATGGAGGTTGAAGACTCAAGATATCTTCGTTTAAGAGTTGTAAGCCCATTTCATCCATTTCGTTTTATCTTGGAATATTAGAACTTCTAGGCCAAGTAGTTGTTGTTTTCATGAAACAAGTGAGTTAGATGGTGTTTGAGAGAGTCAATAGATGTTCACCAACCACCCATGGAGGTTGAAGACTCAAGATATCTTCAGTTAAGAGTTGTAAGCCCATTTCTTCCATTTCGGTTTATCTTGGATTATAAGAACTTCTAGGCCAAGTGGTTGATGTTTTGATGAAACATATGAGTTAGATGGTGTTTGAGAGAGTCAATAGATGATCGCGAATCACCCATGGAGGTTGAAGACTCAAGATATCTTCGGTTAAGAGTTGTAAGCCCATTTCTTCCTTTTCGGTTTATCTTGGATTATAAGAACTTCTTGGCCAAGTTGTTGATGTTTTGATGAAACACATGACTTAGATGGTGTTTGAGAGAGTCAATAGATGTTCGCAAAGGACCCATGGAGGTTGAAGACTCAAGATATCTTCGGTTAAGAGTTGTAAGCCCATTTCTTCCATTTCGGTTTATCTTGGCATATTAGAACTTCTAGGCCAAGTAGTTGTTGTTTTCATGAAACAAGTGAGTTAGATGGTGTTTGAGAGAGTCAATAGATGTTCGCCAACCACCCATGGAGGTTGAAGACTCAAGATATCTTCGTTTAAGAGTTGTAAGCCCATTTCTTCCTTTTCGGTTTATCTTGCTATATAAGAACTTCTAGGCCAAGTAGTTGATGTTTTCATGAAACAAGTGAGTTCGATGGTGTTTGAGAGAGTCAATAGATGTTCGCCAACCACCCATGGAGGTTGAAGACTCAAGATATCTTCGTTTAAGAGTTGTAAGCCCATTTCTTCCTTTTCGGTTTATCTTGCTATGTAAGAACTTCTAGGCCAAGTACTTGATGTTTTCATGAAACAAGTGAGTTCGATGGTGTTTGAGAGAGTCAATAGATGTTCGCCAACCACCCATGGAGGTTGAAGACTCAAGATATCTTCGGTTAAGAGTTGTAAGCCCATTTCTTCCATTTCGGTTTATCTTGGATTATAAGAACTTCTAGGCCAAGTGGTTGATGTTTTGATGAAACACATGAGTTAGATGGTGTTTGAGAGAGTCAATAGATGTTCGCCAATCACCCATGGAGGTTGAAGACTCAAGATATCTTCGGTTAAGAGTTGTAAGCCCATTTCTTCCAATTCGGTTTATCTTGGATTATAAGAACTTCTAGGCCAAGTGGTTCATGTTTTCATGAAACACATGAGTTAGATGGTGTTTGAGAGAGTCAATAGATGTTCGCCAACCACCCATGGAGGTTGAAGACTCAAGATATCTTCGGTTAAGAGTTGTAAGCCCATTTCTTCCATTTCGGTTTATCTTGGCATATTAGAACTTCTAGGCCAAGTAGTTGTTGTTTTCATGAAACAAGTGAGTTAGATGGTGTTTGAGAGAGTCAATAGATGTTCGCCAATCACCCATGGAGGTTGAAGACTCAAGATATCTTCGGTTAAGAGTTGTAAGCCCATTTCTTCCAATTCGGTTTATCTTGGATTATAAGAACTTCTAGGCCAAGTGGTTGATGTTTTCATGAAACACATGAGTTAGATGGTGTTTGAGAGAGTCAATAGATGTTCGCCAATCACCCATGGAGGTTGAAGACTCAAGATATCTTCGGTTAAGAGTTGTAAGCCCATTTCTTCCTTTTCGGTTTATCTTGGATTATAAGAACTTCTAGGCCAAGTGGTTGATGTTTTCATGAAACACATGAGTTAGATGGTGTTTGAGAGAGTCAATAGATGTTCGCCAACCACCCATGGAGGTTGAAGACTCAAGATATCTTCGGTTAAGAGTTGTAAGCCCATTTCTTCCTTTTCGGTTTATCTTGGCATATACGAACTTCTAGGCCAAGTGGTTGATGTTTTCATGAAACACATGAGTTAGATGGTGTTTGAGAGAGTCAATAGATGTTCGCCAACCACCCATGGAGGTTGAAGACTCAAGATATCTTCGGTTAAGAGTTGTAAGCCCATTTCTTCCATTTCGGTTTATCTTGGCATATTAGAACTTCTAGGCCAAGTAGTTGTTGTTTTCATGAAACAAGTGAGTTAGATGGTGTTTGAGAGAGTCAATAGATGTTCGCCAATCACCCATGGAGGTTGAAGACTCAAGATATCTTCGGTTAAGAGTTGTAAGCCCATTTCTTCCATTTCGGTTTATCTTGGATTATAAGAACTTCTAGGCCAAGTGGTTAATGTTTTGATGAAGCACATGAGTTAGATGGTGTTTGAGAGAGTCAATAGATGTTCACCAACCACCCATGGAGGTTGAAGACTCAAGATATCTTCAGTTAAGAGTTGTAAGCCCATTTCTTCCATTTCGGTTTATCTTGGATTATAAGAACTTCTAGGCCAAGTGGTTGATGTTTTGAAGAAACATATGAGTTAGATGGTGTTTGAGAGAGTCAATAGATGTTCGCCAACCACCCATGGAGGTTGAAGACTCAAGATATCTTCGGTTAAGAGTTGTAAGCCCATTTCTTCCTTTTCGGTTTATCTTGGATTATAAGAACTTCTAGGCCAAGTGGTTGATGTTTTGATGAAACATATGAGTTAGATGGTGTTTGAGAGAGTCAATAGATGTTCGCCAACCACCCATGGAGGTTGAAGACTCAAGATATCTTCGGTTAAGAGTTGTAAGCCCATTTCTTCCTTTTCGGTTTATCTTGGATTATAAGAACTTCTTGGCCAAGTTGTTGATGTTTTCATGAAACACATGAGTTAGATGGTGTTTGAGAGAGTCAATAGATGTTCGCAAAGGACCCATGGAGGTTGAAGACTCAAGATATCTTCGGTTAAGAGTTGTAAGCCCATTTCTTCCTTTTCGGTTTATCTTGGATTATAAGAACTTCTTGGCCAAGTTGTTGATGTTTCGTTGAAACAAATGAGTTAGATGGTGTTTGAGAGAGTCAATAGATGTTCGCCAACCACCCATGGAGGTTGAAGACTCAAGATATCTTCGGTTAAGAGTTGTAAGCCCATTTCTTCCATTTCGGTTTATCTTGGCATATTAGAACTTCTAGGCCAAGTAGTTGTTGTTTTCATGAAACAAGTGAGTTAGATGGTGTTTGAGAGAGTCAATAGATGTTCGCCAATTACCCACGGAGGTTGAAGACTCAAGATATCTTCGGTTAAGAGTTGTAAGCCCATTTCTTCCTTTTCGGTTTATCTTGGATTCTAAGAACTTCTAGGCCAAGTGGTTAATGTTTTGACGAAGCACATGAGTTAGATGGTGTTTGAGAGAGTCAATAGATGTTCGCCAACCACCCATGGAGGTTGAAGACTCAAGATATCTTCAGTTAAGAGTTGTAAGCCCATTTCTTCCATTTCGGTTTATCTTGGATTATAAGAACTTCTAGGCCAAGTGGTTGTTGTTTTCATGAAACACATGAGTTAGATGGTGTTTGAGAGAGTCAATAGATGTTCGCCAACCACCCATGGAGGTTGAAGACTCAAGATATCTTCGTTTAAGAGTTGTAAGCCCATTTCTTCCTTTTCGGTTTATCTTGGATTATAAGAACTTCTAGGCCAAGTAGTTGATGTTTTCATGAAACAAGTGAGTTAGATGGTGTTTGAGAGAGTCAATAGATGTTCGCCAACCACCCATGGAGGTTGAAGACTCAAGATATCTTCGGTTAAGAGTTGTAAGCCCATTTCTTCCTTTTCGGTTTATCTTGGCATATACGAACTTCTAGGCCAAGTAGTTGTTGTTTTCATGAAACAAGTGAGTTAGATGGTGTTTGAGAGAGTCAATAGATGTTCGCCAATCACCCATGGAGGTTGAAGACTCAAGATATCTTCGGTTAAGAGTTGTAAGCCCATTTCTTCCATTTCGGTTTATCTTGGATTATAAGAACTTCTAGGCCAAGTGGTTAATGTTTTGATGAAGCACATGAGTTAGATGGTGTTTGAGAGAGTCAATAGATGTTCACCAACCACCCATGGAGGTTGAAGACTCAAGATATCTTCAGTTAAGAGTTGTAAGCCCATTTCTTCCATTTCGGTTTATCTTGGATTATAAGAACTTCTAGGCCAAGTGGTTGATGTTTTGATGAAACATATGAGTTAGATGGTGTTTGAGAGAGTCAATAGATGTTCGCCAACCACCCATGGAGGTTGAAGACTCAAGATATCTTCGGTTAAGAGTTGTAAGCCCATTTCTTCCTTTTCGGTTTATCTTGGATTATAAGAACTTCTAGGCCAAGTGGTTGATGTTTTGATGAAACATATGAGTTAGATGGTGTTTGAGAGAGTCAATAGATGTTCGCCAATCACCCATGGAGGTTGAAGACTCAAGATATCTTCGGTTAAGAGTTGTAAGCCCATTTCTTCCTTTTCGGTTTATCTTGGATTATAAGAACTTCTAGGCCAAGTGGTTAATGTTTTGACGAAGCATATGAGTTAGATGGTGTTTGAGAGAGTCAATCGATGTTCGCAAAGGACCCATGGAGGTTGAAGACTCAAGATATCTTCAGTTAAGAGTTGTAAGCCCATTTCTTCCATTTCGGTTTATCTTGGCATATACGAACTTCTAGGCCAAGTAGTTGTTGTTTTCATGAAACAAGTGAGTTAGATGGTGTTTGAGAGAGTCAATAGATGTTCGCCAATCACCCCTGGAGGTTGAAGACTCAAGATATCTTCGGTTAAGAGTTGTAAGCCCATTTCTTCCATTTCGGTTTATCTTGGATTATAAGAACTTCTAGGCCAAGTGGTTAATGTTTTGATGAAGCACATGAGTTAGATGGTGTTTGAGAGAGTCAATAGATGTTCGCCAACCACCCATGGAGGTTGAAGACTCAAGATATCTTCGTTTAAGAGTTGTAAGCCCATTTCTTCCTTTTCGGTTTATCTTGGATTATAAGAACTTCTAGGCCAAGTGGTTGATGTTTTCATGAAACACATGAGTTAGATGGTGTTTGAGAGAGTCAATAGATGTTCGCCAACCACCCATGGAGGTTGAAGACTCAAGATATCTTCGTTTAAGAGTTGTAAGCCCATTTCTTCCTTTTCGGTTTATCTTGGCATATACGAACTTCTAGGCCAAGTGGTTGATGTTTTCATGAAACACATGAGTTAGATGGTGTTTGAGAGAGTCAATAGATGTTCGCCAATCACCCATGGAGGTTGAAGACTCAAGATATCTTCGGTTAAGAGTTGTAAGCCCATTTCTTCCTTTTCGGTTTATCTTGGATTATAAGAACTTCTAGGCCAAGTGGTTGATGTTTTCACAAAACACATGAGTTAGATGGTGTTTGAGAGAGTCAATAGATGTTCGCCAACCACCCATGGAGGTTGAAGACTCAAGATATCTTCGGTTAAGAGTTGTAAGCCCATTTCTTCCTTTTCGGTTTATCTTGGCATATAAGAACTTCTAGGCCAAGTGGTTGATGTTTTGATGAAACATATGAGTTAGATGGTGTTTGAGAGAGTCAATAGATGTTCGCCAACCACCCATGGAGGTTGAAGACTCAAGATATCTTCGGTTAAGAGTTGTAAGCCCATTTCTTCCTTTTCGGTTTATCTTGGATTATAAGAACTTCTAGGCCAAGTGGTTGATGTTTTGATGAAACATATGAGTTAGATGGTGTTTGAGAGAGTCAATAGATGTTCGCCAATCACCCATGGAGGTTGAAGACTCAAGATATCTTCGGTTAAGAGTTGTAAGCCCATTTCTTCCTTTTCGGTTTATCTTGGATTATAAGAACTTCTAGGCCAAGTGGTTAATGTTTTGATGAAACACATGACTTAGATGGTGTTTGAGAGAGTCAATAGATGTTCGCAAAGGACCCATGGAGGTTGAAGACTCAAGATATCTTCGGTTAAGAGTTGTAAGCCCATTTCTTCCATTTCGGTTTATCTTGGCATATTAGAACTTCTAGGCCAAGTAGTTGTTGTTTTCATGAAACAAGTGAGTTAGATGGTGTTTGAGAGAGTCAATAGATGTTCGCCAACCACCCATGGAGGTTGAAGACTCAAGATATCTTCGTTTAAGAGTTGTAAGCCCATTTCTTCCTTTTCGGTTTATCTTGGATTATAAGAACTTCTAGGCCAAGTAGTTGATGTTTTCATGAAACAAGTGAGTTAGATGGTGTTTGAGAGAGTCAATAGATGTTCGCCAACCACCCATGGAGGTTGAAGACTCAAGATATCTTCGGTTAAGAGTTGTAAGCCCATTTCTTCCTTTTCGGTTTATCTTGGCATATACGAACTTCTAAGCCAAGTGGTTGATGTTTTCATGAAACACATGAGTTAGATGGTGTTTGAGAGAGTCAATAGATGTTCGCCAATCACCCATGGAGGTTGAAGACTCAAGATATCTTCGGTTAAGAGTTGTAAGCCCATTTCTTCCATTTCGGTTTATCTTGGATTATAAGAACTTCTAGGCCAAGTGGTTAATGTTTTGACGAAGCACATGAGTTAGATGGTGTTTGAGAGAGTCAATAGATGTTCACCAACCACCCATGGAGGTTGAAGACTCAAGATATCTTCAGTTAAGAGTTGTAAGCCCATTTCTTCCATTTCGGTTTATCTTGGATTATAAGAACTTCTAGGCCAAGTGGTTGATGTTTTGAAGAAACATATGAGTTAGATGGTGTTTGAGAGAGTCAATTGATGTTCGCCAACCACCCATGGAGGTTGAAGACTCAAGATATCTTCGGTTAAGAGTTGTAAGCCCATTTCTTCCTTTTCGGTTTATCATGGATTATAAGAACTTCAAGGCCAAGTGGTTGATGTTTTGATGAAACATATGAGTTAGATGGTGTTTGAGAGAGTCAATAGATGTTCGCCAATCACCCATGGAGGTTGAAGACTCAAGATATCTTCGGTTAAGAGTTGTAAGCCCATTTCTTCCTTTTCGGTTTATCTTGGATTATAAGAACTTCTAGGCCAAGTGGTTAATGTTTTGACGAAGCACATGAGTTAGATGGTGTTTGAGAGAGTCAATAGATGTTCGGAAAGGACCCATGGAGGTTGAAGACTCAAGATATCTTCGGTTAAGAGTTGTAAGCCCATTTCTTCCATTTCGGTTTATCTTGGCATATTAGAACTTCTAGGCCAAGTAGTTGTTGTTTTCATGAAACAAGTGAGTTAGATGGTGTTTGAGAGAGTCAATAGATGTTCGCCAACCACCAATGGAGGTTGAATACTCAAGATATCTTCGTTTAAGAGTTGTAAGCCCATTTCTTCCTTTTCGGTTTATCTTGGCATATAAGAACTTCTAGGCCAAGTGGTTGATGTTTTCATGAAACACATGAGTTAGATGGTGTTTGAGAGAGTCAATAGATGTTCGCCAACCACCCATGGAGGTTGAAGACTCAAGATATCTTCGTTTAAGAGGTTTAAGCCCATTTCTTCCTTTTCAGTTTATCTTGGCATATAAGAACTTCTAGGCCAAGTGGTTGATGTTTTCATGAAACACATGAGTTAGATGGTGTTTAAGAGAGTCAATAGATGTTCGCCAATCACCCATGGAGGTTGAAGACTCAAGATATCTTCGGTTAAGAGTTGTAAGCCCATTTCTTCCTTTTCGGTTTATCTTGGATTATAAGAACTTCTAGGCCAAGTGGTTGATGTTTTCATGAAACACATGAGTTAGATGGTGTTTGAGAGAGTCAATAGATGTTCGCCAACCACCCATGGAGGTTGAAGACTCAAGATATCTTCGGTTAAGAGTTGTAAGCCCATTTCTTCCTTTTCGGTTTATCTTGGCATATAAGAACTTCTAGGCCAAGTGGTTGATGTTTTGATGAAACATATGAGTTAGATGGTGTTTGAGAGAGTCAATAGATGTTCGCCAACCACCCATGGAGGTTGAAGACTCAAGATATCTTCGGTTAAGAGTTGTAAGCCCATTTCTTCCTTTTCGGTTTATCTTGGATTATAAGAACTTCTAGGCCAAGTGGTTGATGTTTTGATGAAACATATGAGTTAGATGGTGTTTGAGAGAGTCAATAGATGTTCGCCAATCACCCATGGAGGTTGAAGACTCAAGATATCTTCGGTTAAGAGTTGTAAGCCCATTTCTTCCTTTTCGGTTTATCTTGAATTATAAGAACTTCTTGGCCAAGTTGTTGATGTTTTGATGAAACACATGACTTAGATGTTGTTTGAGAGAGTCAATAGATGTTCGCAAAGGACCCATGGAGGTTGAAGACTCAAGATATCTTCGGTTAAGAGTTGTAAGCCCATTTCTTCCATTTCGGTTTATCTTGGCATATTAGAACTTCTAGGCCAAGTAGTTGTTGTTTTCATGAAACAAGTGAGTTAGATGGTGTTTGAGAGAGTCAATAGATGTTCGCCAACCACCCATGGAGGTTGAAGACTCAAGATATCTTCGTTTAAGAGTTGTAAGCCCATTTCTTCCTTTTCGGTTTATCTTGCTATATAAGAACTTCTAGGCCAAGTAGTTGATGTTTTCATGAAACAAGTGAGTTCGATGGTGTTTGAGAGAGTCAATAGATGTTCGCCAATCACCCATGGAGGTTGAAGACTCAAGATATCTTCGGTTAAGAGTTGTAAGCCCATTTCTTCCATTTCGGTTTATCTTGGATTATAAGAACTTCTAGGCCAAGTGGTTAATGTTTTGATGAAACACATGAGTTAGATGGTGTTTGAGAGAGTCAATAGATGTTCACCAACCACCCATGGAGGTTGAAGACTCAAGATATCTTCAGTTAAGAGTTGTAAGCCCATTTCTTCCATTTCGGTTTATCTTGGATTATAAGAACTTCTAGGCCAAGTGGTTGATGTTTTGATGAAACATATGAGTTAGATGGTGTTTGAGAGAGTCAATAGATGTTCGCCAACCACCCATGGAGGTTGAAGACTCAAGATATCTTCGGTTAAGAGTTGTAAGCCCATTTCTTCCATTTCGATTTATCTTGGCATATTAGAACTTCTAGGCCAAGTAGTTGTTGTTTTCATGAAACAAGTGAGTTAGATGGTGTTTGAGAGAGTCAATAGATGTTCGCCAACCACCCATGGAGGTTGAAGACTCAAGATATCTTCGGTTAAGAGTTGTAAGCCCATTTCTTCCTTTTCGGTTTATCTTGGATTATAAGAACTTCTTCGCCAAGTTGTTGATGTTTTGATGAAACACATGAGTTAGATGGTGTTTGAGAGAGTCAATAGATGTTCGCAAAGGACCCATGGAGGTTGAAGACTCAAGATATCTTCGGTTAAGAGTTGTAAGCCCATTTCTTCCTTTTCGGTTTATCTTGGATTATAAGAACTTCTTGGCCAAGTTGTTGATGTTTTGGTGAAACAAATGAGTTAGATGGTGTTTGAGAGAGTCAATAGATGTTCGCCAACCACCCATGGAGGTTGAAGACTCAAGATATCTTCGGTTAAGAGTTGTAAGCCCATTTCTTCCATTTCGGTTTATCTTGGCATATTAGAACTTCTAGGCCAAGTAGTTGTTGTTTTCATGAAACAAGTGAGTTAGATGGTGTTTGAGAGAGTCAATAGATGTTCGCCAACCACCCATGGAGGTTGAAGACTCAAGATATCTTCGGTTAAGAGTTGTAAGCCCATTTCTTCCTTTTCGGTTTATCTTGGATTATAAGAACTTCTAGGCCAAGTTGTTGATGTTTTGATGAAACACATGAGTTAGATGGTGTTTGAGAGAGTCAATAGATGTTCGCAAAGGACCCATGGAGGTTGAAGACTCAAGATATCTTCGGTTAAGAGTTGTAAGCCCATTTCTTCCTTTTCGGTTTATCTTGGCATATAAGAACTTCTAGGCCAAGTGGTTGATGTTTTCATGAAACACATGAGTTAGATGGTGTTTGAGAGAGTCAATAGATGTTCGCCAACCACCCATGGAGGTTGAAGACTCAAGATATCTTCGTTTAAGAGGTTTAAGCCCATTTCTTCCTTTTCAGTTTATCTTGGCATATAAGAACTTCTAGGCCAAGTGGTTGATGTTTTCATGAAACACATGAGTTAGATGGTGTTTGAGAGAGTCAATAGATGTTCGCCAACCACCCATGGAGGTTGAAGACTCAAGATATCTTCGGTTAAGAGTTGTAAGCCCATTTCTTCCTTTTCGGTTTATCTTGGATTATAAGAACTTCTAGGCCAAGTGGTTGATGTTTTCACAAAACACATGAGTTAGATGGTGTTTGAGAGAGTCAATAGATGTTCGCCAACCACCCATGGAGGTTGAAGACTCAAGATATCTTCGGTTAAGAGTTGTAAGCCCATTTCTTCCATTTCGGTTTATCTTGGATTATAAGAACTTCTAGGCCAAGTGGTTAATGTTTTGACGAAGCAAATGAGTTAGATGGTGTTTGAGAGAGTCAATAGATGTTCACCAACCACCCATGGAGGTTGAAGACTCAAGATATCTTTAGTTAAGAGTTGTAAGCCCATTTCTTCCATTTCGGTTTATCTTGGATTATAAGAACTTCTTCGCCAAGTTGTTGATGTTTTGATGAAACACATGAGTTAGATGTTGTTTGAGAGAGTCAATAGATGTTCGCAAAGGACCCATGGAGGTTGAAGACTCAAGATATCTTCGGTTAAGAGTTGTAAGCCCATTTCTTCCTTTTCGGTTTATCTTGGATTATAAGAACTTCTTCGCCAAGTTGTTGATGTTTTGTTGAAACAAATGAGTTAGATGGTGTTTGAGAGAGTCAATAGATGTTCGCCAACCACCCATGGAGGTTGAAGACTCAAGATATCTTCGGTTAAGAGTTGTAAGCCCATTTCTTCCATTTCGGTTTATCTTGGCATATTAGAACTTCTAGGCCAAGTAGTTGTTGTTTTCATGAAACAAGTGAGTTAGATGGTGTTTGAGAGAGTCAATAGATGTTCGCCAACCCCCCATGGAGGTTGAAGACTCAAGATATCTTCGGTTAAGAGTTGTAAGCCCATTTCTTCCTTTTCGGTTTATCTTGGATTATAAGAACTTCTTGGCCAAGTTGTTGATGTTTTCATGAAACACATGAGTTAGATGGTGTTTGAGAGAGTCAATAGATGTTCGCAAAGGACCCATGGAGGTTGAAGCCTCAAGATATCTTCGGTTAAGAGTTGTAAGCCCATTTCTTCCTTTTCGGTTTATCTTGGATTATAAGAACTTCTTCGCCAAGTTGTTGATGTTTGGATGAAACACATGAGTTAGATGGTGTTTGAGAGAGAGTCAATAGATGTTCGCAAAGGACCCATGGAGGTTGAAGACTCAAGATATCTTCGTATAAAAGTTGTAAGCCCATTTGTACATTTTGGGTTTATCTTGGATTATAAGAACTTCTAGGCCAAGTTGTTGATGTTTTCATGAAACAAGTGAGTTCGATGGTGTTTGAGAGAGTCAATAGATGTTCGCCAGCCACCCATGGAGGTTGAAGACTCAAGATATCTTCAGTTAAGAGTTGTAAGCCCATTTCTTCCATTTCGGTTTATCGTGGCATATTAGAACTTCTAGGCCAAGTAGTTGTTATTTTCATGAAACAAGTGAGTTCGATGGTGTTTGAGAGAGTCAATAGATGTTCACCAACCACCCATGGAGGTTGAAGACTCAAGATATCTTCGGTTAAGAGTTGTAAGCCCATTTCTTCCTTTTCGGTTTATCTTGGATTATAAGAACTTCTTGGCCAAGTTGTTGATGTTTTCATGAAACACATGAGTTAGATGGTGTTTGAGAGAGTCAATAGATGTTCGCAAAGGACCCATGGAGGTTGAAGCCTCAAGATATCTTCGGTTAAGAGTTGTAAGCCCATTTCTTCCTTTTCGGATTATCTTGGATTATAAGAACTTCTTCGCCAAGTTGTTGATGTTTGGATGAAACACATGACTTAGATGGTGTTTGAGGGAGTCAATAGATGTTCGCAAAGGACGCATGGAGGTTGAAGACTCAAGATATCTTCGGTTAAGAGTTGTAAGCCCATTTCTTCATTTTCGGTTTATCTTGGATTATAAGAACTTCTTCGCCAAGTTGTTGATGTTTTGTTGAAACAAATGAGTTAGATGGTGTTTGAGAGAGTCAATAGATGTTCGCCAACCACCCATGGAGGTTGAAGACTCAAGATATCTTCGGTTAAGAGTTGTAAGCCCATTTCTTCCATTTCGGTTTATCTTGGCATATTAGAACTTCTAGGCCAAGTAGTTGTTGTTTTCATGAAACAAGTGAGTTAGATGGTGTTTGAGAGAGTCAATAGATGTTCGCCAACCCCCCATGGAGGTTGAAGACTCAAGATATCTTCGGTTAAGAGTTGTAAGCCCATTTCTTCCTTTTCGGTTTATCTTGGATTATAAGAACTTCTTCGCCAAGTTGTTGATGTTCTGATGAAACACATGAGTTAGATGGTGTTTGAGAGAGTCAATAGATGTTCGCAAAGGACCCATGGAGGTTGAAGACTCAAGATATCTTCGGTTAAGAGTTGTAAGCCCATTTCTTCCTTTTCGGTTTATCTTGGATTATAAGAACTTCTTCGCCAAGTTGTTGATGTTTGGATGAAACACATGACTTAGATGGTGTTTGAGAGAGTCAATAGATGTTCGCAAAGGACCCATGGAGGTTGAAGACTCAAGATATCTTCGGTTAAGAGTTGTAAGCCCATTTCTTCCTTTTCGGTTTATCTTGGATTATAAGAACTTCTTCGCCAAGTTGTTGATGTTTTGTTGAAACACATGAGTTAGATGGTGTTTGAGAGAGTCAATAGATGTTCGCCAACCACCCATGGAGGTTGAAGACTCAAGATATCTTCGGTTAAGAGTTGTAAGCCCATTTCTTCCATTTAGGTTTATCTTGGCATATTAGAACTTCTAGGCCAAGTAGTTGTTGTTTTCATGAAACAAGTGAGTTAGATGGTGTTTGAGAGAGTCAATAGATGTTCGCAAAGGACCCATGGAGGTTGAAGACTCAAGATATCTTCGGTTAAGAGTTGTAAGCCCATTTCCTCCTTTTCGGTTTATCTTGGATTATAAGAACTTCTTCGCCAAGTTGTTGATGTTTGGATGAAACACATGACTTAGATGGTGTTTGAGAGAGTCAATAGATGTTCGCAAAGGCCGCATGGAGGTTGAAGACTCAAGATATCTTCGGTTAAGAGTTGTAAGCCCATTTCTTCATTTTCGGTTTATCTTGGATTATAAGAACTTCTTGGCCAAGTTGTTGATGTTTTGTTGAAACAAATGAGTTAGATGGTGTTTGAGAGAGTCAATAGATGTTCGCCAACCACCCATGGAGGTTGAAGACTCAAGATATCTTTGGTTAAGAGTTGTAAGCCCATTTCTTCCATTTCGGTTTATCTTGGCATATTAGAACTTCTAGGCCAAGTAGTTGTGGTTTTCATGAAACAAGTGAGATAGATGGTGTTTGAGAGAGTCAATAGATGTTCGCCAATTACCCACGGAGGTTGAAGACTCAAGATATCTTCGGTTAAGAGTTGTAAGCCCATTTCTTCCTTTTCGGTTTATCTTGGATTCTAAGAACTTCTAGGCCAAGTGGTTAATGTTTTGACGAAGCACATGAGTTAGATGGTGTTTGAGAGAGTCAATAGATGTTCGCCAACCACCCATGGAGGTTGAAGACTCAAGATATCTTCAGTTAAGAGTTGTAAGCCCATTTCTTCCATTTCGGTTTATCTTGGATTATAAGAACTTCTAGGCCAAGTGGTTGATGTTTTGATGAAACATATGAGTTAGATGGTGTTTGAGAGAGTCAATAGATGTTCGCCAACCACCCATGGAGGTTGAAGACTCAAGATATCTTCAGTTAAGAGTTGTAAGCCCATTTCTTCCATTTCGGTTTATCTTGGATTATAAGAACTTCTAGGCCAAGTGGTTCATGTTTACATGAAACACATGAGTTAGATGGTGTTTGAGAGAGTCAATAGATGTTCCCAAAGGACGCATGGAGGTTGAAGACTCAAGATATCTTCGGTTAAGAGTTGTAAGCCCATTTCTTCATTTTCGGTTTATCTTGGATTATTAGAACTTCTTGGCCAAGTAGTTGTTGTTTTCATGAAACAAGTGAGTTAGATGGTGTTTGAGAGAGTCAATAGATGTTCGCCAACCACCCATGGAGGTTGAAGACTCAAGATATCTTCGGTTAAGAGTTGTAAGCCCATTTCTTCCATTTCGGTTTATCTTGGCATATTGGAACTTCTAGGCCAAGTAGTTGTTGTTTTCATGAAACAAGTGAGTTAGATGGTGTTTGAGAGAGTCAATAGATGTTCGCCAATTACCCACGGAGGTTGAAGACTCAAGATATCTTCGGTTAAGAGTTGTAAGCCCATTTCTTCCTTTTCGGTTTATCTTGCTATATAAGAACTTCTAGGCCAAGTACTTGATGTTTTCATGAAACAAGTGAGTTCGATGGTGTTTGAGAGAGTCAATAGATGTTCGCCAACCACCCATGGAGGTTGAAGAATCAAGATATCTTCAGTTAAGACTTGTAAGCCCATTTCTTTCATTTCGGTTTATCTTGGATTATAAGAACTTCTAGGCCAAGTGGTTGATTTTTGATGAAACACATGAGTTAGATGGTGTTTGAGAGAGTCAACAGATGTTCGCCAATGACCCATGGAGGTTGAAGACTCAAGATTTCTTGGGTTAAGAGTTGTAAGCCCATTTCTTCCTTTTCGGTTTATCTTGGATTCTAAGAACTTCTAGGCCAAGTGGTTAATGTTTTGACGAAGCACATGAGTTAGATGGTGTTTGAGAGAGTCAATAGATGTTCACCAACCACCCATGGAGGTTGAAGACTCAAGATATCTTCAGTTAAGACTTGTAAGCCCATTTCTTCCATTTCGGTTTATCTTGGATTATAAGAACTTCTAGGCCAAGTGGTTGATGTTTTCATGAAACACATGAGTTAGATGGTGTTTGAGAGAGTCAATAGATGCTCGCCAACCACCCATGGAGGTTGAAGACTCAAGATATCTTCGGTTAAGAGTTGTAAGCCCATTTCTTCCTTTTCGGTTTATCTTGGCATATACGAACTTCTAAGCCAAGTGGTTGATGTTTTCATGAAACACATGAGTTAGATGGTGTTTAAGAGAGTCAATAGATGTTCGCCAACCACCCATGGAGGTTGAAGACTCAAGATATCTTCGTTTAAGAGTTGTAAGCCCATTTCTTCCATTTCGGTTTATCTTGGCATATTAGAACTTCTAGGCCAAGTAGTTGTTGTTTTCATGAAACAAGTGAGTTAGATGGTGTTTGAGAGAGTCAATAGATGTTCGCCAATCACCCATGGAGGTTGAAGACTCAAGATATCTTCGGTTAAGAGTTGTAAGCCCATTTCTTTCATTTCGGTTTATCTTGGATTATAAGAACTTCTAGGCCAAGTGGTTAATGTTTTGACGAAGCACATGAGTTAGATGGTGTTTGAGAGAGTCAATAGATGTTCGCCAACCACCCATGGAGGTTGAAGACTCAAGATATCTTCGGTTAAGAGTTGTAAGCCCATTTCTTCCTTTTCGGTTTATCTTGGATTATAAGAACTTCTAGGCCAAGTGGTTGATGTTTTGATGAAACATATGAGTTAGATGGTGTTTGAGAGAGTCAATAGATGTTCGCAAAGGACCCATGGAGGTTGAAGACTCAAGATATCTTCGGTTAAGAGTTGTAAGCCCATTTCTTCCTTTTCGGTTTATCTTGGATTATAAGAACTTCTAGGCCAAGTGGTTGATGTTTTGATGAAACATATGAGTTAGATGGTGTTTGAGAGAGTCAATAGATGTTCGCCAATCACCCATGGAGGTTGAAGACTCAAGATATCTTCGGTTAAGAGTTGTAAGCCCATTTCTTCCTTTTCGGTTTATCTTGGCATATAAGAACTTCTAGGCCAAGTGGTTGATGTTTTCATGAAACACATGAGTTAGATGGTGTTTGAGAGAGTCAATAGATGTTCGCCAACCACCCATGGAGGTTGAAGACTCAAGATATCTTCGTTTAAGAGGTTTAAGCCCATTTCTTCCTTTTCAGTTTATCTTGGCATATAAGAACTTCTAGGCCAAGTGGTTGATGTTTTCATGAAAGACATGAGTTAGATGGTGTTTAAGAGAGTCAATAGATGTTCGCCAACCACCCATGGAGGTTGAAGACTGAAGATATCTTCGTTTAAGAGTTGTAAGCCCATTTCTTCCATTTCGGTTTATCTTGGCATATTGGAACTTCTAGGCCAAGTAGTTGTTGTTTTCATGAAACAAGTGAGTTAGATGGTGTTTGAGAGAGTCAATAGATGTTCGCCAATTACCCACGGAGGTTGAAGACTCAAGATATCTTCGGTTAAGAGTTGTAAGCCCATTTCTTCCTTTTCGGTTTATCTTGGCATATACGAACTTCTAGGCCAAGTGGTTGATGTTTTCATGAAACACATGAGTTAGATGGTGTTTGAGAGAGTCAATAGATGTTCGCCAACCACCCATGGAGGTTGAAGACTCAAGATATCTTCGTTTAAGAGGTTTAAGCCCATTTCTTCCTTTTCAGTTTATCTTGGCATATAAGAACTTCTAGGCCAAGTGGTTGATATTTTCATGAAAGACATGAGTTAGATGGTGTTTAAGAGAGTCAATAGATGTTCGCCAATCACCCATGGAGGTTGAAGACTCAAGATATCTTCGGTTAAGAGTTGTAAGCCCATTTCTTCCTTTTCGGTTTATCTTGGATTATAAGAACTTCTAGGCCAAGTGGTTGATGTTTTCACAAAACACATGAGTTAGATGGTGTTTGAGAGAGTCAATAGATGTTCGCCAACCACCCATGGAGGTTGAAGACTCAAGATATCTTGGGTTAATAGTTGTAAGCCCATTTCTTCCTTTTCGGTTTATCTTGGATTATAAGAACTTCTAGGCCAAGTGGTTGATGTTTTGATGAAACATATGAGTTAGATGGTGTTTGAGAGAGTCAATAGATGTTCGCCAATCACCCATGGAGGTTGAAGACTCAAGATATCTTCGGTTAAGAGTTGTAAGCCCATTTCTTCCTTTTCGGTTTATCTTGGATTATAAGAACTTCTAGGCCAAGTGGTTGATGTTTTGATGAAACATATGAGTTAGATGGTGTTTGAGAGAGTCAATAGATGTTCGCCAATCACCCATGGAGGTTGAAGACTCAAGATATCTTCGGTTCAGAGTTGTAAGCCCATTTCTTCCTTTTCGGTTTATCTTGGCATATACGAACTTCTAGGCCATGTGGTTGATGTTTTCATGAAACACATGAGTTAGATGGTGTTTGAGAGAGTCAATAGATGTTCGCCAACCACCCATGGAGGTTGAAGACTCAAGATATCTTCGTTTAAGAGGTTTAAGCCCATTTCTTCCTTTTCAGTTTATCTTGGCATATAAGAACTTCTAGGCCAAGTGGTTGATGTTTTCATGAAAGACATGAGTTAGATGGTGTTTAAGAGAGTCAATAGATGTTCACCAATCACCCATGGAGGTTGAAGACTCAAGATATCTTCGGTTAAGAGTTGTAAGCCCATTTCTTCCTTTTCGGTTTATCTTGGATTATAAGAACTTCTAGGCCAAGTGGTTGATGTTTTCACAAAACACATGAGTTAGATGGTGTTTGAGAGAGTCAATAGATGTTCGCCAACCACCCATGGAGGTTGAAGACTCAAGATATCTTCGGTTAAGAGTTGTAAGCCCATTTCTTCCTTTTCGGTTTATCTTGGATTATAAGAACTTCTAGGCCAAGTGGTTGATGTTTTGATGAAACATATGAGTTAGATGGTGTTTGAGAGAGTCAATAGATGTTCGCCAACCACCCATGGAGGTTGAAGACTCAAGATATCTTCGGTTAAGAGTTGTAAGCCCATTTCTTCCTTTTCGGTTTATCTTGGATTATAAGAACTTCTTGGCCAAGTTGTTAATGTTTTGATGAAAAACATGACTTAGATGGTGTTTGAGAGAGTCAATAGATGTTCGCAAAGGACCCATGGAGGTTGAAGACTCAAGATATCATCGGTTAAGAGTTGTAAGCCCATTTCTTCCATTTCGGTTTATCTTGGCATATTAGAACTTCTAGGCCAAGTAGTTGTTGTTTTCTTGAAACAAGTGAGTTAGATGGTGTTTGAGAGAGTCAATAGATGTTCGCCAACCACCCATGGAGGTTGAAGACTCAAGATATCTTCGTTTAAGAGTTGTAAGCCCATTTCTTCCTTTTCGGTTTATCTTGCTATATAAGAACTTCTAGGCCAAGTAGTTGATGTTTTCATGAAACAAGTGAGTTCGATGGTGTTTGAGAGAGTCAATAGATGTTCGCCAACCACCCATGGAGGTTGAAGACTCAAGATATCTTCGGTTAAGAGTTGTAAGCCCATTTCTTCCTTTTCGGTTTATCTTGGATTATAAGAACTTCTAGGCCAAGTGGTTAATGTTTTGATGAAGCACATGAGTTAGATGGTGTTTGAGAGAGTCAATAGATGTTCGCAAAGGACCCATGGAGGTTGAAGACTCAAGATATCTTCAGTTAAGAGTTGTAAGCCCATTTCTTCAATTTCGGTTTATCTTGGATTATAAGAACTTCTAGGCCAAGTGGTTGATGTTTTCACGAAACACATGAGTTAGATGGTGTTTGAGAGAGTCAATAGATGTTCGCCAATCACCCATGGAGGTTGAAGACTCAAGATATCTTCGGTTAAGAGTTGTAAGCCCATTTCTTCCTTTTCGGTTTATCTTGGATTATAAGAACTTCTAGGCCAAGTGGTTGATGTTTTCATGAAACACATGAGTTAGATAGTGTTTGAGAGAGTCAATAGATGGTCGCCAATCACCCATGGAGGTTGAAGACTCAAGATATCTTCGGTTCAGAGTTGTAAGCCCATTTCTTCCTTTTCGGTTTATCTTGGCATATAAGAACTTCTAGGCCAAGTGGTTGATGTTTTCATGAAACACATGAGTTAGATGGTGTTTGAGAGAGTCAATAGATGTTCGCCAACCACCCATGGAGGTTGAAGACTCAAGATATCTTCGTTTAAGAGGTTTAAGCCCATTTCTTCCTTTTCAGTTTATCTTGGCATATAAGAACTTTTAGGCCAAGTGGTTGATGTTTTCATGAAAGACATGAGTTAGATGGTGTTTAAGAGAGTCAATAGATGTTCGCCAATCACCCATGGAGGTTGAAGACTCAAGATATCTTCGGTTAAGAGTTGTAAGCCCATTTCTTCCTTTTCGGTTTATCTTGGATTATAAGAACTTCTAGGCCAAGTGGTTGATGTTTTCACAAAACACATGAGTTACATGGTGTTTGAGAGAGCCAATAGATGTTCGCCAACCACCCATGGAGGTTGAAGACTCAAGATATCTTGGGTTAATAGTTGTAAGCCCATTTCTTCCTTTTCGGTTTATCTTGGATTATAAGAACTTCTAGGCCAAGTGGTTGATGTTTTGATGAAACATATGAGTTAGATGGTGTTTGAGAGAGTCAATAGATGTTCGCCAATCACCCATGGAGGTTGAAGACTCAAGATATCTTCGGTTAAGAGTTGTAAGCCCATTTCTTCCTTTTCGGTTTATCTTGAATTATAAGAACTTCTTGGCCAAGTTGTTAATGTTTTGATGTAACACATGACTTAGATGTTGTTTGAGAGAGTCAATAGATGTTCGCAAAGGACCCATGGAGGTTGAAGACTCAAGATATCATCGGTTAAGAGTTGTAAGCCCATTTCTTCCATTTCGGTTTATCTTGGCATATTAGAACTTCTAGGCCAAGTAGTTGTTGTTTTCTTGAAACAAGTGAGTTAGATGGTGTTTGAGAGAGTCAATAGATGTTCGCCAACCACCCATGGAGGTTGAATACTCAAGATATCTTCGTTTAAGAGTTGTAAGCCCATTTCTTCCTTTTCGGTTTATCTTGCTATATAAGAACTTCTACGCCAAGTAGTTGATGTTTTCATGAAACAAGTGAGTTCGATGGTGTTTGAGAGAGTCAATAGATGTTCGCCAACCACCCATGGAGGCTGAAGACTCAAGATATCTTCGGTTAAGAGTTGCAAGCCCATTTCTTCCTTTTCGGTTTATCTTGGATTATAAGAACTTCTAGGCCAAGTGGTTAATGTTTTGACGAAGCACATGAGTTAGATGGTGTTTGAGAGAGTCAATAGATGTTCGCAAAGGACCCATGGAGGTTGAAGACTCAAGATATCTTCGGTTAAGAGTTGTAAGCCCATTTCTTCAATTTCGGTTTATCTTGGATTATAAGAACTTCTAGGCCAAGTGGTTGATGTTTTCACGACACACATGAGTTAGATGGTGTTTGAGAGAGTCAATAGATGTTCGCCAATCACCCATGGAGGTTGAAGACTCACGATATCTTCGGTTAAGTGTTGTAAGCCCATTTCTTCCTTTTCGGTTTATCTTGGATTATAAGAACCTCTAGGCCAAGTGGTTGATATTTTCATGAAACACATGAGTTAGATAGTGTTTAAGAGAGTCAATAGATGGTCGCCAACCACCCATGGAGGTTGAAGACTCAAGATATCTTCAGTTAAGAGTTGTAAGCCCATTTCTTCCATTTCGGTTTATCTTGGATTATAAGAACTTCTAGGCCAAGTGGTTGATATTTTCATGAAACACATGAGTTAGATGGTGTTTGAGAGAGTTAATAGATGCTCGCCAACCACCCATGGAGGTTGAAGACTCAAGATATCTTCGGTTAAGAGTTGAAAGCCCATTTCTTCCATTTCGGTTTATCTTGGCATATACGAACTTCTAAGCCAAGTGGTTGATGTTTTCATGAAACACATGAGTTAGATGGTGTTTAAGAGAGTCAATAGATGTTCGCCAACCACCCATGGAGGTTGAAGACTCAAGATATCTTCGGTTAAGAGTTGTAAGCCCATTTCTTCCTTTTCGGTTTATCTTGGCATATACGAACTTCTAAGCCAAATGGTTGATGTTTTCATGAAACACATGAGTTAGATGGTGTTTAAGAGAGTCAATAGATGTTCGCCAACCACCCATGGAGGTTGAAGACTCAAGATATCTTCGGTTAAGAGTTGTAAGCCCATTTCTTCCTTTTCGGTTTATCTTGGATTATAAGAACTTCTAGGCCAAGTGGTTAATGTTTTGACGAAGCACATGAGTTAGATGGTGCTTGAGAGAGTCAATAGATGTTCGCCAATCACCCATTGAGGTTGAAGACTCAAGATATCTTCGGTTAAGAGTTGTAAGCCCATTTCTTCCATTTCGGTTTATCTTGGATTATAAGAACTTCTAGGCCAAGTGGTTGATGTTTTCACGGCACACATGAGTTAGATAGTGTTTGAGAGAGTCAATAGATGGTCGCCAACCACCCATAGAGGTTGAAGACTCAAGATATCTTCAGTTAAGAGTTGTAAGCCCATTTCTTCAATTTCGGTTTATCTTGGATTATAAGATCTTCTAGGCCAAGTGGTTGATGTTTTCACGACACACATGAGTTAGATGGTGTTTGAGAGAGTCAATAGATGTTCGCCAATCACCCATGGAGGTTGAAGACTCAAGATATCTTCGGTTAAGTGTCGTAAGCCCATTTCTTCCTTTTCGGTTTATCTTGGATTATAAGAACTTCTAGGCCAAGTGGTTGATGTTTTCATGAAACACATGAGTTAGATAGTGTTTGAGAGAGTCAATAGATGGTCGCCAACCACCCATGGAGGTTGAAGACTCAAGATATCTTCAGTTAAGAGTTGTAAGCCCATTTCTTCCATTTCGGTTTATCTTGGATTATAAGAACTTCTAGGCCAAGTGGTTGATGTTTTCATGAAACACATGAGTTAGATGGTGTTTGAGAGAGTCAATAGATGCTCGCCAACCACCCATGGAGGTTGAAGACTCAAGATATCTTCGGTTAAGAGTTGTAAGCCCATTTCTTCCTTTTCGGTTTATCTTGGCTTATACGAACTTCTAAGCCAAGTGGTTGATGTTTCATGAAACACATGAGTTAGATGGTGTTTAAGAGAGTCAATAGATGTTCGCCAACCACCCATTGAGGTTGAAGCCTCAAGATATCTTCGTTTAAGAGTTGTTAGCCCATTTCTTCCATTTCGGTTTATCTTGGCATATTAGAACTTCTAGGCCAAGTAGTTGTTGTTTTCATGAAACAAGTGAGTTAGATGGTGTTTGAGAGAGTCAATAGATGTTCGCCAATCACCCATGGAGGTTGAAGACTCAAGATATCTTCGGTTAAGAGTTGTAAGCCCATTTCTTCCATTTCGGTTTATCTTGGATTATAAGAACTTCTAGGCCAAGTGGTTAATGTTTTGACGAAGCAAATGAGTTAGATGGTGTTTGAGAGAGTCAATAGATGTTCACCAACCACCCATGGAGGTTGAAGACTCAAGATATCTTTAGTTAAGTGTTGTAAGCCCATTTCATCCATTTCGGTTTATCTTGGATTATAAGAACTTCTAGGCCAAGTGGTTGATGTTTTGTTGAAACATATGAGTTAGATGGTGTTTGAGAGAGTCAATAGATGTTCGCCGACCCCCCATGGAGGTTGAAGACTCAAGATATCTTCGGTTAAGAGTTGTAAGCCCATTTCTTCCATTTCGATTTATCTTGGCATATTAGAACTTCTAGGCCAAGTAGTTGTTGTTTTCATGAAACAAGTGAGTTAGATGGTGTTTGAGAGAGTCAATAGATGTTCGCCAACCACCCATGGAGGTTGAAGACTCAAGATATCTTCGGTTAAGAGTTGTAAGCCCATTTCTTCCTTTTCGGTTTATCTTGGATTATAAGAATTTCTTCGCCAAGTTGTTGATGTTTTGATGAAACACATGACTTAGATGGTGTTTGAGAGAGTCAATAGATGTTCGCAAAGGACCCATGGAGGTTGAAGACTCAAGATATCTTCGGTTAAGAGTTGTAAGCCCATTTCTTCCTTTTCGGTTTATCTTGGATTATAAGAACTTCTTGGCCAAGTTGTTGATGTTTTGGTGAAACAAATGAGTTAGATGGTGTTTGAGAGAGTCTATAGATGTTCGCCAACCACCCATGGAGGTTGAAGATTCAAGATATCTTCGGTTAAGAGTTGTAAGCCCATTTCTTCCATTTCGGTTTATCTTGGCATATTAGAACTTCTAGGCCAAGTAGTTGTTGTTTTCATGAAACAAGTCAGTTAGATGGTGTTTGAGAGAGTCAATAGATGTTCGCCAACCCCCCATGGAGGTTGAAGACTCAAGATATCTTCGGTTAAGAGTTGTAAGCCCATTTCTTCCTTTTCGGTTTATCTTGGATTATAAGAACTTCTTCGCCAAGTTGTTGATGTTTTGATGAAACACATGAGTTAGATGGTGTTTGAGAGAGTCAATAGATGTTCGCAAAGGACCCATGGAGGTTGAAGACTCAAGATATCTTCGGTTAAGAGTTGTAAGCCCATTTCTTCCTTTTCGGTTTATCTTGGATTATAAGAACTTTTTGGCCAAGTTGTTGATGTTTTGGTGAAACAAATGAGTTAGATGGTGTTTGAGAGAGTCAATAGATGTTCGCCAACCACCCATGGAGGTTGAAGACTCAAGATATCTTCGGTTAAGAGTTGTAAGCCCATTTCTTCCATTTCGGTTTATCTTGGCATATTAGAACTTCTAGGCCAAGTAGTTGTTGTTTTCGTGAAACAAGTGATTTAGATGGTGTTTGAGAGAGTCAATAGATGTTCGCCAATTACCCACGGAGGTTGAACACTCAAGATATCTTCGGTTAAGAGTTGTAAGCCCATTTCTTCCTTTTCGGTTTATCTTGGATTATAAGAACTTCTTCGCCAAGTTGTTGATGTTTTGATGAAACACATGAGTTAGATGGTGTTTGAGAGAGTCAATAGATGTTCGCAAAGGACCCATGGAGGTTGAAGACTCAAGATATCTTCGGTTAAGAGTTGTAAGCCCATTTCTTCCTTTTCGGTTTATCTTGGATTATAAGAACTTTTTGGCCAAGTTGTTGATGTTTTGGTGAAACAAATGAGTTAGATGGTGTTTGAGAGAGTCAATAGATGTTCGCCAACCACCCATGGAGGTTGAAGACTCAAGATATCTTCGGTTAAGAGTTGTAAGCCCATTTCTTCCATTTCGGTTTATCTTGGCATATTAGAACTTCTAGGCCAAGTAGTTGTTGTTTTCGTGAAACAAGTGAGTTAGATGGTGTTTGAGAGAGTCAATAGATGTTCGCCAATTACCCACGGAGGTTGAACACTCAAGATATCTTCGGTTAAGAGTTGTAAGCCCATTTCTTCCTTTTCGGTTTATCTTGGATTCTAAGAACTTCTAGGCCAAGTGGTTAATGTTTTGACGAAGCTCATGAGTTAGATGGTGTTTGAGAGAGTCAATAGATGTTCGCCAACCACCCATGGAGGTTGAAGAATCAAGATATCTTCAGTTAATTGTAAGCCCATTTCTTCCATTTCGGTTTATCTTGGATTATAAGAACTTCTAGGCCAAGTGGTTGATGTTTTCATGAAACATATGAGTTAGATGGTGTTTGAGAGAGTCAATAGATGTTCGCCAACCACCCATGGAGGTTGAAGACTCAAGATATCTTCAGTTAAGAGTTGTAAGCCCATTTCTTCCATTTCGGTTTATCTTGGATTATAAGAACTTCTAGGCCAAGTGGTTCATGTTTTCATGAAACACATGAGTTAGATGGTGTTTGAGAGAGTCAATAGATGTTCGCCAACCACCCATGGAGGTTGAAGACTCAAGATATCTTCGGTTAAGAGTTGTAAGCCCATTTCTTCCATTTCGGTTTATCTTGGATTATAAGAACTTCTAGGCCAAGTAGTTGTTGTTTTCATGAAACAAGTGAGTTAGATGGTGTTTGAGAGAGTCAATAGATGTTCGCCAATTACCCACGGAGGTTGAAGACTCAAGATATCTTCGGTTAAGAGTTGTAAGCCCATTTCTTCCTTTTCGGTTTATCTTGGATTCTAAGAACTTCTAGGCCAAGTGGTTAATGTTTTAACGAAGCACATGAGTTAGATGGTGTTTGAGAGAGTCAATAGATGTTCGCCAACCACCCATGGAGGTTGAAGACTCAAGATATCATCAGTTAAGAGTTGTAAGCCCATTTCTTCCATTTCGGTTTATCTTGGATTATAAGAACTTCTAGGCCAAGTGGTTGATGTTTTCATGAAACACATGAGTTAGATGGTGTTTGAGAGAGTCGATAGATGCTCGCCAACCACCCATGGAGGTTGAAGACTCAAGATATCTTCAGTTAAGAGTTGTAAGCCCATTTCTTCAATTTCGGTTTATCTTGCTATATAAGAACTTCTAGGCCAAGTACTTGATGTTTTCATGAAACAAGTGAGTTCGATGGTGTTTGAGAGAGTCAATAGATGTTCGCCAACCACCCATGGAGGTTGAAGCTCAAGATATCTTCGGTTAAAAGTTGTAAGTCCATTTCTTCCTTTTCGGTTTATCTTGGATTATAAGAACTTCTAGGCCAAGTGGTTGATGTTTTCACAAAACAAGTGAGTTCGATGGTGTTTGAGAGAGTCAATAGATGTTCGCCAACCACCCATGGAGGTTGAAGACTCAAGATATCTTCAGTTAAGAGTTGTAAGCCCATTTCTTCAATTTCGGTTTATCTTGCTATATAAGAACTTCTAGGCCAAGTACTTGATGTTTTCATGAAACAAGTGAGTTCGATGGTGTTTGAGAGAGTCAATAGATGTTCGCCAATCACCCATGGAGGTTGAAGACTCACGATATCTTCGGTTAAGTGTTGTAAGCCCATTTCTTCCTTTTCGGTTTATCTTGCTATATAAGAACTTCTACGCCAAGTAGTTGATGTTTTCATGAAACAAGTGAGTTCGATGGTGTTTGAGAGAGTCAATAGATGTTCGCCAACCACCCATGGAGGTTGAAGCTCAAGATATCTTCGGTTAAAAGTTGTAAGTCCATTTCTTCCTTTTCGGTTTATCTTGGATTATAAGAACTTCTAGGCCAAGTGGTTGATGTTTTCACAAAACACATGAATTAGATGGTGTTTGAGAGAGTCAATAGATGTTCGCCAACCACCCATGGAGGCTGAAGACTCAAGATATCTTCGGTTAAGAGTTGTAAGCCCATTTCTTCCTTTTCGGTTTATCTTGGATTATAAGAACTTCTAGGCCAAGTGGTTGATGTTTTCACGACACACATAAGTTAGATGGTGTTTGAGAGAGTCAATAGATGTTCGCCAATCACCCATGGAGGTTGAAGACTCAAGATATCTTCGGTTAAGAGTTGTAAGCCCATTTCTTCCTCTTCGGTTTATCTTGGATTATAAGAACTTCTAGGCCAAGTGGTTAATGTTTTGACGAAGCACATGAGTTAGATGGTGTTTGAGAGAGTCAATAGATGTTCGCAAAGGACCCATGGAGGTTGAAGACTCAAGATATCTTCGGTTAAGAGTTGTAAGCCCATTTCTTCCATTTCGGTTTATCTTGGCATAATAGAACTTCTAGGCCAAGTAGTTGTTGTTTTCATGAAACAAGTGAGTTAGATGTTGTTTGAGAGAGTCAATAGATGTTCGCCAATCAGCCATGGAGGTTGAAGACTCAAGATATCTTCGGTTAAGAGTTGTAAGCCCATTTATTCCTTTTCGGTTTATCTTGAATTATAAGAACTTCTTGGCCAAGTTGTTGATGTTTTGATGTAACACATGACTTTGATGTTGTTTGAGAGAGTCAATAGATGTTCGCAAAGGACCCATGGAGGTTGAAGACTCAAGATATCTTCGGTTAAGAGTTGTAAGCCCATTTCTTCCATTTCGGTTTATCTTGGATTATAAGAACTTCTAGGCCAAGTGGTTGATGTTTTGATGAAACATATGAGTTAGATGGTGTTTGAGAGAGTCAATAGATGTTCGCCAATCACCCATGGAGGTTGAAGACTCAAGATATCTTCGGTCAAGAGTTGTAAGCCCATTTCTTCCTCTTCGGTTTATCTTGGATTATAAGAACTTCTAGGCCAAGTGGTTAATGTTTTGACGAAGCACATGAGTTAGATGGTGTTTGAGAGAGTCAATAGATGTTCGCAAAGGACCCATGGAGGTTGAAGACTCAAGATATCTTCGGTTAAGAGTTGTAAGCCCATTTCTTCCATTTCGGTTTATCTTGGCATAATAGAACTTCTAGGCCAAGTAGTTGTTGTTTTCATGAAACAAGTGAGTTAGATGGTGTTTGAGAGAGTCAAATGATGTTCGCCAACCACCCATGGAGGTTGAATACTCAAGATATCTTCGTTTAAGAGTTGTAAGCCCATTTCTTCCTTTTCGGTTTATCTTGGCATATACGAACTTCTAGGCCAAGTGGTTGATGTTTTCATGAAACACATGAGTTAGATGGTGTTTGAGAGAGTCAATAGATGTTCGCCAACCACCCATGGAGGTTGAAGACTCAAGATATCTTCGTTTAAGAGGTTTAAGCCCATTTCTTCCATTTCAGTTTATCTTTACATATAGGAACTTCTAGGCCAAGTGGTTGATGTTTTCATGAAAGACATGAGTTAGATGGTGTTTAAGAGAGTCAATAGATGTTCGCCAATCACCCATGGAGGTTGAAGACTCAAGATATCTTCGGTTAAGAGTTTTTAGCCCATTTCTTCCTTTTCGGTTTATCTTGGATTATAAGAACTTCTAGGCCAAGTGGTTGATGTTTTCACGAAACACATGAGTTAGATGGTGTTTGAGAGAGTCAATAGATGTTCGCCAACCACCCATGGAGGTTGAAGACTCAAGATATCTTCGGTTAAGAGTTGTAAGCCCATTTCTTCCTTTTCGGTTTATCTTGGCATATAGGAACTTCTAGGCCAAGTGGTTGATGTTTTGATGAAACATATGAGTTAGATGGTGTTTGAGAGAGTCAATAGATGTTCGCCAATCACCCATGGAGGTTGAAGACTCAAGATATCTTCGGTTAAGAGTTGTAAGCCCATTTATTCCTTTTCGGTTTATCTTGAATTATAAGAACTTCTTGGCCAAGTTGTTGATGTTTTGATGTAACACATGACTTTGATGTTGTTTGAGAGAGTCAATAGATGTTCGCAAAGGACCCATGGAGGTTGAAGACTCAAGATATCTTCGGTTAAGAGTTGTAAGCCCATTTCTTCCATTTCGGTTTATCTTGGCATATTAGAACTTCTAGGCCAAGTAGTTGTTGTTTTCATGAAACAAGTGAGTTAGATGGTGTTTGAGAGAGTCAATAGATGTTCGCCAACCACCCATGGAGGTTGAATACTCAAGATATCTTCGTTTAAGAGTTGTAAGCCCATTTCTTCCTTTTCGGTTTATCTTGCTATAAAAGAACTTCTACGCCAAGTAGTTGATGTTTTCATGAAACAAGTGAGTTCGATGGTGTTTGAGAGAGTCAATAGATGTTCGCCAACCACCCATGGAGGCTGAAGACTCAAGATATCTTCGTTTAAGAGTTGTAAGCCCATTTCTTCCTTTTCGGTTTATCTTGCTACATAAGAACTTCTAGGCCAAGTAGTTGTTATTTTCATGAAACAAGTGAGTTCGATGGTGTTTGAGAGAGTCAATAGATGTTCACCAACCGCCCATGGAGGTTGAAGACTCAAGATATCTTCGGTTAAGAGTTGTAAGTCCATTTCTTCCATTTCGGTTTATCTTGGATTATAAGAACTTCTAGGCCAAGTGGTTGATTTTTGATGAAACACATGAGTTAGATGGTGTTTGAGAGAGTCAATAGATGTTCGCCAACCACCCATGGAGGTTGAAGACTCAAGATATCTTCGGTTAAGAGTTGTAAGCCCATTTCTTCCATTTCGGTTTATCTTGGATTATAAGAACTTCTAGGCCAAGTGGTTAATGTTTTGATGAAGCACATGAGTTAGATGGTGTTTGAGAGAGTCAATAGATGTTCACCAACCACCCATGGAGGTTGAAGACTCAAGATATCTTCAGTTAAGAGTTGTAAGCCCATTTCTTCCATTTCGGTTTATCTTGGATTATAAGAACTTCTAGGCCAAGTGGTTGATGTTTTCATGAAACACATGAGTTAGATGGTGTTTGAGAGAGTCAATAGATGTTCGCCAACCACCCATGGAGGTTGAAGACTCAAGATATCTTCGGTTAAGAGTTGTAAGCCCATTTCTTCCTTTTCGGTTTATCTTGGCATATACGAACTTCTAGGCCAAGTGGTTGATGTTTTCATGAAACACATGAGTTAGATGGTGTTTGAGAGAGTCAATAGATGTTCGCCAACCACCCATGGAGGTTGAAGACTCAAGATATCTTCGTTTAAGAGGTTTAAGCCCATTTCTTCCTTTTCAGTTTGTCTTGGCATATAAGAACTTCTAGGCCAAGTGGTTGATGTTTTCATGAAACACATGAGTTAGATGGTGTTTAAGAGAGTCAATAGATGTTCGCCAATCACCCATGGAGGTTGAAGACTCAAGATATCTTCGGTTAAGAGTTGTAAGCCCATTTCTTCCTTTTCGGTTTATCTTGGATTATAAGAACTTCTAGGCCAAGTGGTTGATGTTTTCACGAAACACATGAGTTAGATGGTGTTTGAGAGAGTCAATAGATGTTCGCCAACCACCCATGGAGGTTGAAGACTCAAGATATCTTCGGTTAAGAGTTGTAAGTCCATTTCTTCCATTTCGGTTTATCTTGGATTATAAGAACTTCTAGGCCAAGTGGTTGATTTTTGATGAAACACATGAGTTAGATGGTGTTTGAGAGAGTCAATAGATGTTCACCAACCACCCATGGTGGTTGAAGACTCAAGATATCTTCAGTTAAGAGTTGTAAGCCCATTTCTTCAATTTCGGTTTATCTTCGATTATAAGAACTTCTAGGCCAAGTGGTTGATGTTTTCACGACACACATAAGTTAGATGGTGTTTGAGAGAGTCAATAGATGTTCGCCAATCACCCATGGAGGTTGAAGACTCAAGATATCTTCGGTTAAGAGTTGTAAGCCCATTTCTTCCTTTTCGGTTTATCTTGGATTATAAGAACTTCTAGGCCAAGTGGTTGATGTTTTCATGAAACACATGAGTTAGATAGTGTTTGAGAGAGTCAATAGATGTTCACCAACCACCCATGGAGGTTGAAGACTCAAGATATCTTCGGTTAAGAGTTGTAAGCCCATTTCTTCCATTTCGGTTTATCTTTGCATATTAGAACTTCTAGGCCAAGTAGTTGTTGTTTTCATGAAACAAGTGAGTTGATGGTGTTTGAGAGAGTCAATAGATGTTCACCAATCACCCATGGAGGTTGAAGACTCAAGATATCTTCGGTTAAGAGTTGTAAGCCCATTTCTTCCTTTTCGTTTTATCTTGGATTATAAGAACTTCTTGTTCAAGTTGTTGATGTTTTGATGAAACACATGACTTAGATGGTGTTTGAGAGAGTCAATAGATGTTCGCAAAGGACCCATGGAGGTTGAAGACTCAAGATATCTTCGGTTAAGAGTTGTAAGCCCATTTCTTCCATTTCGGTTTATCTTGGCATATTAGAACTTCTAGGCCAAGTAGTTGTTGTTTTCATGAAACAAGTGAGTTAGATGGTGTTTGAGAGAGTCAATAGATGTTCGCCAATCACCCATGGAGGTTGAAGACTCAAGATATCTTCGGTTAAGAGTTGTAAGCCCATTTCTTCCATTTCGGTTTAACTTGGATTATAAGAACTTCTAGGCCAAGTGGTTGATGTTTTCACGAAACACATGAGTTAGATGGTGTTTGAGAGAGTCAATAGATGTTCGCCAACCACCCATGGAGGTTGAAGACTCAAGATATCTTCGGTTAAGAGTTGTAAGTCCATTTCTTCCATTTCGGTTTATCTTGGATTATAAGAACTTCTAGGCCAAGTGGTTGATTTTTGATGAAACACATGAGTTAGATGGTGTTTGAGAGAGTCAATAGATGTTCACCAACCACCCATGGAGGTTGAAGACTCAAGATATCTTCAGTTAAGAGTTGTAAGCCCATTTCTTCAATTTCGGTTTATCTTGGATTATAAGAACTTCTAGGCCAAGTGGTTGATGTTTTCACGACACACATGAGTTAGATGGTGTTTGAGAGAGTCAATAGATGTTCGCCAATCACCCATGGAGGTTGAAGACTCAAGATATCTTCGGTTAAGAGTTGTAAGCCCATTTCTTCCTTTTCGGTTTATCTTGGATTATAAGAACTTCTAGGCCAAGTGGTTAATGTTTTGATGAAGCACATGAGTTAGATGGTGTTTGAGAGAGTCAATAGATGTTCACCAACCACCCATGGAGGTTGAAGACTCAAGATATCTTCAGTTAAGAGTTGTAAGCCCATTTCTTCCATTTCGGTTTATCTTGGATTATAAGAACTTCTAGGCCAAGTGGTTGATGTTTTCATGAAACACATGAGTTAGATGGTGTTTGAGAGAGTCAATAGATGTTCGCCAACCACCCATGGAGGTTGAAGACTCTAGATATCTTCGGTTAAGAGTTGTAAGCCCATTTCTTCCTTTTCGGTTTATCTTGGATTATAAGAACTTCTTGTTCAAGTTGTTGATGTTTTGATGAAACACATGACTTAGATGGTGTTTGAGAGAGTCAATAGATGTTCGCAAAGGACCCATGGAGGTTGAAGATTCAAGATATCTTCGGTTAAGAGTTGTAAGGCCATTTCTTCCATTTCGGTTTATCTTGGCATATTAGAACTTCTAGGCCAAGTAGTTGTTGTTTTCATGAAACAAGTGAGTTAGATGGTGTTTGAGAGAGTCAATAGATGTTCGCCAATCACCCATGGAGGTTGAAGACTCAAGATATCTTCGGTTAAGAGTTGTAAGCCCATTTCTTCCATTTCGGTTTATCTTGGATTGTAAGAACTTCTAGGCCAAGTGGTTGATGTTTTGATGAAACATATGAGTTAGATGGTGTTTGAGAGAGTCAATAGATGTTCGCCAACCCCCCATGGAGGTTGAAGACTCAAGATATCTTCGGTTAAGAGTTGTAAGCCCATTTCTTCCATTTCGATTTATCTTGGCATATTAGAACTTCTAGGCCAAGTAGTTGTTGTTTTCATGAAACACATGAGTTAGATGGTGTTTGACAGAGTCAATAGATGCTCGCCAACCACCCATGGAGGTTGAAGACTCAAGATATCTTCGTTTAAGAGTTGTATGCCCATTTCTTCCTTTTCGGTTTATCTTGGATTATAAGAACTTCTTCGCCAAGTTGTTGATGTTTTGATGAAACACATGAGTTAGATTGTGTTTGAGAGAGTCAATAGATGTTCGCAAAGGACCCATGGAGGTTGAAGACTCAAGATATCTTCGGTTAAGAGTTGTAAGCCCATTTCTTCCTTTTCGGATTATCTTGGATTATAAGAACTTCTTCGCCAAGTTGTTGATGTTTTGATGAAACACATGACTTAGATGGTGTTTGAGAGAGTCAATAGATGTTCGCAAAGGACGCATGGAGGTTGAAGACTCAAGATATCTTCGGTTAAGAGTTGTAAGCCCATTTCTTCATTTTCGGTTTATCTTGGATTATAAGAACTTCTTGGCCAAGTTGTTGATGTTTTGAAGAAACATATGAGTTAGATGGTGTTTGAGAGAGTCAATAGATGTTCGCCAACCACCCATGGAGGTTGAAGACTCAACATATCTTCGGTTAAGAGTTGTAAGCCCATTTCTTCCTTTTCGGTTTATCTTGGATTATAAGAACTTCTTGTTCAAGTTGTTGATGTTTTGATGAAACACATGACTTAGATGGTGTTTGAGAGAGTCAATAGATGTTCGCAAAGGACCCATGGAGGTTGAAGACTCAAGATATCTTCGGTTAAGAGTTGTAAGCCCATTTCTTCCATTTCGGTTTATCTTGGCATATTAGAACTTCTAGGCCAAGTAGTTGTTGTTTTCATGAAACAAGTGAGTTAGATGGTGTTTGAGAGAGTCAATAGATGTTCGCCAATCACCCATGGAGGTTGAAGACTCAAGATATCTTCGGTTAAGAGTTGTAAGCCCATTTCTTCCATTTCGGTTTAACTTGGATTATAAGAACTTCTAGGCCAAGTGGTTAATGTTTTGATGAAGCACATGAGTTAGATGGTGTTTGAGAGAGTCAATAGATGTTCACCAACCACCCATGGAGGTTGAAGACTCAAGATATCTTCAGTTAAGAGTTGTAAGCCCATTTCTTCCATTTCGGTTTATCTTGGATTATAAGAACTTCTAGGCCAAGTGGTTGATGTTTTCATGAAACACATGAGTTAGATGGTGTTTGAGAGAGTCAATAGATGTTCGCCAACCACCCATGGAGGTTGAAGACTCAAGATATCTTCGGTTAAGAGTTGTAAGCCCATTTCTTCCTTTTCGGTTTATCTTGGATTATAAGAACTTCTTGTTCAAGTTGTTGATGTTTTGATGAAACACATGACTTAGATGGTGTTTGAGAGAGTCAATAGATGTTCGCAAAGGACCCATGGAGGTTGAAGATTCAAGATATCTTCGGTTAAGAGTTGTAAGCCCATTTCTTCCATTTCGGTTTATCTTGGCATATTAGAACTTCTAGGCCAAGTAGTTGTTGTTTTCATGAAACAAGTGAGTTAGATGGTGTTTGAGAGAGTCAATAGATGTTCGCCAATCACCCATGGAGGTTGAAGACTCAAGATATCTTCGGTTAAGAGTTGTAAGCCCATTTCTTCCATTTCGGTTTATCTTGGATTGTAAGAACTTCTAGGCCAAGTGGTTGATGTTTTGATCAAACATATGAGTTAGATGTTGTTTGAGAGAGTCAATAGATGTTCGCAAAGGACCCATGGAGGTTGAAGATTCAAGATATCTTCGGTTAAGAGTTGTAAGCCCATTTCTTCCATTTCGATTTATCTTGGCATATTAGAACTTCTAGGCCAAGTAGTTGTTGTTTTCATGAAACACATGAGTTAGATGGTGTTTGACAGAGTCAATAGATGCTCGCCAACCACCCATGGAGGTTGAAGACTCAAGATATCTTCGTTTAAGAGTTGTATGCCCATTTCTTCCTTTTCGGTTTATCTTGGATTATAAGAACTTCTTCGCCAAGTTGTTGATGTTTTGATGAAACACATGAGTTAGATTGTGTTTGAGAGAGTCAATAGATGTTCGCAAAGGACCCATGGAGGTTGAAGAATCAAGATATCTTCGGTTAAGAGTTGTAAGCCCATTTCTTCTTTTTCGGATTATCTTGGATTATAAGAACTTCTTCGCCAAGTTGTTGATGTTTTGATGAAACACATGACTTAGATGGTGTTTGAGAGAGTCAATAGATGTTCGCAAAGGACGCATGGAGGTTGAAGACTCAAGATATCTTCGGTTAAGAGTTGTAAGCCCATTTCTTCATTTTCGGTTTATCTTGGATTATAAGAACTTCTTGGCCAAGTTGTTGATGTTTTGTTGAAACAAATGAGTTAGATGGTGTTTGAGAGAGTCAATAGATGTTCGCCAACCACCCACGGAGGTTGAAGACTCAAGATATCTTCGGTTAAGAGTTGTAAGCCCATTTCTTCCATTTCGGTTTATCTTGGCATATTAGAACTTCTAGGCCAAGTAGTTGTTGTTTTCATGAAACAAGTGAGTTAGATGGTGTTTGAGAGAGTCAATAGATGTTCGCCAATTACCCACGGAGGTTGAAGACTCAAGATATCTTCGGTTAAGAGTTGTAAGCGCATTTCTTCCTTTTCGGTTTATCTTGGATTCTAAGAACTTCTAGGCCAAGTGGTTAATGTTTTGACGACGCACATGAGTTAGATGGTGTTTGAGAGAGTCAATAGATGTTCGCCAACCACCCATGGAGGTTGAAGACTCAAGATATCTTCAGTTAAGAGTTGTAAGCCCATTTCTTCCATTTCGGTTTATCTTGGATTATAAGAACTTCTAGGCCAAGTGGTTGATGTTTTCATGAAACACATGAGTTAGATGGTGTTTGACAGAGTCAATAGATGCTCGCCAACCACCCATGGAGGTTGAAGACTCAAGATATCTTCGTTTAAGAGTTGTATGCCCATTTCTTCCTTTTCGGTTTATCTTGCTATATAAGAACTTCTACGCCAAGTAGTTGATGTTTTCATGAAACAAGTGAGTTCGAAGATGTTTGAGAGAGTCAATAGATGTTCGCCAACCACCCATGGAGGCTGAAGACTCAAGATATCTTCGTTTAAGAGTTGTAAGCCCTTTTCTTCCTTTTCGGTTTATCTTGCTATATAAGAACTTCTAGGCCAAGTACTTGATGTTTTCATGAAACAAGTGAGTTCGATGGTGTTTGAGAGAGTCAATAGATGTTCGCCAACCACCCATGGAGGTTGAAGACTCAAGATATCTTCGGTTAAAAGTTGTAAGTCCATTTCTTCCATTTCGGTTTATTTTGGATTATAAGAACTTCTAGGCCAAGTGGTTGATTTTTGATGAAACACATGAGTTAGATGGTGTTTGAGAGAGTCAACAGATGTTCGCCAATGACCCATGGAGGTTGAAGACTCAAGATATCTTGGGTTAAGAGTTGTAAGCCCATTTCTTCCTTTTCGGTTTATCTTGGATTCTAAGAACTTCTAGGCCAAGTGGTTAATGTTTTGACGAAGCACATGAGTTAGATGGTGTTTGAGAGAGTCAATAGATGTTCACCAACCACCCATGGAGGTTGAAGACTCAAGATATCTTCAGTTAAGAGTTGTAAGCCCATTTCTTCCATTTCGGTTTATCTTGGATTATAAGAACTTCTAGGCCAAGTGGTTAATGTTTTGACGAAGCACATGAGTTAGATGGTGTTTGAGAGAGTCAATAGATGTTCACCAACCACCCATGGAGGTTGAAGACTCAAGATATCTTCAGTTAAGAGTTGTAAGCCCATTTCTTCCATTTCGGTTTATCTTGGATTATAAGAACTTCTAGGCCAAGTGGTTGATGTTTTCATGAAACACATGAGTTAGATGGTGTTTGAGAGAGTCAATAGATGTTCGCCAACCACCCATGGAGGTTGAAGACTCAAGATATCTTCGGTTAAGAGTTGTAAGCCCATTTCTTCCATTTCGGTTTATCTTGGCATATTAGAACTTCTAGGCCAAGTAGTTGTTGTTTTCATGAAACAAGTGAGTTAGATGGTGTTTGAGAGAGTCAATAGATGTTCGCCAATTACCCACGGAGGTTGAAGACTCAAGATATCTTCGGTTAAGAGTTGTAAGCCCATTTCTTCCTTTTCGGTTTATCTTGGCATATACGAACTTCTAAGCCAAGTGGTTGATGTTTTCATGAAACACATGAGTTAGATGGTGTTTAAGAGAGTCAATAGATGTTCGCCAACCACCCATGGAGGTTGAAGACTCAAGATATCTTCGTTTAAGAGTTGTAAGCCCATTTCTTCCTTTTCGGTTTATCTTGGCATATACGAACTTCTAAGCCAAGTGGTTGATGTTTTCATGAAACACATGAGTTAGATGGTGTTTAAGAGAGTCAATAGATGTTCGCCAACCACCCATGGAGGTTGAAGACTCAAGATATCTTCGTTTAAGAGTTGTAAGCCCATTTCTTCCATTTCGGTTTATCTTGGCATATTAGAACTTCGAGGCCAAGTAGTTGTTGTTTTCATGAAACAAGTGAGTTAGATGGTGTTTGAGAGAGTAAATAGATGTTCGCCAATCACCCATGGAGGTTGAGGACTCAAGATATCATCGGTTAAGAGTTGTAAGCCCATTTCTTCCATTTCGGTTTATCTTGGATTATAAGAACTTCTAGGCCAAGTGGTTAATGTTTTGACGAAGCAAATGAGTTAGATGGTGTTTGAGAGAGTCAATAGATGTTCCCCAACCACCCATGGAGGTTGAAGACTCAAGATATCTTCAGTTAAGAGTTGTAAGCCCATTTCTTCCATTTCGGTTTATCTTGGATTATAAGAACTTCTAGGCCAAGTGGTTGATGTTTTGAAGAAACATATGAGTTAGATGGTGTTTGAGAGAGTCAATAGATGTTCGCCAACCACCCATGGAGGTTGAAGACTCAAGATATCTTCGGTTAAGAGTTGTAAGCCCATTTCTTCCTTTTCGGTTTATCTTGGATTATAAGAACTTCTAGGCCAAGTGGTTGATATTTTGATGAAACATATGAGTTAGATGGTGTTTGAGAGAGTCAATAGATGTTCGCCAATCACCCATGGAGGTTGAAGACTCAAGATATCTTCGGTTAAGAGTTGTAAGCCCATTTCTTCCTTTTCGGTTTATCTTGGATTATAAGAACTTCTAGGCCAAGTGGTTAATGTTTTGACGAAGCACATGAGTTAGATGGTGTTTGAGAGAGTCAATCGATGTTCGCAAAGGACCCATGGAGGTTGAAGACTCAAGATATCTTCGGTTAAGAGTTGTAAGCCCATTTCTTCCTTTTCGGTTTATCTTGGATTATAAGAACTTCTAGGCCAAGTGGTTGATGTTTTGATGACACATATGAGTTAGATGGTGTTTGAGAGAGTCAATAGATGTTAGCCAATCACCCATGGAGGTTGAAGACTCAAGATATCTTCGGTTCAGAGTTGTATGCCCATTTCTTCCTTTTCGGTTTATCTTGGCATATACGAACTTCTAGGCCAAGTGGTTGATGTTTTCATGAAACACATGAGTTAGATGGTGTTTGAGAGAGTCAATAGATGTTCGCCAACCACCCATGGAGGTTGAAGACTCAAGATATCTTCGTTTAAGAGGTTTAAGCCCATTTCTTCCTTTTCAGTTTATCTTGGCATATAAGAACTTCTAGGCCAAGTGGTTGATGTTTTCATGAAACACATGAGTTAGATGGTGTTTAAGAGAGTCAATAGATGTTCGCCAATCACCCATGGAGGTTGAAGACTCAAGATATCTTCGGTTAAGAGTTGTAAGCCCATTTCTTCCTTTTCGGTTTATCTTGGATTATAAGAACTTCTAGGCCAAGTGGTTGATGTTTTCACAAAACACATGAGTTAGATGGTGTTTGAGAGAGTCAATAGATGTTCGGCAACCACCCATGGAGGTTGAAGACTCAAGATATCTTCGGTTAAGAGTTGTAAGCCCATTTCTTCCTTTTCGGTTTATCTTGGCATATAAGAACTTCTAGGCCAAGTGGTTGATGTTTTGATGAAACATATAAGTTAGATGGTGTTTGAGAGAGTCAATAGATGTTCGCCAACCTCCCATGGAGGTTGAAGACTCAAGATATCTTCGGTTAAGAGTTGTAAGCCCATTTCTTCCTTTTCGGTTGATCTTGGATTATAAGAACTTCTAGGCCAAGTGGTTGATGTTTTGATGAAACATATGAGTTAGATGGTGTTTGAGAGAGTCAATAGATGTTCGCCAATCACCCATGGAGGTTGAAGACTCAAGATATCTTCGGTTAAGAGTTGTAAGCCCATTTCTTCCTTTTCGGTTTATCTTGAATTATAAGAACTTCTTGGCCAAGTTGTTAATGTTTTGATGTAACACATGACTTAGATGTTGTTTGAGAGAGTCAATAGATGTTCGCAAAGGACCCATGGAGGTTGAAGACTCAAGATATCATCGGTTAAGAGTTGTAAGCCCATTTCTTCCATTTCGGTTTATCTTGGCATATTAGAACTTCTAGGCCAAGTAGTTGTTGTTTTCATGAAACAAGTGAGTTAGATGGTGTTTGAGAGAGTCAATAGATGTTCGCCAACCACCCATGGAGGTTGAATACTCAAGATATCTTCGTTTAAGAGTTGTAAGCCCATTTCTTCCTTTTCGGTTTATCTTGCTATATAAGAACTTCTACGCCAAGTAGTTGATGTTTTCATGAAACAAGTGAGTTCGATGGTGTTTGAGAGAGTCAATAGATGTTCGCCAACCACCCATGGAGGCTGAAGACTCAAGATATCTTCGGTTAAGAGTTGCAAGCCCATTTCTTCCTTTTCGGTTTATCTTGGATTATAAGAACTTCTAGGCCAAGTGGTTAATGTTTTGACGAAGCACATGAGTTAGATGGTGTTTGAGAGAGTCAATAGATGTTCGCAAAGGACCCATGGAGGTTGAAGACTCAAGATATCTTCGGTTAAGAGTTGTAAGCCCATTTTTTCAATTTCGGTTTATCTTGGATTATAAGAACTTCTAGGCCAAGTGGTTGATGTTTTCACGACACACATGAGTTAGGTGGTGTTTGAGAGAGTCAATAGATGTTCGCCAATCACCCATGGAGGTTGAAGACTCAAGATATCTTCGGTTAAGTGTTGTAAGCCCATTTCTTCCTTTTCGGTTTATCTTGGATTATAAGAACTTCTAGGCCAAGTGGTTGATGATTTCATGAAACACATGAGTTAGATAGTGTTTGAGAGAGTCAATAGATGGTCGCCAACCACCCATGGAGGTTGAAGACTCAAGATATCTTCGGTTAAGAGTTGAAAGCCCATTTCTTCCATTTCGGTTTATCTTGGCATATACGAACTTCTAAGCCAAGTGGTTGATGTTTTCATGAAACACATGAGTTAGATGGTGTTTAAGAGAGTCAATAGATGTTCGCCAACCACCCATGGAGGTTGAAGACTCAAGATATCTTCGGTTAAGAGTTGTAAGCCCATTTCTTCCATTTTGGTTTATCTTGGATTATAAGAACTTCTAGGCCAAGTTGTTAATGTTTTGACGAAGCACATGAGTTAGATGGTGTTTGAGAGAGTCAATAGATGTTCACCAACCACCCATGGAGGTTGAAGACTAACGATATCTTCAGTTAAGAGTTGTAAGCCCATTTCTTCCATTTCGGTTTATCTTGGATTATAAGAACTTCTAGGCCAAGTGGTTGATATTTTCATGAAACACATGAGTTAGATGGTGTTTGAGAGAGTCAATAGATGCTCGCCAACCACCCATGGAGGTTGAAGACTCAAGATATCTTCGGTTAAGAGTTGAAAGCCCATTTCTTCCATTTCGGTTTATCTTGGCATATACGAACTTCTAAGCCAAGTGGTTGATGTTTTCATGAAACACATGAGTTAGATGGTGTTTAAGAGAGTCAATAGATGTTCGCCAACCACCCATGGAGGTTGAAGACTCAAGATATCTTCGGTTAAGAGTTGTAAGCCCATTTCTTCCATTTTGGTTTATCTTGGATTATAAGAACTTCTAGGCCAAGTTGTTAATGTTTTGACGAAGCACATGAGTTAGATGGTGTTTGAGAGAGTCAATAGATGTTCACCAACCACCCATGGAGGTTGAAGACTAACGATATCTTCAGTTAAGAGTTGTAAGCCCATTTCTTCCATTTCGGTTTATCTTGGATTATAAGAACTTCTAGGCCAAGTGGTTGATATTTTCATGAAACACATGAGTTAGATGGTGTTTGAGAGAGTCAATAGATGCTCGCCAACCACCCATGGAGGTTGAAGACTCAAGATATCTTCGGTTAAGAGTTGAAAGCCCATTTCTTCCATTTCGGTTTATCTTGGCATATACGAACTTCTAAGCCAAGTGGTTGATGTTTTCATGAAACACATGAGTTAGATGGTGTTTAAGAGAGTCAATAGATGTTCGCCAACCACCCATGGAGGTTGAAGACTCAAGATATCTTCGGTTAAGAGTTGTAAGCCCATTTCTTCCTTTTCGGTTTATCTTGGCATATACGAACTTCTAAGCCAAGTGGTTGATGTTTTCATGAAACACATGAGTTAGATGGTGTTTAAGAGAGTCAATAGATGTTCGCCAACCACCCATGGAGGTTGAAGACTCAAGATATCTTCGGTTAAGAGTTGTAAGCCCATTTCTTCCTTTTCGGTTTATCTTGGATTATAAGAACTTCTAGGCCAAGTGGTTAATGTTTTGACGAAGCACATGAGTTAGATGGTGTTTGAGAGAGTCAATAGATGTTCGCAAAGGACCCATGGAGGTTGAAGACTCAAGATATCTTCAGTTAAGAGTTGTAAGCCCATTTCTTTCATTTCGGTTTATCTTGGATTATAAGAACTTCTAGGCCAAGTGGTTGATGTTTTCACGGCACACATGAGTTAGATAGTGTTTGAGAGAGTCAATAGATGGTCGCCAACCACCCATAGAGGTTGAAGACTCAAGATATCTTCAGTTAAGAGTTGTAAGCCCATTTCTTCAATTTCGGTTTATCTTGGATTATAAGATCTTCTAGGCCAAGTGGTTGATGTTTTCACGACACACATGAGTTAGATAGTGTTTGAGAGAGTCAATAGATGGTCGCCAACCACCCATGGAGGTTGAAGACTCAAGATATCTTCAGTTAAGAGTTGTAAGCCCATTTCTTCCATTTCGGTTTATCTTGGATTATAAGAACTTCTAGGCCAAGTGGTTGATATTTTCATGAAACACATGAGTTAGATGGTGTTTGAGAGAGTCAATAGATGCTCGCCAACCACCCATGGAGGTTGAAGACTCAAGATATCTTCGGTTAAGAGTTGAAAGCCCATTTCTTCCATTTCGGTTTATCTTGGCATATACGAACTTCTAAGCCAAGTGGTTGATGTTTTCATGAAACACATGAGTTAGATGGTGTTTAAGAGAGTCAATAGATGTTCGCCAACCACCCATGGAGGTTGAAGACTCAAGATATCTTCGGTTAAGAGTTGTAAGCCCATTTCTTCCTTTTCGGTTTATCTTGGCATATACGAACTTCTAAGCCAAGTGGTTGATGTTTTCATGAAACACATGAGTTAGATGGTGTTTAAGAGAGTCAATAGATGTTCGCCAACCACCCATGGAGGTTGAAGACTCAAGATATCTTCGGTTAAGAGTTGTAAGCCCATTTCTTCCTTTTCGGTTTATCTTGGATTATAAGAACTTCTAGGCCAAGTGGTTAATGTTTTGACGAAGCACATGAGTTAGATGGTGTTTGAGAGAGTCAATAGATGTTCGCAAAGGACCCATGGAGGTTGAAGACTCAAGATATCTTCGGTTAAGAGTTGTAAGCCCATTTCTTCCATTTCGGTTTATCTTGGATTATAAGAACTTCTAGGCCAAGTGGTTGATGTTTTCACGGCACACATGAGTTAGATAGTGTTTGAGAGAGTCAATAGATGGTCGCCAACCACCCATAGAGGTTGAAGACTCAAGATATCTTCAGTTAAGAGTTGTAAGCCCATTTTTTCAATTTCGGTTTATCTTGGATTATAAGATCTTCTAGGCCAAGTGGTTGATGTTTTCACGACACACATGAGTTAGATAGTGTTTGAGAGAGTCAATAGATGGTCGCCAACCACCCATGGAGGATGAAGACTCAAGATATCTTCAGTTAAGAGTTGTAAGCCCATTTCTTCCATTTCGGTTTATCTTGGATTATAAGAACTTCTAGGCCAAGTGGTTGATATTTTCATGAAACACATGAGTTAGATGGTGTTTGAGAGAGTCAATAGATGCTCGCCAACCACCCATGGAGGTTGAAGACTCAAGATATCTTCGGTTAAGAGTTGAAAGCCCATTTCTTCCATTTCGGTTTATCTTGGCATCTACGAACTTCTAAGCCAAGTGGTTGATGTTTTCATGAAACACATGAGTTAGATGGTGTTTAAGAGAGTCAATAGATGTTCGCCAACCACCCATGGAGGTTGAAGACTCAAGATATCTTCGGTTAAGAGTTGTAAGCCCATTTCTTCCTTTTCGGTTTATCTTGGCATATACGAACTTCTAAGCCAAGTGGTTGATGTTTTCATGAAACACATGAGTTAGATGGTGTTTAAGAGAGTCAATAGATGTTCGCCAACCACCCATGGAGGTTGAAGACTCAAGATATCTTCGGTTAAGAGTTGTAAGCCCATTTCTTCCTTTTCGGTTTATCTTGGATTATAAGAACTTCTAGGCCAAGTGGTTGATGTTTTGATGAAACATATGAGTTAGATGGTGTTTGAGAGAGTCAATAGATGTTCGCCAATCACCCATGGAGGTTGAAGACTCAAGATATCTTCGGTTAAGTGTCGTAAGCCCATTTCTTCCTTTTCGGTTTATCTTGGATTATAAGAACTTCTAGGCCAAGTGGTTGATGTTTTCATGAAACACATGAGTTAGATAGTGTTTGAGAGAGTCAATAGATGGTCGCCAACCACCCATGGAGGTTGAAGACTCAAGATATCTTCAGTTAAGAGTTGTAAGCCCATTTCTTCCATTTCGGTTTATCTTGTATTATAAGAACTTCTAGGCCAAGTGGTTGATGTTTTCATGAAACACATGAGTTAGATGGTGTTTGAGAGAGTCAATAGATGCTCGCCAACCACCCATGGAGGTTGAAGACTCAAGATATCTTCAGTTAAGAGTTGTAAGCCCATTTCTTCAATTTCGGTTTATCTTGGATTATAAGATCTTCTAGGCCAAGTGGTTGATGTTTTCACGACACACATGAGTTAGATGGTGTTTGAGAGAGTCAATAGATGTTCGCCAATCACCCATGGAGGTTGAAGACTCAAGATATCTTCGGTTAAGTGTCGTAAGCCCATTTCTTCCTTTTCGGTTTATCTTGGATTATAAGAACTTCTAGGCCAAGTGGTTGATGTTTTCATGAAACACATGAGTTAGATAGTGTTTGAGAGAGTCAATAGATGGTCGCCAACCACCCATGGAGGTTGAAGACTCAAGATATCTTCAGTTAAGAGTTGTAAGCCCATTTCTTCCATTTCGGTTTATCTTGTATTATAAGAACTTCTAGGCCAAGTGGTTGATGTTTTCATGAAACACATGAGTTAGATGGTGTTTGAGAGAGTCAATAGATGCTCGCCAACCACCCATGGAGGTTGAAGACTCAAGATATCTTCGGTTAAGAGTTGTAAGCCCATTTCTTCCTTTTCGGTTTATCTTGGCTTATACGAACTTCTAGGCCAAGTGGTTGATGTTTTGAAGAAACATATGAGTTAGATGGTGTTTGAGAGAGTCAATAGATGTTCGCCAACCACCCATGGAGGTTGAAGACTCAAGATATCTTCGGTTAAGAGTTGTAAGCCCATTTCTTCCTTTTCGGTTTATCTTGGATTATAAGAACTTCTAGGCCAAGTGGTTGATGTTTTGATGAAACATATGAGTTAGATGGTGTTTGAGAGAGTCAATAGATGTTCGCCAATCACCCATGGAGGTTGAAGACTCAAGATATCTTCGGTTAAGAGTTGTAAGCCCATTTCTTCCTTTTCGGTTTATCTTGGATTATAAGAACTTCTAGGCCAAGTGGTTAATGTTTTGACGAAGCACATGAGTTAGATGGTGTTTGAGAGAGTCAATCGATGTTCGCAAAGGACCCATGGAGGTTGAAGACTCAAGAAATCTTCGGTTAAGAGTTGTAAGCCCATTTCTTCCTTTTCGGTTTATCTTGGATTATAAGAACTTCTAGGCCAAGTGGTTGATGTTTTGATGAAACATATGAGTTAGATGGTGTTTGAGAGAGTCAATAGATGTTAGCCAATCACCCATGGAGGTTGAAGACTCAAGATATCTTCGGTTCAGAGTTGTAAGCCCATTTCTTCCTTTTCGGTTTATCTTGGCATATACGAACTTCTAGGCCAAGTGGTTGACGTTTTCATGAAACACATGAGTTAGATGGTGTTTGAGAGAGTCAATAGATGTTCGCCAACCACCCATGGAGGTTGAAGACTCAAGATATCTTCGTTTAAGAGGTTTAAGCCCATTTCTTCCTTTTCAGTTTATCTTTACATATACGAACTTCTAGGCCAAGTGGTTGATGTTTTCATGAAAGACATGAGTTAGATGGTGTTTAAGAGAGTCAATAGATGTTCGCCAATCACCCATGGAGGTTGAAGACTCAAGATATCTTCGGTTAAGAGTTGTAAGCCCATTTCTTCCTTTTCGGTTTATCTTGGATTATAAGAACTTCTAGGCCAACTGGTTGATGTTTTCACAAAACACATGAGTTAGATGGTGTTTGAGAGAGTCAATAGATGTTCGCCAACCACCCATGGAGGTTGAAGACTCAAGATATCTTCGGTTAAGAGTTGTAAGCCCATTTCTTCCTTTTCGGTTTATCTTGGCATATAAGAACTTCTAGGCCAAGTGGTTGATGTTTTGATGAAACATATAAGTTAGATGGTGTTTGAGAGAGTCAATAGATGTTCGCCAACCACCCATGGAGGTTGAAGACTCAAGATATCTTCGGTTAAGAGTTGTAAGCCCATTTCTTCCTTTTCGGTTTATCTTGAATTATAAGAACTTCTTGGCCAAGTTGTTAATGTTTTGATGTAACACATGATTTAGATGTTGTTTGAGAGAGTCAATAGATGTTCGCAAAGGACCCATGGAGGTTGAAGACTCAAGATATCATCGGTTAAGAGTTGTAAGCCCATTTCTTCAATTTCGGTTTATCTTGGATTATAAGAACTTCTAGGCCAAGTGGTTAATGTTTTGATGAAGCACATGAGTTAGATGGTGTTTAAGAGAGTCAATAGATGTTCGCCAACCACCCATGGAGGTTGAAGACTCAAGATATCTTCTGTTAAGAGTTGTAAGCCCATTTCTTCCTTTTCGGTTTATCTTGGATTATAAGAACTTCTAGGCCAAGTGGTTAATGTTTTGACGAAGCACATGAGTTAGATGGTGTTTGAGAGAGTCAATAGATGTTCGCAAAGGACCCATGGAGGTTGAAGACTCAAGATATCTTCGGTTAAGAGTTGTAAGCCCATTTCTTCCATTTCGGTTTATCTTGGATTATAAGAACTTCTAGGCCAAGTGGTTGATGTTTTCACGGCACACATGAGTTAGATAGTGTTTGAGAGAGTCAATAGATGGTCGCCAACCACCCATAGAGGTTGAAGACTCAAGATATCTTCAGTTAAGAGTTGTAAGCCCATTTCTTCAATTTCGGTTTATCTTGGATTATAAGATCTTCTAGGCCAAGTGGATGATGTTTTCACGACCCACATGAGTTAGATGGTGTTTGAGAGAGTCAATAGATGTTCGCCAATCACCCATGGAGGTTGAAGACTCAAGATATCTTCGGTTAAGTGTCGTAAGCCCATTTCTTCCTTTTCGGTTTATCTTGGATTATAAGAACTTCTAGGCCATGTGGTTGATATTTTCATGAAACACATGAGTTAGATAGTGTTTGAGAGAGTCAATAGATGGTCGCCAACCACCCATGGAGGTTGAAGACTCAAGATATCTTCAGTTAAGAGTTGTAAGCCCATTTCTTCCATTTCGGTTTATCTTGTATTATAAGAACTTCTAGGCCAAGTGGTTGATGTTTTCATGAAACACATGAGTTAGATGGTGTTTGAGAGAGTCAATAGATGCTCGCCAACCACCCATGGAGGTTGAAGACTCAAGATATCTTCGGTTAAGAGTTGTAAGCCCATTTCTTCCTTTTCGGTTTATCTTGGCTTATACGAACTTCTAAGCCAAGTGGTTGATGTTTCATGAAACACATGAGTTAGATGGTGTTTAAGAGAGTCAATAGATGTTCGCCAACCACCCATTGAGGTTGAAGACTCAAGATATCTTCGTTTAAGAGTTGTTAGCCCATTTCTTCCATTTCGGTTTATCTTGGCATATTAGAACTTCTAGGCCAAGTAGTTGTTGTTTTCATGAAACAAGTGAGTTAGATGGTGTTTAAGAGAGTCAATAGATGTTCGCCAATCACCCATGTAGGTTGAAGACTCAAGATATCTTCAGCTAAGAGTTGTAACCCATTTCCTCCATTTCGGTTTATCTTGGATTATAAGAACTTCTAGGCCAAGTGGTTAATGTTTTGACGAAGCAAATGAGTTAGATGGTGTTTGAGAGAGTCAATAGATGTTCACCAACCACCCATGGAGGTTGAAGACTCAAGATATCTTTATTTAAGTGTTGTAAGCCCATTTCTTCCATTTCGGTTTATCTTGGATTATAAGAACTTCTAGGCCAAGTGGTTGATGTTTTGATGAAACATATGAGTTAGATGGTGTTTGAGAGAGTCAATAGATGTTGGCCAACCCCCCATGGAGGTTGAAGACTCAAGATATCTTCGGTTAAGAGTTGTAAGCCCATTTCTTCCATTTCGATTTATCTTGGCATATTAGAACTTCTAGGCCAAGTAGTTGTTGTTTTCATGAAACAAGTGAGTTAGATGGTGTTTGAGAGAGTCAATAGATGTTCGCCAACCACCCATGGAGGTTGAAGACTCAAGATATCTTCGGTTAAGAGTTGTAAGCCCATTTCTTCCTTTTCGGTTTATCTTGGATTATAAGAATTTCTTCGCCAAGTTGTTGATGTTTTGATGAAACACATGACTTAGATGGTGTTTGAGAGAGTCAATAGATGTTCGCAAAGGACCCATGGAGGTTGAAGACTCAGGATATCTTCGGTTAAGAGTTGTAAGCCCATTTCTTCCTTTTCGGTTTATCTTGGATTATAAGAACTTCTTGGCCAAGTTGTTGATGTTTTGGTGAAACAAATGAGTTAGATGGTGTTTGAGAGAGTCAATAGATGTTCGCCAACCACCCATGGAGGTTGAAGACTCAAGATATCTTCAGTTAAGAGTTGTAAGCCCATTTCTTCCATTTCGGTTTATCTTGGCATATTAGAACTTCTAGGCCAAGTAGTTGTTGTTTTCAAGAAACAAGTCAGTTAGATGGTGTTTGAGAGAGTCAATAGATGTTCGCCAACCCCCCATGGAGGTTGAAGACTCAAGATATCTTCGGTTAAGAGTTGTAAGCCCATTTCTTCCTTTTCGGTTTATCTTGGATTATAAGAACTTCTTCGCCAAGTTGTTGATGTTTTGATGAAACACATGAGTTAGATGGTGTTTGAGAGAGTCAATAGATGTTCGCAAAGGACCCATGGAGGTTGAAGACTCAAGATATCTTCGGTTAAGAGTTGTAAGCCCATTTCTTCCTTTTCGGTTTATCTTGGATTATAAGAACTTCTTGGCCAAGTTGTTGATGTTTTGGTGAAACAAATGAGTTAGATGGTGTTTGAGAGAGTCAATAGATGTTCGCCAACCACCCATGGAGGTTGAAGACTCAAGATATCTTCAGTTAAGAGTTGTAAGCCCATTTCTTCCATTTCGGTTTATCTTGGCATATTAGAACTTCTAGGCCAAGTAGTTGTTGTTTTCATGAAACAAGTGAGTTAGATGGTGTTTGAGAGAGTCAATAGATGTTCGCCAATTATCCACGGAGGTTGAACACTCAAGATATCTTCGGTTAAGAGTTGTAAGCCCATTTCTTCCTTTTCGGTTTATCTTGGATTCTAAGAATTTCTAGGCCAAGTGGTTAATGTTTTGACGAAGCACATGAGTTAGATGGTGTTTGAGAGAGTCAATAGATGTTCGCCAACCACCCACGGAGGTTGAAGACTCAAGATATCTTCAGTTAATTGTAAGCCCATTTCTTCCATTTCGGTTTATCTTGGATTATAAGAACTTCTAGGCCAAGTGGTTGATGTTTTCATGAAACATATGAGTTAGATGGTGTTTGAGAGAGTCAATAGATGTTCGCCAACCACCCATGGAGGTTGAAGACTCAAGATATCTTCAGTTAAGAGTTGTAAGCCCATTTCTTCCTTTTCGGTTTATCTTGGATTATAAGAACTTCTAGGCCAAGTGGTTCATGTTTTCATGAAACACATGAGTTAGATGGTGTTTGAGAGAGTCAATAGATGTTCGCCAACCACCCATGGAGGTTGAAGACTCAAGATATCTTCGGTTAAGAGTTGTAAGCCCATTTCTTCCATTTCGGTTTATCTTGGATTATAAGAACTTCTAGGCCAAGTAGTTGTTGTTTTCGTGAAACAAGTGAGTTAGATGGTGTTTGAGAGAGTCAATAGATGTTCGCCAATTACCCACGGAGGTTGAAGACTCAAGATATCTTCGGTTAAGAGTTGTAAGCCCATTTCTTCCTTTTCGGTTTATCTTGGATTCTAAGAACTTCTAGGCCAAGTGGTTAATGTTTTGACGAAGCACATGAGTTAGATGGTGTTTGAGAGAGTCAATAGATGTTCGCCAACCACCCATGGAGGATGAAGACTCAAGATATCATCAGTTAAGAGTTGTAAGCCCATTTCTTCCATTTCGGTTTATCTTGGATTATAAGAACTTCTAGGCTAGTGGTTGATGTTTTCATGAAACACATGAGTTAGATGGTGTTTGAGAGAGTCAATAGATGCTCGCCAACCACCCATGGAGGTTGAAGACTCAAGATATCTTCGTTTAAGAGTTGTAAGCCCATTTCTTCCTTTTCGGTTTATCTTGCTATATAAGAACTTCTACGCCAAGTAGTTGATGTTTTCATGAAACAAGTGAGTTCGATGGTGTTTGAGAGAGTCAATAGATGTTCGCCAACCACCCATGGAGGCTGAAGACTCAAGATATCTTCGTTTAAGAGTTGTAAGCCCATTTCTTCCTTTTCGGTTTATCTTGCTATATAAGAACTTCTAGGCCAAGTACTTGATGTTTTCATGAAACAAGTGAGTTCGATGGTATTTGAGAGAGTCAATAGATGTTCGCCAACCACCCATGGAGGTTGAAGCTCAAGATATCTTCGGTTAAAAGTTGTAAGTCCATTTCTTCCTTTTCGGTTTATCTTGGATTATAAGAACTTCTAGGCCAAGTGGTTGATGTTTTCACAAAACACATGAGTTAGATGGTGTTTGAGAGAGTCAATAGATGTTCGCCAACCACCCATGGAGGTTGAAGACTGAAGATATCTTCGGTTAAGAGTTGTAAGCCCATTTCTTCCTTTTCGGTTTATCTTGGATTATAAGAACTTCTAGGCCAAGTGGTTGATGTTTTGATGAAACATATGAGTTAGATGGTGTTTGAGAGAGTCAATAGATGTTCGCCAATCACCCATGGAGGTTGAAGACTCAAGATATCTTCGGTTAAGAGTTGTAAGCCCATTTCTTCCTCTTCGGTTTATCTTGGATTATAAGAACTTCTAGGCCAAGTGGTTAATGTTTTGACGAAGCACATGAGTTAGATGGTGTTTGAGAGAGTCAATAGATGTTCGCAAAGGACCCATGGAGGTTGAAGACTCAAGATATCTTCGGTTAAGAGTTGTAAGCCCATTTCTTCTATTTCGGTTTATCTTGGCATAATAGAACTTCTAGGCCAAGTAGTTGTTGTTTTCATGAAACAAGTGAGTTAGATGGTGTTTGAGAGAGTCAATAGATGTTCGCCAATCACCCATGGAGGTTGAAGACTCAAGATATCTTCGGTTAAGAGTTGTAAGCCCATTTATTCCTTTTCGGTTTATCTTGAATTATAAGAACTTCTTGGCCAAGTTGTTGATGTTTTGATGTAACACATGACTTTGATGTTGTTTGAGAGAGTCAATAGATGTTCGCAAAGGACCCATGGAGGTTGAAGACTCAAGATATCTTCGGTTAAGAGTTGTAAGCCCATTTCTTCCATTTCGGTTTATCTTGGATTATAAGAACTTCTAGGTCAAGTGGTTGATGTTTTGATGAAACATATGAGTTAGATGGTGTTTGAGAGAGTCAATAGATGTTCGCCAATCACCCATGGAGGTTGAAGACTCAAGATATCTTCGGTTAAGAGTTGTAAGCCCATTTCTTCCTCTTCGGTTTATCTTGGATTATAAGAACTTCTAGGCCAAGTGGTTAATGTTTTGACGAAGCACATGAGTTAGATGGTGTTTGAGAGAGTCAATAGATGATCGCAAAGGACCCACGGAGGTTGAAGACTCAAGATATCTTCGGTTAAGAGTTGTAAGCCCATTTCTTCCATTTCGGTTTATCTTGGCATAATAGAACTTCTAGGCCAAGTAGTTGTTGTTTTCATGAAACAAGTGAGTTAGATGGTGTTTGAGAGAGTCAATAGATGTTCGCCAACCACCCATGGAGGTTGAATACTCAAGATATCTTCGTTTAAGAGTTGTAAGCCCATTTCTTCCTTTTCGGTTTATCTTGGCATATACGAACTTCTAGGCCAAGTGGTTGATGTTTTCATGAAACACATGAGTTAGATGGTGTTTGAGAGAGTCAATAGATGTTCGCCAACCACCCATGGAGGTTGAAGACTCAAGATATCTTCGTTTAAGAGGTTTAAGCCCATTTCTTCCTTTTCAGTTTATCTTTACATATAAGAACTTCTAGGCCAAGTGGTTGATGTTTTCATGAAAGACATGAGTTAGATGGTGTTTAAGAGAGTCAATAGATGTTCGCCAATCACCCATGGAGGTTGAAGACTCAAGATATCTTCGGTTACGAGTTTTTAGCCCATTTCTTCCTTTTCGGTTTATCTTGGATTATAAGAACTTCTAGGCCAAGTGGTTGATGTTTTCACGAAACACATGAGTTAGATGGTGTTTGAGAGAGTCAATAGATGTTCGCCAACCACCCAGGGAGGTTGAAGACTCAAGATATCTTCGGTTAAGAGTTGTAAGCCCATTTCTTCCTTTTCGGTTTATCTTGGCATATAAGAACTTCTAGGCCAAGTGGTTGATGTTTTGATGAAACATATGAGTTAGATGGTGTTTGCGAGAGTCAATAGATGTTCGCCAATCACCCATGGAGGTTGAAGACTCAAGATATCTTCGCTAAGAGTTGTAAGCCCATTTATTCCTTTTCGGTTTATCTTGAATTATAAGAACTTCTTGGCCAAGTTGTTGATGTTTTGATGTAACACATGACTTTGATGTTGTTTGAGAGAGTCAATAGATGTTCGCAAAGGACCCATGGAGGTTGAAGACTCAAGATATCTTCAGTTAAGAGTTGTAAGCCCATTTCTTCCATTTCGGTTTATCTTGGATTATAAGAACTTCTAGGCCAAGTGGTTGATGTTTTGATGAAACATATGAGTTAGATGGTGTTTGAGAGAGTCAATAGATGTTCGCCAATCACCCATGGAGGTTGAAGACTGAAGATATCTTCGGTTAAGAGTTGTAAGCCCATTTCTTCCTCTTCGGTTTATCTTGGATTATAAGAACTTCTAGGCCAAGTGGTTAATGTTTTGACGAAGCACATGAGTTAGATGGTGTTTGAGAGAGTCAATAGATGTTCGCAAAGGACCCATGGAGGTTGAAGACTCAAGATATCTTCGGTTAAGAGTTGTAAGCCCATTTCTTCCATTTCGGTTTATCTTGGCATAATAGAACTTCTAGGCCAAGTAGTTGTTGTTTTCATGAAACAAGTGAGTTAGATGGTGTTTGAGAGAGTCAATAGATGTTCGCCAACCACCCATGGAGGTTGAATACTCAAGATATCTTCGTTTAAGAGTTGTAAGCCCATTTCTTCCTTTTCGGTTTATCGTGGCATATACGAACTTCTAGGCCAAGTGGTTGATGTTTTCATGAAACACATGAGTTAGATGGTGTTTGAGAGAGTCAATAGATGTTCGCCAACCACCCATGGAGGTTGAAGACTCAAGATATCTTCGTTTAAGAGGTTTAAGCCCATTTCTTCCTTTTCAGTTTATCTTTACATATACGAACTTCTAGGCCAAGTGGTTGATATTTTCATGAAAGACATGAGTTAGATGGTGTTTAAGAGAGTCAATAGATGTTCGCCAATCACCCATGGAGGTTGAAGACTCAAGATATCTTCGGTTAAGAGTTTTTAGCCCATTTCTTCCTTTTCGGTTTATCTTGGATTATAAGAACTTCTAGGCCAAGTGGTTGATGTTTTCACGAAACACATGAGTTAGATGGTGTTTGAGAGAGTCAATAGATGTTCGCCAACCACCCAGGGAGGTTGAAGACTCAAGATATCTTCGGTTAAGAGTTGTAAGCCCATTTCTTCCTTTTCGGTTTATCTTGGCATATAAGAACTTCTAGGCCAAGTGGTTGATGTTTTGATGAAACATATGAGTTAGATGGTGTTTGCGAGAGTCAATAGATGTTCGCCAATCACCCATGGAGGTTGAAGACTCAAGATATCTTCGGTTAAGAGTTGTAAGCCCATTTATTCCTTTTCGGTTTATCTTGAATTATAAGAACTTCTTGGCCAAGTTGTTGATGTTTTGATGTAACACATGACTTTGATGTTGTTTGAGAGAGTCAATAGATGTTCGCAAAGGACCCATGGAGGTTGAAGACTCAAGATATCTTCGGTTAAGAGTTGTAAGCCCATTTCTTCCATTTCGGTTTATCTTGGATTATAAGAACTTCTAGGCCAAGTGGTTGATGTTTTGATGAAACATATGAGTTAGATGGTGTTTGAGAGAGTCAATAGATGTTCGCCAATCACCCATGGAGGTTGAAGACTGAAGATATCTTCGGTTAAGAGTTGTAAGCCCATTTCTTCCTCTTCGGTTTATCTTGGATTATAAGAACTTCTAGGCCAAGTGGTTAATGTTTTGACGAAGCACATGAGTTAGATGGTGTTTGAGAGAGTCAATAGATGTTCGCAAAGGACCCATGGAGGTTGAAGACTCAAGATATCTTCGGTTAAGAGTTGTAAGCCCATTTCTTCCATTTCGGTTTATCTTGGCATAATAGAACTTCTAGGCCAAGTAGTTGTTGTTTTCATGAAACAAGTGAGTTAGATGGTGTTTGAGAAAGTCAATAGATGTTCGCCAACCACCCATGGAGGTTGAATACTCAAGATATCTTCGTTTAAGAGTTGTAAGCCCATTTCTTCCTTTTCGGTTTATCTTGGCATATACGAACTTCTAGGCCAAGTGGTTGATGTTTTCATGAAACACATGAGTTAGATGGTGTTTGAGAGAGTCAATAGATGTTCGCCAACCACCCATGGAGGTTGAAGACTCAAGATATCTTCGTTTAAGAGTTGTAAGCCCATTTCTTCCTTTTCGGTTTATCTTGCTACATAAGAACTTCTAGGCCAAGTAGTTGATATTTTCATGAAACAAGTGAGTTCGATGGTGTTTGAGAGAGTCAATAGATGTTCGCCAACCGCCCATGGAGGTTGAAGACTCAAGATATCTTCGGTTAAGAGTTGTAAGTCCATTTCTTCCATTTCGGTTTATCTTGGATTATAAGAACTTCTAGGCCAAGTGGTTGATTTTTTATGAAACACATGAGTTAGATGGTGTTTGAGAGAGTCAATAGATGTTCACCAACCACCCATGGAGGTTGAAGACTCAAGATATCTTCAGTTAAGAGTTGTAAGCCCATTTCTTCCATTTCGGTTTATCTTGGATTATAAGAACTTCTAGGCCAAGTGGTTAATGTTTTGATGAAGCACATGAGTTAGATGGTGTTTGAGAGAGTCAATAGATGTTCACCAACCACCCATGGAGGTTGAAGACTCAAGATATCTTCAGTTAAGAGTTGTAAGCCCATTTCTTCCATTTCGGTTTATCTTGGATTTTAAGAACTTCTAGGCCAAGTGGTTGATGTTTTCATGAAACACATGAGTTAGATGGTGTTTGAGAGAGTCAATAGATGTTCGCCAACCACCCATGGAGGTTGAAGACTCAAGATATCTTCGGTTAAGAGTTGTAAGCCCATTTCTTCCTCTTCGGTTTATCTTGGATTATAAGAACTTCTAGGCCAAGTGGTTAATGTTTTGACGAAGCACATGAGTTAGATGGTGTTTGAGAGAGTCAATAGATGTTCGCAAAGGACCCATGGAGGTTGAAGACTCAAGATATCTTCGGTTAAGAGTTGTAAGCCCATTTCTTCCATTTCGGTTTATCTTGGCATAATAGAACTTCTAGGCCAAGTAGTTGTTGTTTTCATGAAACAAGTGAGTTAGATGGTGTTTGAGAGAGTCAATAGATGTTCGCCAACCACCCATGGAGGTTGAATACTCAAGATATCTTCGTTTAAGAGTTGTAAGCCCATTTCTTCCTTTTCGGTTTATCGTGGCATATACGAACTTCTAGGCCAAGTGGTTGATGTTTTCATGAAACACATGAGTTAGATGGTGTTTGAGAGAGTCAATAGATGTTCGCCAACCACCCATGGAGGTTGAAGACTCAAGATATCTTCGTTTAAGAGGTTTAAGCCCATTTCTTCCTTTTCAGTTTTTCTTTACATATAAGAACTTCTAGGCCAAGTGGTTGATATTTTCATGAAAGACATGAGTTAGATGGTGTTTAAGAGAGTCAATAGATGTTCGCCAATCACCCATGGAGGTTGAAGACTCAAGATATCTTCGGTTAAGAGTTTTTAGCCCATTTCTTCCTTTTCGGTTTATCTTGGATTATAAGAACTTCTAGGCCAAGTGGTTGATGTTTTCACGAAACACATGAGTTAGATGGTGTTTGAGAGAGTCAATAGATGTTCGCCAACCACCCATGGAGGTTGAAGACTCAAGATATCTTCGGTTAAGAGTTGTAAGCCCATTTCTTCCTTTTCGGTTTATCTTGGCATATAAGAACTTCTAGGCCAAGTGGTTGATGTTTTGATGAAACATATGAGTTAGATGGTGTTTGCGAGAGTCAATAGATGTTCGCCAATCACCCATGGAGGTTGAAGACTCAAGATATCTTCGGGTAAGAGTTGTAAGCCCATTTATTCCTTTTCGTTTATCTTGAATTATAAGAACTTCTTGGCCAAGTTGTTGATGTTTTGATGAAACACATGACTTAGATGTTGTTTGAGAGAGTCAATAGATGTTCGCAAAGGACCCATGGAGGTTGAAGACTCAAGATATCTTCGGTTAAGAGTTGTAAGCCCATTTCTTCCATTTCGGTTTATCTTGGATTATAAGAACTTCTAGGCCAAGTGGTTGATGTTTTGATGAAACATATGAGTTAGATGGTGTTTGAGAGAGTCAATAGATGTTCGCCAATCACCCATGGAGGTTGAAGACTGAAGATATCTTCTGCTAAGAGTTGTAAGCCCATTTCTTCCTCTTCGGTTTATCTTGGATTATAAGAACTTCTAGGCCAAGTGGTTAATGTTTTGACGAAGCACATGAGTTAGATGGTGTTTGAGAGAGTCAATAGATGTTCGCCAACCACCCATGGAGGTTGAAGACTCAAGATATAATCTGTTAAGAGTTGTAAGCCCATTTCTTCCATTTCGGTTTATCTTGGCATAATAGAACTTCTAGGCCAAGTAGTTGTTGTTTTCATGAAACAAGTGAGTTAGATGGTGTTTGAGAAAGTCAATAGATGTTCGCCAACCACCCATGGAGGTTGAATACTCAAGATATCTTCGTTTAAGAGTTGTAAGCCCATTTCTTCCTTTTCGGTTTATCTTGGCATATACGAACTTCTAGGCCAAGTGGTTGATGTTTTCATGAAACACATGAGTTAGATGGTGTTTGAGAGAGTCAATAGATGTTCGCCAACCACCCATGGAGGTTGAAGACTCAAGATATCTTCGTTTAAGAGTTGTAAGCCCATTTCTTCCTTTTCGGTTTATCTTGCTACATAAGAACTTCTAGGCCAAGTAGTTGATATTTTCATGAAACAAGTGAGTTCGATGGTGTTTGAGAGAGTCAATAGATGTTCGCCAACCGCCCATGGAGGTTGAAGACTCAAGATATCTTCGGTTAAGAGTTGTAAGTCCATTTCTTCCATTTCGGTTTATCTTGGATTATAAGAACTTCTAGGCCAAGTGGTTGATTTTTGATGAAACACATGAGTTAGATGGTGTTTGAGAGAGTCAATAGATGTTCACCAACCACCCATGGAGGTTGAAGACTCAAGATATCTTCAGTTAAGAGTTGTAAGCCCATTTCTTCCATTTCGGTTTATCTTGGATTATAAGAACTTCTAGGCCAAGTGGTTAATGTTTTGATGAAGCACATGAGTTAGATGGTGTTTTAGAGAGTCAATAGATGTTCACCAACCACCCATGGAGGTTGAAGACTCAAGATATCTTCAGTTAAGAGTTGTAAGCCCATTTCTTCCATTTCGGTTTATCTTGGATTTTAAGAACTTCTAGGCCAAGTGGTTGATGTTTTCATGAAACACATGAGTTAGATGGTGTTTGAGAGAGTCAATAGATGTTCGCCAACCACCCATGGAGGTTGAAGACTCAAGATATCTTCTGTTAAGAGTTGTAAGCCCATTTCTTCCTTTTCGGTTTATCTTGGCATATACGAACTTCTAGGCCAAGTGGTTGATGTTTTCATGAAACACATGAGTTAGATGGTGTTTAAGAGAGTCAATAGATATTCGCCAATCACCCATGGAGGTTGAAGACTCAAGATATCTTCGGTTAAGAGTTGTAAGCCCATTTCTTCCTTTTCGGTTTATCTTGGATTATAAGAACTTCTAGGCCAAGTGGTTGATGTTTTCACGAAACACATGAGTTAGATGGTGTTTGAGAGAGTCAATAGATGTTCGCCAACCACCCATGGAGGTTGAAGACTCAAGATATCTTCAGTTAAGAGTTGTAAGTCCATTTCTTCCATTTCGGTTTATCTTGGATTATAAGAACTTCTAGGCCAAGTGGTTGATTTTTGATGAAACACATGAGTTAGATGGTGTTTGAGAGAGTCAATAGATGTTCACCAACCACCCATGGAGGTTGAAGACTCAAGATATCTTCAGTTAAGAGTTGTAAGCCCATTTCTTCAATTTCGGTTTATCTTGGATTATAAGAACTTCTAGGCCAAGTGGTTGATGTTTTCACGAAACACATGAGTTAGATGGTGTTTGAGAGAGTCAATAGATGTTCGCCAATCACCCATGGAGGTTGAAGACTCAAGATATCTTCGGTTAAGAGTTGTAAGCCCATTTCTTCCTTTTCGGTTTATCTTGGATTATAAGAACTTCTAGGCCAAGTGGTTGATGTTTTCATGAAACACATGAGTTAGATAGTGTTTGAGAGAGTCAATAGATGTTCGCCAACCACCCATGGAGGTTGAAGACTCAAGATATCTTCGGTTAAGAGTTGTAAGCCCATTTCTTCCATTTCGGTTTATCTTTGCATATTAGAACTTCTAGGCCAAGTAGTTGTTGTTTTCATGAAACAAGTGAGTTGATGGTGTTTGAGAGAGTCAATAGATGTTCACCAATCACCCATGGAGGTTGAAGACTAAAGATATCTTCGGTTAAGAGTTGTAAGCCCATTTCTTCCTTTTCGGTTTATCTTGGATTATAAGTACTTCTTGTTCAAGTTGTTGATGTTTTGATGAAACACATGACTTAGATGGTGTTTGAGAGAGTCAATAGATGTTCGCAAAGGACCCATGGAGGTTGAAGACTCAAGATATCTTCGGTTAAGAGTTGTAAGCCCATTTCTTCCATTTCGGTTTATCTTGGCATATTAGAACTTCTAGGCCAAGTAGTTGTTGTTTTCATGAAACAAGTGAGTTAGATGGTGTTTGAGAGAGTCAATAGATGTTCGCCAATCACCCATGGTGGTTGAAGACTCAAGATATCTTCGGTTAAGAGTTGTAAGCCCATTTCTTCCATTTCGGTTTAACTTGGATTATAAGAACTTCTAGGCCAAGTGGTTAATGTTTTGATGAAGCACATGAGTTAGATGGTGTTTGAGAGAGTCAATAGATGTTCACCAACCACCCATGGAGGTTGAAGACTCAAGATATCTTCAGTTAAGAGTTGTAAGCCCATTTCTTCCATTTCGGTTTATCTTGGATTATAAGAACTTCTAGGCCAAGTGGTTGATGTTTTCATGAAACACATGAGTTAGATGGTGTTTGAGAGAGTCAATAGATGTTCGCCAACCACCCATGGAGGTTGAAGACTCAAGATATCTTCGGTTAAGAGTTGTAAGCCCATTTCTTCCTTTTCGGTTTATCTTGGATTATAAGAACTTCTTGTTCAAGTTGTTGATGTTTTGATGAAACACATGACTTAGATGGTGTTTGAGAGAGTCAATAGATGTTCGCAAAGGACCCATGGAGGTTGAAGATTCAAGATATCTTCGGTTAAGAGTTGTAAGCCCATTTCTTCCATTTCGGTTTATCTTGGCATATTAGAACTTCTAGGCCAAGTAGTTGTTGTTTTCATGAAACAAGTGAGTTAGATGGTGTTTGAGAGAGTCAATAGATGTTCGCCAATCACCCATGGATGTTGCAGACTCAAGATATCTTCGGTTAAGAGTTGTAAGCCCATTTCTTCCATTTCGGTTTATCTTGGCATATTAGAACTTCTAGGCCAAGTAGTTGTTGTTTTCATGAAACAAGTGAGTTAGATGGTGTTTGAGAGAGTCAATAGATGTTCGCCAATCACCCATGGAGGTTGAAGACTCAAGATATCTTCGGTTAAGAGTTGTAAGCCCATTTCTTCCTTTTCGGTTTATCTTGGATTATAAGAACTTCTTGTTCAAGTTGTTGATGTTTTGATGAAACACATGACTTAGATGTTGTTTGAGAGAGTCAATAGATGTTCGCAAAGGACCCATGGAGGTTGAAGATTCAAGATATCTTCGGTTAAGAGTTGTAAGCCCATTTCTTCCATTTCGGTTTATCTTGGCATATTAGAACTTCTAGGCCAAGTAGTTGTTGTTTTCATGAAACAAGTGAGTTAGATGGTGTTTGAGAGAGTCAATAGATGTTCGCCAATCACCCATGGAGGTTGCAGACTCAAGATATCTTCGGTTCAGAGTTGTAAGCCCATTTCTTCCATTTCGGTTTAACTTGGATTATAAGAACTTCTAGGCCAAGTGGTTAATGTTTTGATGAAGCACATGAGTTAGATGGTGTTTTAGAGAGTCAATAGATGTTCACCAACCACCCATGGAGGTTGAAGACTCAAGATATCTTCAGTTAAGAGTTGTAAGCCCATTTCTTCCATTTCGGTTTATCTTGGATTATAAGAACTTCTAGGCCAAGTGGTTGATGTTTTCATGAAACACATGAGTTAGATGGTGTTTGAGAGAGTCAATAGATGTTCGCCAACCACCCATGGAGGTTGAAGACTCAAGATATCTTCGGTTAAGAGTTGTAAGCCCATTTCTTCCTTTTCGGTTTATCTTGGCATATTAGAACTTCTAGGCCAAGTAGTTGTTGTTTTCATGAAACAAGTGAGTTAGATGGTGTTTGAGAGAGTCAATAGATGTTCGCCAACCACCCATGGAGGTTGAATACTCAAGATATCTTCGTTTAAGAGTTGTAAGCCCATTTCTTCCTTTTCGGTTTATCTTGCTATATAAGAACTTCTACGCCAAGTAGTTGATGTTTTCATGAAACAAGTGAGTTCGATGGTGTTTGAGAGAGTCAATAGATGTTCGCCAACCACCCATGGAGGCTGAAGACTCAAGATATCTTCGTTTAAGAGTTGTAAGCCCATTTCTTCCTTTTCGGTTTATCTTGCTACATAAGAACTTCTAGGCCAAGTAGTTGATATTTTCATGAAACAAGTGAGTTCGATGGTGTTTGAGAGAGTCAATAGATGTTCGCCAACCGCCCATGAAGGTTGAAGACTCAAGATATCTTCGGTTAAGAGTTGTAAGTCCATTTCTTCCATTTCGGTTTATCTTGGATTATAAGAACTTCTAGGCCAACTGGTTGATTTTTGATGAAACACATGAGTTAGATGGTGTTTGAGAGAGTCAATAGATGTTCACCAACTACCCATGGAGGTTGAAGAATCAAGATATCTTCAGTTAAGAGTTGTAAGCCCATTTCTTCCATTTCGGTTTATCTTTGCATATTAGAACTTCTAGGCCAAGTAGTTGTTGTTTTCATGAAACAAGTGAGTTAGATGGTGTTTGAGAGAGTCAATAGATGTTCGCCAATCACCCATGGAGGTTGAAGACTCAAGATATCTTCGGTTAAGAGTTGTAAGCCCATTTCTTCCTTTTCGGTTTATCTTGGATTATAAGAACTTCTTGTTCAAGTTATTGATGTTTTGATGAAACACATGACTTAGATGGTGTTTGAGAGAGTCAATAGATGTTCGCAAAGGACCCATGGAGGTTGAAGACTCAAGATATCTTCGGTTAAGAGTTGTAAGCCCATTTCTTCCATTTCGGTTTATCTTGGCATATTAGAACTTCTAGGCCAAGTAGTTGTTGTTTTCATGAAACAAGTGAGTTAGATGGTGTTTGATAGAGTCAATAGATGTTCGCCAATCACCAATGGAGGTTGAAGACTCAAGATATCTTCGGTTCAGAGTTGTAAGCCCATTTCTTCCATTTCGGTTTAACTTGGATTATAAGAACTTCTAGGCCAAGTGGTTAATGTTTTGATGAAGCACATGAGTTAGATGGTGTTTTAGAGAGTCAATAGATGTTCACCAACCACCCATGGAGGTTGAAGACTCAAGATATCTTCGGTTAAGAGTTGTTAGCCCATTTCTTCCTTTTCGGTTTATCTTGGATTATAAGAACTTCTAGGCCAAGTGGTTGATGTTTTCATGAAACACCTGAGTTAGATAGTGTTTGAGAGAGTCAATAGATGTTCGCCAACCACCCATGGAGGTTGAAGACTCAAGATATCTTCAGTTAAGAGTTGTAAGCCCATTTCTTCCATTTCGGTTTATCTTGGATTATAAGAACTTCTAGGCCAAGTGGTTGATGTTTTCATGAAACACATGAGTTAGATGGTGTTTAAGAGAGTCAATAGATGTTCGCCAATCACCCATGGAGGTCGAAGACTCAAGATATCTTCGGTTAAGAGTTGTAAGCCCATTTCTTCCTTTTCGGTTTATCTTGGATTATAAGAACTTCTAGGCCAAGTGGTTGATGTTTTCATGAAACACATGAGTTAGATAGTGTTTGAGAGAGTCAATAGATGTTCGCCAACCACCCATGGAGGTTGAAGACTCAAGATATCTTCGGTTAAGAGTTGTAAGCCCATTTCTTCCATTTCGGTTTATCTTTGCATATTAGAACTTCTAGGCCAAGTAGTTGTTGTTTTCATGAAACAAGTGAGTTGATGGTGTTTGAGAGAGTCAATAGATGTTCACCAATCACCCATGGAGGTTGAAGACTCAAGATATCTTCGGTTAAGAGTTGTAAGCCCATTTCTTCCTTTTCGGTTTATCTTGGATTATAAGAACTTCTTGTTCAAGTTGTTGATGTTTTGATGAAACACATGACTTAGATGGTGTTTGAGAGAGTCAATAGATGTTCGCCAATCACCCATGGAGGTTGAAGACTCAAGATATCTTCGGTTAAGAGTTGTAAGCCCATTTCTTCCATTTCGGTTTATCTTGGATTATAAGAACTTCTAGGACAAGTAGTTGTTGTTTTCATGAAACAAGTGAGTTGATGGTGTTTGAGAGAGTCAATAGATGTTCGCCAACCACCCATGGAGGTTGAAGACTCAAGATATCTTCGGTTAAGAGTTGTAAGCCCATTTCTTCCTTTTCGGTTTATCTTGGCATATACGAACTTCTAGGCCAAGTGGTTAATGTTTTGATGAAGCACATGAGATAGATGGTGTTTTAGAGAGTCAATAGATGTTCACCAACCACCCATGGAGGTTGAAGACTCAAGATATCTTCAGTTAAGAGTTGTAAGCCCATTTCTTCCATTTCGGTTTATCTTGGATTATAAGAACTTCTAGGCCAAGTGGTTGATGTTTTCATGAAACACATGAGTTAGATGGTGTTTGAGAGAGTCAATAGATGTTCGCCAACCACCCATGGAGGTTGAAGACTCAAGATATCTTCGGTTAAGAGTTGTAAGCCCATTTCTTCCTTTTCGGTTTATCTTGGCATATTAGAACTTCTAGGCCAAGTAGTTGTTGTTTTCATGAAACAAGTGAGTTAGATGGTGTTTGAGAGAGTCAATAGATGTTCGCCAACCACCCATGGAGGTTGAATACTCAAGATATCTTCGTTTAAGAGTTGTAAGCCCATTTCTTCCTTTTCGGTTTATCTTGCTATATAAGAACTTCTACGCCAAGTAGTTGATGTTTTCATGAAACAAGTGAGTTCGATGGTGTTTGAGAGAGTCAATAGATGTTCGCCAACCACCCATGGAGGCTGAAGACTCAAGATATCTTCGTTTAAGAGTTGTAAGCCCATTTCTTCCTTTTCGGTTTATCTTGCTACATAAGAACTTCTAGGCCAAGTAGTTGATATTTTCATGAAACAAGTGAGTTCGATGGTGTTTGAGAGAGTCAATAGATGTTCGCCAACCGCCCATGAAGGTTGAAGACTCAAGATATCTTCGGTTAAGAGTTGTAAGTCCATTTCTTCCATTTCGGTTTATCTTGGATTATAAGAACTTCTAGGCCAACTGGTTGATTTTTGATGAAACACATGAGTTAGATGGTGTTTGAGAGAGTCAATAGATGTTCACCAACTACCCATGGAGGTTGAAGAATCAAGATATCTTCAGTTAAGAGTTGTAAGCCCATTTCTTCCATTTCGGTTTATCTTTGCATATTAGAACTTCTAGGCCAAGTAGTTGTTGTTTTCATGAAACAAGTGAGTTAGATGGTGTTTGAGAGAGTCAATAGATGTTCGCCAATCACCCATGGAGGTTGAAGACTCAAGATATCTTCGGTTAAGAGTTGTAAGCCCATTTCTTCCTTTTCGGTTTATCTTGGATTATAAGAACTTCTTGTTCAAGTTATTGATGTTTTGATGAAACACATGACTTAGATGGTGTTTGAGAGAGTCAATAGATGTTCGCAAAGGACCCATGGAGGTTGAAGACTCAAGATATCTTCGGTTAAGAGTTGTAAGCCCATTTCTTCCATTTCGGTTTATCTTGGCATATTAGAACTTCTAGGCCAAGTAGTTGTTGTTTTCATGAAACAAGTGAGTTAGATGGTGTTTGATAGAGTCAATAGATGTTCGCCAATCACCAATGGAGGTTGAAGACTCAAGATATCTTCGGTTCAGAGTTGTAAGCCCATTTCTTCCATTTCGGTTTAACTTGGATTATAAGAACTTCTAGGCCAAGTGGTTAATGTTTTGATGAAGCACATGAGTTAGATGGTGTTTTAGAGAGTCAATAGATGTTCACCAACCACCCATGGAGGTTGAAGACTCAAGATATCTTCGGTTAAGAGTTGTTAGCCCATTTCTTCCTTTTCGGTTTATCTTGGATTATAAGAACTTCTAGGCCAAGTGGTTGATGTTTTCATGAAACACCCGAAAGTTAGATAGTGTTTGAGAGAGTCAATAGATGTTCGCCAACCACCCATGGAGGTTGAAGACTCAAGATATCTTCAGTTAAGAGTTGTAAGCCCATTTCTTCCATTTCGGTTTATCTTGGATTATAAGAACTTCTAGGCCAAGTGGTTGATGTTTTCATGAAACACATGAGTTAGATGGTGTTTAAGAGAGTCAATAGATGTTCGCCAATCACCCATGGAGGTTGAAGACTCAAGATATCTTCGGTTAAGAGTTGTAAGCCCATTTCTTCCTTTTCGGTTTATCTTGGATTATAAGAACTTCTAGGCCAAGTGGTTGATGTTTTCATGAAACACATGAGTTAGATAGTGTTTGAGAGAGTCAATAGATGTTCGCCAACCACCCATGGAGGTTGAAGACTCAAGATATCTTCAGTTAAGAGTTGTAAGCCCATTTCTTCCATTTCGGTTTATCTTTGCATATTAGAACTTCTAGGCCAAGTAGTTGTTGTTTTCATGAAACAAGTGAGTTGATGGTGTTTGAGAGAGTCAATAGATGTTCACCAATCACCCATGGAGGTTGAAGACTCCAAGATATCTTCTGCTAAGAGTTGTAAGCCCATTTCTTCCTTTTCGGTTTATCTTGGATTATAAGAACTTCTTGTTCAAGTTGTTGATGTTTTGATGAAACACATGACTTAGATGGTGTTTGAGAGAGTCAATAGATGTTCGCCAATCACCCATGGAGGTTGAAGACTCAAGATATCTTCGGTTAAGAGTTGTAAGCCCATTTCTTCCATTTCGGTTTATCTTGGATTATAAGAACTTCTAGGACAAGTAGTTGTTGTTTTCATGAAACAAGTGAGTTGATGGTGTTTGAGAGAGTCAATAGATGTTCGCCAACCACCCATGGAGGTTGAAGACTCAAGATATCTTCGGTTAAGAGTTGTAAGCCCATTTCTTCCTTTTCGGTTTATCTTGGCATATACGAACTTCTAGGCCAAGTGGTTGATGTTTTCATGAAACACATGAGTTAGATGGTGTTTGAGACAGTCAATAGATGTTCGCCAACCACCCATGGAGGTTGAAGACTCAAGATATCTTCGTTTAAGAGGTTTAAGCCCATTTCTTCCTTTTCAGTTTATCTTGGCATATAAGAACTTCTAGGCCAAGTGGTTGATGTTTTCAAGAAACTCATTAGTTAGATGGTGTTTAAGAGAGTCAATAGATGTTCGCCAATCACCCATGGAGGTTGAAGACTCAAGATATCTTCGGTTAAGAGTTGTAAGCTCATTTCCTCCTTTTCGGATTATCTTGGATTATAAGAACTTCTAGGCCAAGTGGTTGATGTTTTCACGAAACACATGAGTTAGATGGTGTTTGAAAGAGTCAATAGATGTTCGCCAACCACCCATGGAGGTTGAAGACTCAAGATATCTTCAGTTAAGAATTGTAAGTCCATTTCTTCCATTTCGGTTTATCTTGGATTATAAGAACTTCTAGGCCAAGTGGTTGATTTTTGATGAAACACATGAGTTAGATGGTGTTTGAGAGAGTCAAGAGATGTTCACCAACCACCCATGGAGGTTGAAGACTCAAGATATCTTCAGTTAAGAGTTGTAAGCCCATTTCTTCAATTTCGGTTTATCTTGGATTATAAGAACTTCTAGGCCAAGTGGTTGATGTTTTCACGACACACATGAGTTAGATGGTGTTTGAGAGAGTCAATAGATGTTCGCCAATCACCCATGGAGGTTGAAGACTCAAGATATCTTCGGTTAAGAGTTGTAAGCCCATTTCTTCCTTTTCGGTTTATCTTGGATTATAAGAACTTCTTGTTCAAGTTGTTGATGTTTTGATGAAACACATGACTTAGATGGTGTTTGAGAGAGTCAATAGATGTTCGCAAAGGACCCATGGAGGTTGAAGACTCAAGATATCTTCGGTTAAGAGTTGTAAGCTCATTTCTTCCATTTCGGTTTATCTTGGCATATTAGAACTTCTAGGCCAAGTAGTTGTTGCTTTCATCAAACAAGTGAGTTAGATGGTGTTTGAGAGAGTCAATAGATGTTCGCCAACCACCCATGGAGGTTGAAGACTCAAGATATCTTCGGTTAAGAGTTGTAAGCCCATTTCTTCCTTTTCGGTTTATCATGGCATATACGAACTTCTAGGCCAAGTGGTTGATGTTTTCATGAAACACATGAGTTAGATGGTGTTTGAGAGAGTCAATAGATGTTCGCCAACCACCCATGGAGGTTGAAGACTCAAGATATCTTCGTTTAAGAGGTTTAAGCCCATTTCTTCCTTTTCAGTTTATCTTGGCATATAAGAACTTCTAGGCCAAGTGGTTGATGTTTTCATGAAACACATGAGTTAGATGGTGTTTAAGAGAGTCAATAGATGTTCGCCAATCACCCATGGAGGTTGAATACTCAAGATATCTTCGGTTAAGAGTTGTAAGCCCATTTCTTCCTTTTCGGTTTATCTTGGATTATAAGAACTTCTAGGCCAAGTGGTTGATGTTTTCATGAAACACATGAGTTAGATAGTGTTTGAGATAGTCAATAGATGTTCGCCAACCACCCATGGAGGTTGAAGACTCAAGATATCTTCGGTTAAGAGTTGTAAGCCCATTTCTTCCATTTCGGTTTATCTTTGCATATTAGAACTTCTAGGCCAAGTAGTTGTTGTTTTCATGAAACAAGTGAGTTGATGGTGTTTGAGAGAGTCAATAGATGTTCACCAATCACCCACGGAGGTTGAAGACTCAAGATATCTTCGGTTAAGAGTTGTAAGCCCATTTCTTCCTTTTCGGTTTATCTTGGATTATAAGAACTTCTTGTTCAAGTTGTTGATGTTTTGATGAAACACATGCCTTAGATGGTGTTTGAGAGAGTCAATAGATGTTCGCCAATCACCCATGGAGGTTGAAGACTTAAGATATCTTCGGTTAAGAGTTGTAAGCCCATTTCTTCCTTTTCGGTTTATCTTGGATTATAAGAACTTCTTGTTCAAGTTGTTGATGTTTTGATGAAACACATGACTTAGATGGTGTTTGAGAGAGTCAATAGATGTTCGCCAACCACCCATGGAGGTTGAAGACTCAAGATATCTTCGGTTAAGAGTTGTAAGCCCATTTCTTCCATTTCGGTTTATCTTGGATTATAAGAACTTCTAGGCCAAGTAGTTGTTGTTTTCATGAAACAAGTGAGTTGATGGTGTTTGAGATAGTCAATAGATGTTCGCCAACCACCCATGGAGGTTGAAGACTCAAGATATCTTCGGTTAAGAGTTGTAAGCCCATTTCTTCCTTTTCGGTTTATCTTGGCATATACGAACTTCTAGGCCAAGTGGTTGATGTTTTCATGAAACACATGAGTTAGATGGTGTTTGAGAGAGTCAATAGATGTTCGCCAACCACCCATGGAGGTTGAAGACTCAAGATATCTTCGTTTAAGAGGTTTAAGCCCATTTCTTCCTTTTCAGTTTATCTTGGCATATAAGAACTTCTAGGCCAAGTGGTTGATGTTTTCATGAAACTCATGAGTTAGATGGTGTTTAAGAGAGTCAATAGATGTTCGCCAATCACCCATGGAGGTTGAAGACTCAAGATATCTTCGGTTAAGAGTTGTAAGCCCATTTCCTCCTTTTCGGTTTATCTTGGATTATAAGAACTTCTAGGCCAAGTGGTTGATGTTTTCACGAAACACATGAGTTAGATGGTGTTTGAGAGAGTCAATAGATGTTCGCCAACCACCCATGGAGGTTGAAGACTCAACATATCTTCAGTTAAGAATTGTAAGTCCATTTCTTCCATTTCGGTTTATCTTGGATTATAAGAACTTCTAGGCCAAGTGGTTGATTTTTGATGAAACACATGAGTTAGATGTTGTTTGAGAGAGTCAAGAGATGTTCACCAACCACCCATGGAGGTTGAAGACTCAAGATATCTTCAGTTAAGAGTTGTAAGCCCATTTCTTCAATTTCGGTTTATCTTGGATTATAAGAACTTCTAGGCCAAGTGGTTGATGTTTTCACGACACACATGAGTTAGATGGTGTTTGAGAGAGTCAATAGATGTTCGCCAATCACCCATGGAGGTTGAAGACTCAAGATATCTTCGGTTAAGAGTTGTAAGCCCATTTCGTCCTTTTCGGTTTATCTTGGATTATAAGAACTTCTAGGCCAAGTGGTTGATGTTTTCATGAAACACATGAGTTAGATAGTGTTTGAGAGAGTCAATAGATGTTCGCCAACCACCCATGGAGGTTGAAGACTCAAGATATCTTCAGTTAAGAGTTGTAAGCCCATTTCTTCCATTTCGGTTTATCTTTGCATATTAGAACTTCTAGGCCAAGTAGTTGTTGTTTTCATGAAACAAGTGAGTTAGATGGTGTTTGAGAGAGTCAATAGATGTTCGCCAATCACTCATGGAGGTTGAAGACTCAAGATATCTTCGGTTAAGAGTTGTAAGCCCATTTCTTCCTTTTCGGTTTATCTTGGATTATAAGAACTTCTTGTTTTGAGAGAGTCAATAGATGTTCGCCAATCACCCATGGAGGTTGAAGACTCAAGATATCTTCGGTTCAGAGTTGTAAGCCCATTTCTTCCATTTCGGTTTAACTTGGATTATAAGAACTTCTAGGCCAAGTGGATAATGTTTTGATGAAGCACATGAGTTAGATGGTGTGTGAGAGAGTCAATAGATGTTCACCAACCACCCATGGAGGTTGAAGACTCAAGATATCTTCAGTTAAGAGTTGTAAGCCCATTTCTTCCATTTCGGTTTATCTTGGATTATAAGAACTCCTAGGCGAAGTGGTTGATGTTTTCATGAAACACATGAGTTAGATGGTGTTTGAGAGAGTCAATAGATGTTCGCCAACCACCCATGGAGGTTGAAGACTCAAGATATCTTCTGTTAAGAGTTGTAAGCCCATTTCTTCCTTTTCGGTTTTATCTTGGCATATCACGAACTTCTAGGCCAAGTGGTTGATGTCTTTCATGAAACACATGAGTTAGATGGTGTTTCCGAGGGGAGAGTTAATAGATGTCTCGCCCAACCACCCATGGCTGAGGTTGAAGACTCAAGATATCTTCGCTTTTAAGAGGCTTTTAAGCCCATTTCTTCCTTTCTTTAGCACTTATCTTGGCATATAAGAACTTCTAGGCCAAGTGGTTGATGTTTTCTATGAAACACAATGAAGTTAGATGGTGTTTAAGCAGAGTCAATAGATGCTTCGCCATTCACCCAGCTGGAGGTTGAAGACTCAAGATATCTTCTGCTAAGAGTTGTAAGCCCATTTCTTCCTTTTCATGTATCTTGGATTATAAGAACTTCTAGGCCAAGTGGTTGATGTTTTCTATAAAAACACATGAGTTAGATGGTGTTTCCGAGAGAGTCAATAGATGTTCCGCCTAACCACCCATGGAGGTTCAAGACTCAAGATATCTTCTGCTAAGAGCTTGTTGTGGCCCATTTCTTCCTTTTCTGGGTTTATCTTGGATTATAAGAACTTCTTGGCCAAGTTGTTGATGTTTTGGATGAAACACATGACTTAGATGGTGTTTGGAGAGAGTCAATAGATGTTCGCAAAGGACCCATGGAGGTTGGGAAGACTCAAGATATCTTCTGCTAAGAGCCTGTAAACCCATTTCTTCCTTTTCGCTTATCTTGGATTATAAGAACTTCTAGGCCAAGTGGTTGATGTTTTCATGAAACACATGAGTTAGATAGTGTTTGAGATAGTCAATAGATGTTCGCCAACCACCCACTGAGGTTGAAGACTCCAAGATATCTTCTGCTAAGAGTCAGAAGCCCATTTCTTTCCCATTTCGGTTTATCTTTGCTTATTAGAACTTCTAGGCCAAGTAGTTGTTGTTTTCATGAAACAAGTTAGAGTTAGATGGTGTGTTTGAGAGAGCTCAATAGGATGTTCACCAAATTCACCCACTGAGAGTTGAAGACTCAAGATATCTTCTGCTAACAAATAGAAGCCCATTTCTTCCTTTTCTATATTATCTTGGCATTATAAGAACTTCTAGTTCAAGTCATGATGTTTTCATGAAACACATGACTTAGATGGTGTTTGAGAGAGTCAATAGATGCTTCGCCAATCACCTCATGGAGTGTTGAAGACTCAAGATATCTTCTTGCTAAGAGTTGTAAGCCCATTTCTTCCATTTCGGCTTATCTTGGATTATAAGAACTTCTAAGGCCAAGTGAGTTGTTGTTTTCAATGAAACAAGTGAGTTGATGGTGTTTGAGAGAGAGTCAATAGATGTTCGCCAAATCCACCCATGGAGGTTGAAGACTCAAGATATCTTCTGCTAAGAGTTGTAAGCCCATTTCTTCCTTCCTTTTCGGTTTATCTTGGCATACGGCAACTTCTGTGCCAAGTTGGTTGATGTTTTTCATGAAACACATGAGTTAGATGGTGTTTGAGATACAAATAATAGATGTTCGCCAACCACCCATGGAGGTTGTAAGACTCAAGATATCTTCGCTTAAGAGGTTTAAGCCCATTTCTTCCTTTTAGCTTTATCTTGGCATATAAGAACTTCTAGGCCAAGTTGGTTGATGTTTTCATGAAACTCATGAAAGTTGGGATGGTGTTTGACAGTAGTCAATGGGGATGTTCGCCAATCACCCAGCTGGGAGTGCTGAAGACTCAAGATATCTTCTAAGCTAAGAGTTGTAAGTCCATATCTTCCTTTTCGGCTTATCTTGGATTATAAGAACTTCTAGGCCAAGTGGTTGATGCTTTCAATGTAAACACACAGAGTTAGATGCAGGTGTTTGAGTAGAGTCAATAGATGTTCGCCAACCACCCAGCGGTGAGGTTGAAGACTCAACATATCTTCGGCTAAGAATTGTAAGTCCATTTCTTCCATTTCTGCTTATCTTGGATTATAAGAACTTCTAGGCCAAGTGGTTGATGTTTTGATGGAAACATGAAGGAGTTAGATGTTGTTCTGGAGAGAGTCTACAGATGTATCAACAACCACCTATGGAGGTTCAAGACTCAAGATATCTTCAGCTTAAGAGCTTGTAAGCTCATTTCTTCAATTTCCTTGCCATCTTTGGATTATAAGAACTTCTAGGCCAAGTGGTTGATGTTTTCTTACCATTGAATAATATGAGTTAGATGGTGTTTGAGAGAGTTGAATAGATACCGCCAATCACCTATGGAGGTTGAAGACTCAAGATATCTTCAAGTTAAGAGTTGTAAGCCCATTTCGCCCTTTTCGGCTTATCTTGGATTATAAGAACTTAAAGGCCAAGCGGGTTGATGTTTTCATGAAACACATGAGTTAGATGGTGTGTTCGAGAGTCAATAGATGTTCGCCAACCACCCATGGAGGTTCAAGACTCAAGATATCTTCGCTAAGAGTCAGTGTAAGCCCATTTCTTCCATTTCGGTTTATCTTGGATTATAAGAACTTCTCTTTGTCAAGTTGTTTTGGATGTTTTGATGAAACACATGACTGGGGCAGTGTTTGAGAGAGTCAACAGATGTTCGCCAATCACCCACGGAGGTTGAAGACTCAAGATATCTTCAAGAAGAGTCAGGAAGTCTACTTCTTCCTTTTCGGCTTATCTTGGATTATAAGAACTTCTTGTTCAAGTCGTTGATGCTTTGATGAAACACATGACTTTGATGGTGGTTTTATAGAGTCAATAGATGTTCGCCAATCACCCATGGAGGTTCAAGACTCAAGATATCTTCGGTACAAGAGTCGTAAGCCCATTTCTTCCATTTCATTATCTTGGATTATAAGAACTTCTAGGCCAAGTAGTTGTTGTTTTCATGAAACAAGTGAGTCGGATGCAGGTTTGAGCAGAGTCAATAGATGTTCGCCAACCACCCATGGAGGTTCAAGACTCAAGATATCTTCTGCTAAGAGTTGTAAGCCCATTTCTTCCATTTCTGGCTTATCTTGGATTATAAGAACTTCTAGGCCAAGTAGTTGATTGTTTCAAGAAACAAGTGAGTTTGATGGTGCCTGAGAGAGTCAATAGATGTTCGCCAACCACCCATGGAGAGGTTGAAGACTCAAGATATCTTCATAAGGAGTTGTAAGCCCATTTCCTCCTTTTTCGCTTATCTTGGCATATAAGAACTCCCAGGCCAAGTGGTTGATGTTTTCACGAAACACATGAGTTAGATGGTGCGTTTCGAGAGAGTCAATAGATGTTCGCCAACCACCCATGGAGGTTGGAAGACTCAACATATCTTCGGTTAAGAATTGTAAGTCCATTTCTTCCATTTCATTATCTTGGATTATAAGAAATTCTAGGCCAAGTTGGTTGATGTTTTGAGTGAAACACATGAGTTAGATGTTGTTTGAGAGAGTCAAGAGATGTTCACCAACCACCCATGGAGGTTGAAGACTCAAGATATCTTCTGCTAAGCAGTTGTAAGCCCATTTCTTCCATTTCGGTATTATCTTTGCATATTAGAACTTGTAGGCCAAGTAGTTGTTGTTTTCTACATGAAATGTGTTGGAGTTGGGGATGGTGTTTGAGAGTAGTCAATAGATGTTTGCCAATCACCCATGGAGGTGTATGACTCAAGATATCTTCGCTAAGAGTTTTAAGCCCATTTCTTCCTTTTCGGCTTATCTTGGATTAGTGAACTTCTAGGCCAAGTGGTTGATGTTTCATGAAACACATGAGTTAGATGGTGCTGAGAGAGTCAACAGATGTTCGCCAATCACCCATGGAGGTTCAAGACTCAAGATATCTTCTATTTCAGAGTTGTAAGCCCATTTCTTCCATTTCTCGCTTAACTTGGATTATAAGAACTTCTGTGCCAAGTGGATAATGTTTTGATGAAGCCACATGAGTTAGATGGTGTGTGTATAGAGTCAATAGATGTTCACCAACCACCAATGGAGGTTGAAGACTCAAGATATCTTCGCTAAGAGTTGTAAGCTCCATTTCTTCCTTTTCTGGGCTTATCTTGGATTATAACAACTTCTGAAGCCAAGTGGTTGATGTTTTGATGAAACACATGAGTTAGATACAGTGTTCTCGCAGTAGGGCCAAGAGATAACCACCAACCACCCATGGAGGTTGAATAATCAAGATATCTTCTGCATGGAGTTGTAAGTTTCATTTCTTCCATTTCGGCTTATCTTTGCATATTAGAACTTCTAGGCCAAGTAGTTGTTGTTTTAAGGAAACACATGAGTTAGATGGTGTTCGAGAGAGCCAATAGGATGTCTTCGCCAATCACCCATGTGGGAGGTTTCAAGACTCAAGATATCTTCACAAGAGTTGTAAGCCCATTTCATCCTTTTCTGCTTATCTTCGATTATAAGAACTTCTAGGCCAAGTGGTTGATGTTTTGATGAAACACATGAGTTAGATGGTGTTTTGAGAGAGAGTCAATAGATGTTCGGGCCAATCACCCATGGAGGTCAAGGCTCAAGATATTCCCTTCTTGCCTGTCGTAAGAGTTGTAAGCCCATTTCTTCCATTTCGGTTTAACTTGGATTATAAGAACTTCTAGGCCAAGTGGATAATGTTTTGATGAAGCACATGAGTTAGATGGTGTGTGAGAGAGTCAATAGATGTTCACCAACCACCCATGGAGGTTGAAGACTCAAGATATCTTCAGTTAAGAGTTGTAAGCCCATTTCTTCCTTTTCGGTTTATCTTGGATTATAAGAACTTCTAGGCCAAGTGGTTGATGTTTTCATGAAACACATGAGTTAGATGGTGTTTGAGAGAGTCAATAGATGTTCACCAACCACTCCATGGAGGTTGAAGACTCAAGATATCTTCAGCTGTAAGAGTTGCCATAAGCCCATTTCTTCCTTTTCGGCTTATCTTGGCATTATAATAAATCTCTCAGGCCAAGTGGTTGATGTTTTCATGAAAACATACACGAGTTAGATGGTGTTTGAGAGAGTCAATAGATGTTCGCCAACCACCCATGGAGGTTGAAGACTCAAGATATCTGCTGCAAGAGGTTTAAGCCCATTTCTTCCTTTTCAGCTTATCTTGGCATATAAGAACTTCGAGGCCAAGTGGTTGATGTTTCTCATGAAACACATGAAAGTTAGATGGTGTTTAAGAGAGTCAATAGTAGATGTTCGCCAATCACCCATGGAGAGGTTGAAGACTCAAGATATCTTCGTTACAGAGTTGTAAGCCCATTTCTTCCTTTTCTGGCTATCTTGGATTATAAGAACTTCTAGGCCAAGTGGTTTTGATGTTTTCTACCTAAACACATGAGTTATATGGTGTTTGAGTAGAGTCAATAGATGTTCGCCAAGCACCCATGGAGGTTGAAGACTCAAGATATCTTCTGCTAAGAGTTGTTAGCCCATTTCTTCCTTTTCTTGCTTATCTTGGATTATAAGAACTTCTTGGCCAAGTTGTTGATGTTTTGATGAAACACATGACTTAGATGGTGTTTGAGAGAGTCAATAGATGTTCGCAAAGCCACCCATTGGAGGTTGAAGACTCAAGATATCTTCTACAAAGAGTTGTAAGCCCATTTCTTCCTTTTCGCTTTTATCTTGGCATATAAGAACTTCTAGTGCCAAGGTAGTTGATGCTTTCATGAAACAAGTGAGTTCGATGGTGTTTGAGTGAGTCAATAGATGTTCACCAGTGTCCGCCCATGGAAAGGTCTGAAGACTCAAGATATCTTCTTGCTAAGAGTTGTAAGCCCATTTCTTCCTTTTCTTCGGTTTATCTTGGATTATAAGAACTTCTAGGCCAAGTTGGTTAATGTTTTGACGGCTAGCACATGAGTTAGATGGTGTTTGAGAGTAGTCAATAGATGTTTGCCAACCACCCATGGAGGTTGAAGACTCAAGATATCTTCGCTTAAGATGTTGTAAGCCCATTTCTTACTTTTCGGTCTATCTTGCTATATAAGAACTTCTAGGCCATGTAGTTGATGTTTTCTATGAAACAAGTGAGTTCATGGTGTTTCGAGAGAGTCAATAGATGCTTCGCTAACCACCCATGGAGAGGTTTGGAAGACTCAAGATATCTTCTGTTAAGAGTTGTAAGCTTCCCATTTCTTCCTTTTCGGTATTATCTTGGATTATACGAACTTAACTTGGCCAAATTGTTGATGTTTTGGTGAAACACATGACTTAGATGGTGTTTGGGAGAGTCAATAGATGTCCGCCAAGAACTTAACCCATGGAGGTTGAAGACTCAAGATATCTCTCTGCTAAAGAGCTTAGTAGGCCCATTATTTTTCATTTCTCGGTTTATCTTGGATTATAAGAAACTTCTGAAAGGCCAAGTGGTTTGATGTTTTCATGAAAACACATGAGGTAGATGGTGTTTGAGAGAGTCAATAGATGTTCGCCAACCACCCATGGAGGTTGAAGACTCAAGCATATCTTCTAAGCAAGAGTCGTAAGCCCATATCTTCCATTTCGATTTATCTTGGCATATTAGAACTTCTAGGCTTACAAGTAGTTGTTGTTTTCATGAAACAAGTTGAGTTAGATGGTGCTCTTGAGAGAGTCGATAGATGTTCTGCTAACCACCTACATGAGGTTGAAGACTCAAGATATCTTCTATAGCAGAGCTTGTAAGCCCATTTCTTCCATTTCCTCGATTTATCTTGGCATATTAGAACTTCTAGGCTGCAAGTAGCTTGTTGTTTTCATGAAACAAAGTGAGGTAGATGTGGTGTTTGAGAGAAAGTCAATCAGATGTTCGCCAATCACCCATGTTTGAGGTTGATGACTCAAGATATTCTTCTGCTAAGAGTTGTAAGCCCATTTCTTCCTTTTTTTCGGTTGGCTATCTTGGCATATAAGAACTTCTAGGCCAAGTAGTTGATGTTTTCAATGAAACAAGTGAGTTCGATGGGGATGTTTGAGTGAGTCAATAGGATGTCTACCAACCGCCCATGGGGCTGAGGTTGAAGACTCAAGATATCTTCTGTTAAGAGTTGAAAGCCCATTTCCTCCATTTCTTCCATTTCTGTTTATCTTGGATTATAAGAACTTCTAGGCCAAGTGTTTGGATGTTTTGATGAAACACATGAAAGCTTAGATTGGTGTTTGAGAGAGTCAATAGATGCTCACAACCACCCATGGAGGTTGAAGACTCAAGATATCTTCGTTTAAGAGTTGTAAGCCCATTTCTTACTTTTCTGGCCTATCTTGCTATATAAGAACTTCTAAGCCATGTAGTTGATGTTTTGCTGAAACAAGTTGAGTTCGATGGTGTTCGAGAGAGTCAATAGATTTTCGCCAGCCTTACCCATGGAGGTTGAAGAGACTCAAGATATCTTCTGCTAAGAGTTGTAAGCCTCAAGCTTTTCCTTTTTGGTTTATCTTGGATTATAAGAACTTCTAGGCCAAGTGGTTAATGTTTTGACGAAGCACATGAAAGTTAGATGGTGTTTGAGAGAGCTCAATCGATGTTCGCCAACCACCCATGGAGGTTGAAGACTCAAGATATCTCTCTTGCTAAGAGTTGTAAGCCCATTTCTTTCCCTTTCGGTTTATCTTGCTATATAAGAACTTCTAGGCCAAGTAGTTGATGTTTTCATGAAACAAGTGAGTTCGATGGAGCTTCGAGAGTGTCAATAGATGTTCGCCACCCACCCATGGAGGTTGAAGACTCAAGATATTCTTCTGCTAAGAGTCAGTAAGCTCCATTTCTTCCTTTTTGGTTTATCTTGGATTATAAAACTTCTAGGCCAAGTGGTTAATGTTTTGACGAAGCATGAGTTAGATGGTGTTTCGAGAGAGTCAATTGATGTTCGCCAACCACCTATGGAGGTTGAAGACTCAAGCATATCTTCTGCTAAGAGTTGTAAGCCCATTTCTTCCTTTCTTTTTCTATTTATCTTGCTATATAAGAAACTTCTAGGCCAAGTAGTTGATGTTTTCATGAAACAAGTGAGTTCGATGGAGTTTCGGGAGAGTTGTAATAGATGTTCGCCTACCACCCATGGAGGTTGAAGACTCAAGATATCTTCAAGCAAGAAAGCTGTAAGCCCATTTCTTCCTTTCTTTCTGGGCTTATCTTGGATTATAAGAACTTCTAGGCCAAGTTGTTGATGTTTTGGTGAAACACATGACTTAGATGGTAGTTTCGGAGAGAGTCAATAGATGTTCGCCAGCGACCCATGGAGGTTCAAGACTCAAGATATCTTCGGCTAAGAGTTGTAAGCCCATTTCTTCATTTTCTGGACATTTATCTTGGATTATAAGAACTTCTAGGCCGTTGGTTGATGTTTTCATGAAACACAATGGAGCTTAGATGGTGTTTGCAGAGTCAATAGATGTTCGCCAACCACCCATGGAGGTTGAAGACTCAACATAGTCTTTGGTTAAGAGTTGTAAGCCCATTTCTTCCTTTTTCGATTTATCTTGGCATTATTAGAACTTCTAGGCCAAGTAGTTGTTGTTTTCAATGAAACAAGCGAAGTTAGATGGTGTTTCCGAGAGAGTCAATAGATGTTCAGCCAACCACCCATGGAGTTTGAAGACTCAAGATATTCTTCAAGCTAAGCAGTTGTAAGCCCCATTTCTTCCTATTTATTATCTTGGCATATTAGAACTTCTAAGCCAAGTAGTTGTTGTTTTCAAAGAAAACAAGTGAGTTCGATGGAGTTTGAGAGTGTCAGTATAGATGTTCGCTGCACCACCCATGTTGAGTGTTGAAGACTCAAGATATCTTCTGCTAAGAGTTGTAAAGCCCATTTCTTCCTTTTCGGCTATCTTGGATTATAAAACTTCTAGGCCAAGTGGTTAATGTTTTGATGAAGCACATGAGTTAGATGTGGTGTTTGAGAGAGTCAATTTGATGTTCGCCAACCACCCATGGAGGTTGAAGACTCAAGATATCTTCGCTTAAGAGTTGTAAGCTCCATTTCTTCCTTTTCGGTTTGCCATCTTGCTATATAAGAACTTCTAGGCCAAGTAGTTGATGTTTTCATGAAACAAGTGAGTTCGATGGTGTTTGAGAGTAGTCAATAGGATGTTCGCTAACCGCCCATGGAGGTTGAAGACTCAAGATATCTTCTAAGTTAAGAGTTGTAAGTACATTTCTTCCATTTCGGTTTATCTTGGATTATAAGAACTTTCCTAGGCCAAGTTGGTTGATTTTTGATGAAACACAATGAGTTGGGGATGGTATTTGAGAGAGTCAATAGATGTTCACCAACCACCCATGGAGGTTGAAGACTCAAGATATCTTCAGGCTAAGAAGCTGTAAGCCCATTTCTTCAATTTCGTTTATCATTCAGATTATAAGAACTTCTAGGCCAAGTTGGTTGATGTTTTCATGAAACACAATGAGTTAGATGGTGTTTGAGAGAGTCAATAGATGTTCGCCAACCACCCATGGAGGTTGAAGACTCAAGATATCTTCTGCTAAGAGTTGTAAGCCCATTTCTTCCATTTCTGACATTATCTTGCATTATACAGAACTTGTAGGCCAAGTAGTTGTTATGTTTTCATGAAACAAGTGAGTTAGATGTTGTTTGCAGAGAGTCAATAGATGTTCGCCAATCACCCATCGAGGTTGAAGACTCAAGATATTCTTCGCTAAGAGTTATAAGTCCCATTTCTTCCATTTCGGTTATATCTTGGATTATAAGAACTTCTAGGCCATGTAGTTGATAAGTTTTCATGAAACAAGTGAGTTCGGATGGTGTTTCCGAGGAGAGGTCAATAGATGTTCGCGCCCACCCAATGGGAGAGGTGCTGAAGACTCAAGATATCTTCGCTAAGAGTCAGGTGTCCATTTCTGTTTTCTGGCCTATCTTGGATATATAAGAACTTCTAGGCCATGTAGTTGATGTTTTCAATGAAACAAGTGAGTTCGATGGTGTTTCCGAGAGAGTCAATAGATGTTCGCCAAAATTTTCACCCATGGAGGTTGAAGACTCAAGATATCTTCTGCTAAGAGTTGATTGTAAGCCCATTTCTTTCCTTTTCGCTTATCTTTGCTATATAAGAACTTCTAGGCCAAGTAGTTGATAAGTTTTCAATGAAACAAGCTGAGTTCGATGGAGCTTGAGAGAGTCAATAGATGTTCGCCGTACCCACCCATGGAGGTTGAAGACTCAAGATATCTTCGCTAAGAGCTTGTAAGCCCATTTCTTCCTTTTCGGTTTAACTTGGATTATAAGAATTTCTAGGCCAAGTGGTTAATGTTTCTGATGAAGCACATGAGTTAGATGGTGTTTTAGAGAGTCAATAGATGTTCACCAACCACCCATGGAGGTTGAAGACTCAAGATATCTTCGCTAAGAGTTGTAAGCCCATTTCTTCCATTTCGCTATATCTTGGATTATAATGAACTTCTAGGCCAAGTTGGTTGATGTTTTCATGGAAACACATGAAAGCTTAGATGGTGTTTCCGAGTAGTAGTCAATAGATGTTCGCCAACCACCCATGGTAGGTTGAAGAACTCAAAGATATCTTCGGTTAAGAGTTGTAAGCCCATTTCTTCCTTTTGCCACTTATTCTTGGCATATACGAACTTCTAGGCCAAGTGGTTGATGTTTTCATGAAACACATGAGTTAGATGGTGTTTGAGAGAGTCAATATATGTTCGCCAACCACCCATGGACGATGAAGACTCAAGATATCTTCGTTTAAGAGTTGTAAGCCCATTTCTTCCTTTTCGGTTTATCTTGCTATATAAGAACTTCTAGGCCAAGTAGTTGATGTTTTCATGAAACAAGTGAGTTCGATGGTGTTTGAGAGAGTCAATAGATGTTCGCCAACCGCCCATGGAGGTTGAAGACTCAAGATATCTTCGGTTAAGAGTTGTAAGTCCATTTCTTCCATTTCGGTTTATCTTGGATTATAAGAACTTCTAGGCCAAGTGGTTGATTTTTGATGAAACACATGAGTTAGATGTTGTTTGAGAGAGTCAAGAGATGTTCACCAACCACCCATGGAGGTTGGAGACTCAAGATATCTTCAGTTAAGAGTTGTAAGCCAATTTCTTCAATTTCGGTTTATCTTGGATTATAAGAACTTCTAGGCCAAGTGGTTGATGTTTTCACGACACACATGAGTTAGATGGTGTTTGAGAGAGTCAATAGATGTTCACAATCACCCATGGAGGTTGAAGACTCAAGATATCTTCGGTTAAGTTAGCTGTAAGCCCATTTCCGTCCTTTTCGGTTTATCTTGGATTATAAGAACTTCTAGGCCAAGTTGGTTGATGTTTTGATGTAACACATGAGTTAGATGGTGTTTCGAGAGAGTCAATAGATGTTCACCAACCACCCATGGAGTGTGTGAAGACTCAAGGATATCTTCGCTAAGAGTTGTGTTTCATTTCTTCAATTTCGCTTATCTTGGATTATAAGAACTTCTAGGCCAAGTGGTTGATGTTTCTCTAAGGAACACACTGAGTTAGATGGTGGTTTGGAGAGAGTCAATAGATGTTCCGCCCAACCACTCCATGGAGGTTAAAGACTCAAGATATCTTCTGCTAAGAGTTGTAAGCTCCATTTCTTCCATTTCCTCGATTATTCTTGCATTATAGGAACTTCTAGGCCAAGTAGTTGTTGTTTTCATGAAACAAGTGAGTTAGATGTTGTTTGAGAGAGTCAATAGATGTTCGCCAATCACCCATCGAGGTTGAAGACTCAAGATATCTTCGGTTAAGAGTTGTAAGCCCATTTCTTCCTTTTCGGTTTAACTTGGATTATAAGAACTTCTAGGCCAAGTGGTTAATGTTTTGATGAAGCACATGAGTTAGATGGTGTTTTAGAGAGTCAATAGATGTTCACCAACCACCCATGGAGGTTGAAGACTCAAGATATCTTCAGTTAAGAGTTGTAAGCCCATTTCTTCCATTTCGGTATTATCTTGGATTATAAGAACTTCTAGGCTGCGTGGTTGATGTTTCTTCATGAAACACATGAAAGTTGGGGATGGTGCTTTGAGTAGAGTCAATAGATGTTCGCCAACCACCCATGGAGGTTGAAGACTCAAGATATCTTCTGCTAAGAGTTGTAAGCCCATTTCTTCCTTTTCGGTTTATCTTGGCATATAATGAACTTCTAAGGGGCCAAGTGGTTGATGTTTTCATGAAACACATGAGTTAGATGGTGTTTGAGTAGAGTCCAATATATGCTTCCGCCAACCACCCATGGACGATGAAGACTGGGATATCTTCGCTTAAGAGTTGTAAGCTTCCATTTCTTCCTTTTCTGCCTATCTTGCTATATAAGAAACTTCTAGGCCAAGTGAAGTTGATGTTTTCATGAAACAAGTGAGTTCGATGGTGTTTGAGAGAGTCAATAGATGTTCGCCTAAACCGCCCACTGGATAGTTTGAAGACTCAAGATATCTTCTGCTAAGAGTTGTAAGTCCATTTCTTCCATTTCTGCATATCTTGGATTATTAGATCTTATAGGCCAAGTGGTTGATTTTGGTTGAAACACATGAGTTAAATGGTGTTTGAGAGAGTCAACAGATGTTCACCAAACCACCCACTGAGGTTGGAAGACTCAAGATATCTTCGTTTAAGAGTTTGTAAGCCCATTTCTTCGTTTTCTGGCCTATCTTGCTATATACAGAACCTCTAGGCCATGTAGTTGATGTTTTCATGAAACAAGTGAGTGTTCGATGGTGTTTGACAAGCCAGAGAGTCAATAGATGTTCGCTAAACACCCATGGAGGTTGAAGACTGGCAAGATATCTTCCTAAGCAGAGTCGTAAGCCCATTTCTTCCTTTTTGGTTTATCTTGGATTATAAGAACTTAGCTAGGCTCAAGTGGTTAATGTTTTCGACGAAGCATGAGTTAGATGTGGTGTTTGAGAGTCAATAGATGTCTGCCAACCACCCATGGAGGTTGAAGACCTCAAGATATCTTCAAGTAAGTAGTCAAGCCCATTTCTTCCTTTTCGGCTTATCTTGCTATATAAGAACTTCTAGGCCAAGTATAGTTGATGTTTTCATGCGAAACAAGTGAGTTCATGGAGTTTGAAACAGAGTGTCAATAGATGTTCGCCAGCCCACTCCATGGAGGTTGAAGACTCAAGATATCTTCAAGTTAAGAAGCTGTAAGCCCATTTCTTCCTTTTCTCCGTTTAACTTGGACACAGTTATAAGAACTTCTAGGCTGCAAGTGGTTGATTTTTGATGAAACACATGTAGTTAGATGGTATTTGAGAGAGTCAATAGATGTTCACCAATCCACCCATGGAGGTTGAAGACCAAGATATCTTCGCTAAGAGTTGTAAGCCCATTTCTTCAATTTCGGTTTATCTTGGATTATAAGAAACTTCTAGGCCAAGTGGTTGATGTTTTCATGAAACACATGAGTTAGATGGTGTTTCCAGAGAGTCAATAGATGTTCGCCAACCACCCATGGAGAGTTGAAGACTCAAGATATCTTCTGTTAAGAGTTGTAAGCCCATTTCTTCCATTTCGATTATCTTTGCATATTAGAACTTCTAGGCCAAGTAGTTGTTGTTTTCTATGAAACAAGTGAGTTCGATGGTGTTTGAGAGAGTCAATAGATGTTCGCCAACCGCCTTCATGGAGTGTTGAAGACTCAAGATATCTTCTTGCTAAGAGTTGTAAGTCCATTTCTTCCATTTCCAGGTTTATCTTGGATTATAAGAACTTCTAGGCCAAGTGGTTGATGTTTTGATGAAACACAATGAAAGTTAGATGGTGTTTCGAGAGAGTCAATAGATGTTCACCAACCACCCATGGAGGTCAAGACTCAAGATATCTTCGCTAAGAATTGTAAGCTCCATTTCTTCAATTTCCCCGGTTTATCTTGGATTATAAGAACTTCTAGGCCAAGTGGTTGATGTTTTCATGAAACACATGAGTTAGATGGTGTTTGAGAGAGTCAATAGATGTTCGCCAACCACCCATGGAGGCTGAAGACTCTAAGATATCTTCTTGCTAAGAGTTGTGTCGCCCATTTCTTCCATTTCGTATTATCTTTGCATATTAGGTAACTCCTAGGCCAAGTAGTTGCTTGTTTTCATGAAACAAGTGAGTTAGGATGTTGTTTGAGAGAGAGTCAATAGATGTTCTGCCAATCACCCATCGATAGTTGAAGACTCAAGATATCTTCTGCTAAGAGTTATAAGTCCATTTCTTCCATTTCGGTTTATCTTGGATTATAAGAACTTCTATGCCAAGTGGTTGTTTTTTTGATGAAACACATGAGTTAGATGGTGTTTGAGAGAGTCAATAGGATGTTCGTCAACCACCCATGGAGGTCAAGACCTCAAGATATTCTTCGTTTAAGAGTCAGAAGCCCATTTCTTACTTTTCTCTCGTTTATCTTGCTATATAAGAACTTCTAGGCCATGTAGTTGATGTTTTCTACAAACAAGTGAGTTCGATGGTGTTTCAGAGAGTCAATAGATGTTCGCCAACCACCCATGGAGAGTTAAAGACTCAAGATATCTTCTAAGCAAGAGTTGTAAGCTCCATTTCTCTTCCTTTTTTGGTTTATCTTGGATTATAAGAACTTCTAGGCCAAGTGGTTAATGTTTTGACGAAGCACATGAGTTAGATGGTGTTTGGAGAGAGCTTCAATTGATGTTCGCTAACCACCCATGGAGGTTGAAGACTCAAGATATCTTCGCTAAGAGTTGTAAGCTCCATTTCTTCCTTTTCTATTATCTTGCTATATAAGAACTTCTAGGCCAAGTAGCTTGATATTTTCTATGAAACAAGTGAGTTCGATGGAGTTTGGAGAGTGTCAATAGATGTTCGCTACCCACCCATGGAGGTTGAAGACTCAAGATATCTTCTGCTAAGAGTTGTAAGCCCATTTCTTCCTTTTCTATTAACTTGGATTATAAGAACTTTCTAGGCCAAGTTGGTTAATGTTTTGATGAAGCACATGAGTTAGATGGTGTTTTAGAGAGTCAATAGATGTTCACCAACCACCCATGGAGGTTGAAGACTCCAAGATATCTTCAGCTAAGAGTTGTAAGCTCCATTTCTTCCATTTCGCTTTATCTTGGATTATAAGAACTTCTAGGCCAAGTTTGGAGTTGATGTTTTCATGAAACACAATGTAGTTAGATGGTGTTTGATAGAGTCAATAGATGTTCGCCAACCACCCATGGAGGTTGAAGACTCAAGATATCTTCTCGGTTAAGAGCTTGTAAGCCCATTTCTTCCTCTCTCTCTTCGGTTTATCTTGGCATATACGAACTTGTAGGCCAAGTGGTTGATGTTTTCATGAAACACAATGAAGTTAGATGGTGTTTGGAGAGTAGTCAATATATGTTCAGCCAACCACACCATGGACGCATGAAGACTCGTTAAGATATCTTCGTTTAAGAGTTGTAAGCCCATTTCTTATCTTTTCGGTCTATCTTGCTATATAAGAACTTCTAGGCCATGTAGTTGATGTTTTCAATGAAACAAGTGAGTTCGATTGTTTGAGAGAGTCAATGGGAGATGCTTCGCCAGACCACCCATGGTAGGTTGAAGACTCAAGATATCTTCGTGAAAGGGTTGTAAGTCCATTTCTTCCATTTCGGTATTATCCCGGGATTATAAGAACTTCTAGGCCAAGTGGTTGATTTTTGATGAAACACATGAAGTTAGATGGTGTTTGAGATGTCAATAGATGTTCACCAACCACCCATGGAGGTTGAAGACTCAAGATATCTTCGCTACAGAGTTGTAAGCTCCATTTCTTCAACTTCTGCTTATCTTGGATTATAAGAACTTCTAGGCCACGTGGTTGATGTTTTCAATGAAAAACATGAAGTTAGATGGTGTTTGAGAGAGTCAATAGGATGTTCGGCCAATCGCCCCATGGAGGCAGTCAAGACTCAAGATATCTTCTGCTAAGAGCTTGTAAGCCCATTTCTTCCTTTTTCGGTTTATCTTGGCATATTGAACTTCTAGGCCAAGTAGTTGTTGTTTTCATGAAACAAGTGAGTTAGATTGGTGTACTTGAGTAGTAGTCAATAGATGTTCGCCAACCACCCATGGAGGTTGAAGACTCAAGATATCTTCTGCTAAGAGCCATAAGCCCTCCATTTCTTCCTTTTCGGTTTATCTTGGATTATAAGAACTTCTTGGCCAAGTTGTTGATGTTTTGATGAAAGACATGACTTTGGGGATGTTGTTCGGGAGAGTAGTCAATAGATGTTCGCAAAGGACCCATGGAGGTTGAAGACTCAAGATATCTTCTGCTAAGAGTTTTAAGCCCATTTCTTCCTTTTCTTCGTTTATCTTGGCATATTAGAACTTCTAGGCCAAGTAGTTGTTGTTTTCATGAAACAAGTGAGTTAGATGGTGTTTGAGAGAGCTCAATAATGATGTTCGCCAATCACCCATGGAGGTTGAAGACTCAAGATATCTTCTTGCTAAGAGTTGTAAGCCCATTTCTATCCTTTTCTGCTTATCTTGGATTATAAGAACTTCTTGGCCAAGTTGTTACAGATGTTTTCATGAAACACATGACTCTAGATGTTGTTCTTGAGAGAGTCAATAGATGTTCGCAAAGCGACCCATGGAGTGTTTGAAGACTCAAGATATCTTCTGCTAAGAGTTGTAAGTCCATTTCTTCCATTTCGGTTTATCTTGGATTATAAGAACTTCTAGGCCAAGTTGGTTGATTTTGATGAAACACATGAGTTAGATGGTGTTTGAGAGAGTCAATAGATGTTCACCAACCACCCATGGAGGTTGAAGACTCAAGATATCTTCAGCTTAAGAGTTGTAAGCCCATTTCTTCAATTTCGGCTTATCTTGGATTATAAGAACTTCTAGGCCAAGTTGGTTGGATGTTTTCATGAAACACATGAGTTAGATGGTGTTTGAGAGAGTCAATAGATGTTCACCAACCCCCATGGAGGTTGAAGACTCAAGATATCTTCTGCTAAGAGTTGTAAGCCCATTTCTTCCATTTCCTCGGATTATCTTTTGCATATTAGAACTTCTAGGCCAAGTAGTTGTTGTTTTCATGAAACAAGTGAGTTAGATGTTGTTTGAGAGAGTCAATAGATGTTCACATTCACCTTAATGTAGGTTGAAGACTCAAGATATCTTCTGCTAAGAGTTGTAAGTCCATTTCTTCCATTTCCGGTTTATCTTGGATTATAAGAACTTCTAGGCCAAGTGGTTCATGTTTTGATGAAACACATGAGTTAGATGGTGTTTGGAGAGAGTCAATAGATGTTCGCCAACCACCCATGGAGGTTGAAGACTCAAGATATCTTCTGCTAAGAGTTGTAAGCCCATTTCTTCCTTTTCTTTCGGTTTATCTTGGATTATAAGAACTTCTTGGCCAAGCTTGTTGATGTTTTGATGGAAACACATGACTTAGATGTTGTTTGAGAGAGTCAATAGATGTTCGCCAATCACTCCATGGAGGTTGAAGCACTCAAGATATCTTCTGCTAAGAGTTGTAAGCCCATTTCTTCCTTTTTCGGTTTATCTTGGATTCTAAGAACTTCTTTTGGCCAAAGTTTGTTGATGTTCGATGAAACAAAATGACTTAGATGTTGTTTGGAGAGAGTCAATAGATGTTCGCAAGCGACCCATGGAGGTTGAAGACTCCAAGATATCTCTCTGCTAAGAGTTGTAAGCCCATTTCTTCCTTTTCGGTTTATCTTGGCATATTAGAACTTCTAGGCCAAGTAGTTGTTGTTTTCTAAGTGAAACAAGTGAAAGTTAGATGGTGTTTGAGAGAGTCAATAGATGTTCGCCAATCACCCATGGAGGTTGAAGACTCAAGATATCTTCTTTGCTAAGAGTTGTAAGCCCATTTCTTACTTTTCTGGCTTATGTCTTGGATTATAAGAACTTCTTGTAGCCAAGTTGTTGATGTTTTGATGAAACACATGACTTAGATGTTGTTTGGCAGAGCCGAGTCAATAGATGTTCGCAAAGGACCCTTGGAGGTTGAAGACCCAAGATATCTTCTGCTAAGAGTTGTAAGTCCATTTCTTCCATTTCTGCTTATCTTGGATTATAAGAACTTCTAGTGCCAAGTGGTTGATGATTTTTGATGAAACACATGAGTTAGATGGTGTTTGAGAGAAGTCAAATAGATGTTCACCAACCACCCATGTGAGGTTGAAGACTCAAGATATTCTTCGGTTAAGCAAGTTGTCAGAAGCCCATTTCTTCAATTTGGCTTATCTTGGATTATAAGAACTTCTAGGCCAAGTGGTTGATGTTTTGATGAAACAACATGAGTTAGATGGTGTTTGAGAGAGTCAATAGATGTTCGCCAACCACCCATGGAGGTTGAAGCACTCAAGATATCTTCTGCTAAGAGTTGTAAGCTCCATTTCATCCATTTCTGATTATCTTTGCATATTAGAACTTCTAGGCCAAGTAGTTGTTGTTTTCCATGAAAACAAGTGAGTTAGATGTTGCTTGAGAGAGTCAATAGATGTCTTCGCCAATCACCCATCGAGGTTGAAGACTCCAAGATATCTTCAAGTTAAGAGTTGTAAGTCCATTTCTTCCATTTCTCGGTTTATCTTGGATTATAAGAACTTCTAGGCCAAGTGGTTGATGTTTTGATGAAACACATGAGTTAGATGGTGTTTGAGAGAGTCAATAGATGTTCGCTTCAACCACCCATGGAGGTTGAAGACTCAAGATATCTTCGGTTATGAGTTGTATCCCCATTTCTTACTTTTCTGTCTATCTTGCTACATAATAACTTCTAGGCCACGTAGCTTGATGTTTTCAATGAAACAAGTGAGTTCTGATGGTGCTCTTTCGTAGAGTCAATAGATGTTCGCTACCCACCCATGGAGAAGTTGGAAGACTCAAGATATTCTCTTCTGCTAAGAGTTGTAAGCCCATTTCTTCCTTTTTGGTTTATCTTGGATTATAAGAACTTCTAGGCCAAGTTGGTTAATGTTTTGACGGGTTACACATGAGTTAGATGGTGTTTGAGAGTAGTCAATTGATGTTCGCCAACCACCCATGGAGGTTGAAGACTCAAGATATCCTTCCTGCTAAGAGTTGTAAGCCCATTTTCTTCCTTTTCTGCTTATCTTGCTATATAAGAACTTCTAAGGCCAAGTAGTTGATATTTTCATGAAACAAAGTTGAGTTCGATGGAGTTTGAAAGAGTGTCAATAGATGTTCGCCACCACCCATGGAGGTTGAAGACTCAAGATATCTTCTTGCTAAGAGTTGTAAGCCCATTTCTTCCCTTTTCGCTTAACTTGGATTATAATAGAACTTTCTAGGCCAAGTGGTTAATGTTTTGATGAAGCTACACAGTTGGGAGCATGGTGTTTGTGAGAGTCAATGGGGATGTTCACCAACCACCCACATGGAGGTTGAAGACTCAAGATATCTTCGCTAAAGAGTTGTAAGCCTCCATTTCTTCCATTTCCTTTGGTATTATCTTGGATTATAAGAACTTCTAAAGCCAAGTGGTTGATGTTTTCATGAAACACATGAGTTAGATGGTGTTTTGATGTAGTCAATAGATGTTCGCCAACCACCCATGGAGGTTGAAGACTCAAGATATCTCTCTGCTAAGAGTTGTAAGCCCATTTCTTCCTCTTCGGTTTATCTTGGCATATAAATAACTTCTAGGCCAAGTGGTTGGATGTTTTCTATGAAACACATGAAGTTAGATGGTGCTTTGAGTAGAGTCAATATATATGTTCGCCAACCACTCCATGGACGATGAAGACTCAAGATATCTTCGTTTAAGAGTTGTAAGCCCATTTCTTACTTTTCATTACTATCTTGCTATATAAGAACTTCTAGGCCATGTAGTTGATGTTTTCATGAAACAAGTGAGTTCGATTGTGTTTGAGAGAGTCAATAGATGTTCCGCCAAACCACTCCATGGTGGTTGAAGACTCCAAGATATCTTCAGCTAGAAAGCGGTTGTAAGTCCATTTCTTCCATTTCATGATTTATCCGGGATTATAAGAACTTCTAGGCCAAGTTGGTTGATTTTTGATGAAACACATACATGAGTTAGATGGTGTTTGAGAGTACAAACAATAGATGTTCACCAACCAACGGCCATGGAGGCTATTAGTGAAGACTCAAGATATCTTCAGCTAAGAGTTGTAAGCCCATTTCTTCAACTTCGGTTTATCTTGGATTATAAGAACTTCTAGGCCACGTGGTTGATGTTTTCTACTTCGAAAAACATGAAAGTTAGATGGTGCGTTTGAGAGAGTCAATAAGATGTTCGCTTTCAATCGCCCATGGAGGTTGAAGACTCAAGATATCTTCGGTTAAGAGTTGTAAGCCCATTTCTTCCTTTTCGGTTTATCTTGGCAATATTAGAACTTCTAGGCCAAGTAGTTGTTGTTTTCTATGAAACAAAGAGTTAGATGGTGTTTGGTAGAGAGTCAATAGATGTTCGGCCAATCACCCATGGAGGTTGAAGACTCAAAAGGAGCATATCTTCGGTTAAGAGTTGTAAGCCCATTTCTTTCCTTTTCTGGGTTTATCTTGGATTATAAGAACTTCTTGGCCAAGTTGTTGATGTTTTGATGAAACACATGACTTAGATGTTGTTTCGAGCAGAAAGTCAATAGATGTTCGCAAAGGACCCAGGCGGAGGTTGAAGACTCAAGATATCTTCTTCGGTTAAGAGTTTTAAGCCCATTTCTTCCTTTTCTGGTTTATCTTGGCATATTAGAACTTCTTAGGCCAAGTAGTTGTTGTTTTCATGAAACAAAGGGAGTTGGGGATGGTGTTTGAGAGAGTCAATAGATGTTCGCCAATCACCCATGGAGGTTGAAGACTCAAGATATCTTCGGTTAAGTAAGCCCATTTCTTCCTTTTCGGTTTATCTTGGATTATAAGAACTTCTTGGCCAAGTTGTTGATGTTTTCATGAAACACATGACTTAGATGTTGTTTGAGAGAGTCAATAGATGTTCGCAAAGGACCCATGGAGGTTGAAGACTCAAGATATCTTCTGCTAAGAGTTGTAAGTCCATTTCTTCCATTTTCGGTTTATCTTGGATTATAAGAACTTCTAGGCCAAGTTGGTTGATGTTTTGATGAAACACATGAAGCTTAGATGGTGTTCGGTAGAGTCAATAGATGTTCACCAACCACCCATGGAGGTTGAAGACTCAAGATATCTTCAGTTAAGAGTTGTAAGCCCATTTCTTCAATTTCGGTTTATGTTGGATTATAAGAACTTCTAGGCCAAGTGGTTGATGTTTTCATGAAACACATGAGTTAGATGGTGTTTGAGAGAGTCAATAGATGTTCACCAACCACCCATGGAGGTTGGAAGACTCAAGATATCTTCTCGGGTTAAGAGTTGTAAGCCCATTTCTTCCATTTCTCGGATATCTGTTGCATATTAGAACTTCTAGGCCAAGTAGCTTGTTGTTTTCATGAAACAAGTGAGTTAGATGTTGTTTCGAGAGAGATCAATAGATGTTCGCCAATCACCCATCGCAGGTTGAAGACTCAAGATATCTTCTAAGCAAGAGTCGTAAGTCCATTTCTTCCATTTCGGTTTATCTTGGATTATAAGAACTTCTAGCTGCCAAGTGGTTCATTTTTCGATGAAACACATTTGAGTTAGAAGTGGTGTTTGAGAGAGTGCAATAGATGTTCGCCAACCACCCATGGGAGGTATGAAGACTCAAGATATCTTCTGCTAAGCAGTTGTAAGCCCATTTCTTCCTTTTCGGTATTATCTTGGATTATAAGAACTTCTTGGCCAAGTTGTTGATGTTTTGATGAAACACATGACTTAGATGTTGTTTGAGCAGAGTCAATAGATGTTCCACAACCACCCATGGAGGTTGAAGACTCAAGATATCTTCTGCTAAGAGTTGTAAGCCCATTTCTTCCTTTTCGGTTTATCTTGGATTCTAAGAACTTCTTTGGCCAAGTTGTTGATGTTCCTCGATGAAACAAATGACTTCTTGTGATGTTGTTTGAGAGAGCTCAATAGATGTTCGCAAAGGACCCATGGAGGTTGAAGACTCAAGATATCTTCTGCCAAGAAAGCTTGTAAGTTTCCATTTCTTCCTTTTCTATTTATCTTGGCATATTAGAACTTCTAAAGTTGCCAAGTAGTTGTTGTTTTCATGAAACAAGCTGAAGTTAGATGGTGTTTGAGAGAGTCAATAGATGTCTTCGCCAATCACCCATGGAGGTTGAAGATCTGTCAAGATATCTTCTAAGCAAGAGTTGTAAGCCCATTTCTTACTTTTCGGCTTATCTTGGATTATAAGAACTTCTTGGCCAAGTTGTTGATGTTTTGATGAAACACATGACTTAGATGTTGTTTCCTGATAGAGTCAATGGGATGTTCGCAAAGGACCCTTGGAGGTTGGTAAGACTCAAGATATCTTCTTGCTAAGAGTTGTAAGTCCATTTCTTCCATTTCATTATCTTGGATTATAAGAACTTCTAAGTGCCAAGTGGTTGATTTTTTGATGAAACACATGAGTTAGATGGTGTTTCCGGTAGAGTCGAATAGGATGTTCACCAACCACCTACATGGAGGTTGAAGACTCAAGATATCTTCAAGTAAGAGTTTGTAAGCCCATTTCTTCAATTTCCCGGTATTATCTTGGATTATAAGAACTTCTAGGCCAAGTGGTTGATGTTTTTTCATGAAACACATGAGTTAGATGGTGTTTGGAGAGAGTCAATAGATGTTCGCCAACCCCATGGAGGTTGAAGACCTCAAGATATCTTTCTAAAGTAAAGAGTTGTAAGCCCATTTCTTCCTTTTCTGGTTTATCTTGGATTATAAGAACTTCTTGGCCAAGTTGTTGATGTTTTGATGAAACACATGACTTAGATGTTGTTTGAGAGAGTCAATAGATGTTCGCAAAGGACCCATGGAGGTTGGAAGACTCAAGATATCTTCTGCTAAGCAATAGTTGTAAGTCCATTTCTTCCATTTCCGGCTTATCTTGGATTTATAAGAACTTCTAGGCCAAGTTGGTTGATTTTTTGATGAAACAAATGAGTTAGATGGTGTTTGAGAGAGTCAATAGATGTTCACAACCACTCCATGGAGGTTGAAGACTCAAGATATCCTTCTAAGTTAAGAGTTGTAAGCCCATTTCATCCATTTCAAGATTATCTTGCATTATAGGAACTTCTAGGCCAAGTAGCTTGTTGTTTTCTTATGAAACAAGTGAGTTAGATGTTGTTTGAGAGAGTCAATATCAGATGTTCGCCAATCACCCACTCGTAGGTAAGGAAGACTCAAGATATTCCTAAGCTAAGAGTTGTAAGCTGCCATTTCTTCCATTTCTGCTTAACTTGGATTATAAGAACTCGGGCCAAGTGGTTAATGTTTTGATTGAAGTACACATGTAGTTAGATGGTGTTTGTAGAGAGTCAATAGATGTTCACCAACCACCCATGGAGGTTGAAGACCTCAAGATATCTTCGCCAAGAGGTTGTAAGCCCATTTCCCTTTCCATTCTCTGCTTATCTTGGATTATAAGAACTTCTAGGCCAAGTGGTTGATGGTTTCATGAAACATACATGAGCTTAGATGGTGTTCGATATAGTCAATAGATGTTCGCCAACCACCCACGAGGTTGGAAGACTCAAGATATCTTCTGCTAAGAGCTCTGTAAGTCCATTTCCTTCCATTTCGGCTTATCTTGGATTATAAGAACTTCTAGGCGCAAGTGGTTGGATTATTGATGAAACACAATGAGTTAGATGTGGGGGCTGTCTTGGAGAGAGTCAATACATGTTCGTCAACCACCCATGGAGGTTGAAGACTCAAGATATCTTCGTTTAAGAGTTGTAAGCCCATTTACTTCCTTTTCGGCCTATCTTGCCAGCATAAGAACTCCTCAGGCCAGTTTGTAGTTCGATGTTTTCATGAAACAAGTGAGTTCGATGTGGTGTTTGAGAGAGTCAATAGATGTTCGCCAAACCACCCATGGAGGTTGAAGACTCCAAGATATCTTCTGCTAAGAGTTGTAAGCCCATTTCTTCCATCGTTTGGTTTATCTTGGATTATAAGAACTTCTGTGCCAAGTGGTTAATGCTACTTTGAGCGGAAGCACATGTGTTAGATGGTGTTTGAGAGGCAGTCAATTGATGTTCGCCAACCACCCATGGAGGTTGAAGACTCAAGATATCTTCTATTAAGAGTTGTAAGCCCATTTCTTCCTTTTTCGGTTTATCTCTGCTATATAAGAACTTCTAGGCCAAGTAGTTGATGTTTTCAATGAAACAAGTGAGTTCGATTGTGGAGCTGAGAAAGCTGTCAATAGATGGGCACTCGCCACCCACTCCATGGAGGTGGTTGAAGACTCAAGATATCTTCTATTAAGAGTTGTAAGCCCATTTCTTTTCCTTTTCGGGTTTATCTTGGATTTATAAGAACTTTCTAGGCCAAGCGGTTGATTTTTGATGAAACACATGAGTTAGATGGTGTTTGAGAGAGTCAATAGATGTTCACCAACCACCCATGGAGGTTGAAGACTCAAGATATCTTCAGTTAAGAGTTGTAAGCCCATTTCTTCAATTTCGGTTTATCATGGATTATAAGAACTTTAGGCCAAGTGGTTGATGTTTTCATGAAACACATGAGTTGGGGATGGTGCTTTGAGAGAGTCAATAGGATGTTCGCCAACCACCCAATGGAGGTTGAAGACTCAAGATATCTTCTGCTAAGCAGAGTTGTAAGCCCATTTCATCCATTTCTGATTATCTTTGCATATTAGGAACTTCTAAGGCACAAGAGTAGTTGTTGTTTTCATGAAACAAGTTGAGTTAGATGTTGTTTGAGAGAGTCAATAGATGCTCTCGCCAATCACCCATCGAGGTTGAAGACTCAAGATATCTTCTGCTAAGAGTTGTAAGTCCATTTCTTCCATTTCTGGCTTTATCCTGGATTATAAGAACTTCTAGGCTGGCAAGTGGTTAATGTTTTGATGAAGCACATGAGCGTTAGATGGTGTTTCTTGTGAGAGTCAATAGATGTTCACCAACCACTCCATGTGAGGTTGAAGACTCAAGATATCTTCGCTAAGAGTTGTAAGCCCATTTCTTCCATATTTCTCGGTTTATCTTGGATTATAAAGAAAACTTCTAGGCCAAGTTGGTTTTGATGTTTTCATGAAACACATGAGTTAGATGGTGTTTTCGAGAGTAGTCAATAGATGTTCGCCAACCACCCATGGAGGTTGAAGACTCAAGATATCTTCTGCTAAGAAGTTGTAAGCCCATTTCTTCCTTTTTCGGGTTTATCTTGGCATATACGTAACTTCTAGGCCAAAGTGGTTTGGAGCACGTTTTCATGAAACACATAGAGTTCAGATGGTGTTTGGAGTAGAGTCAATATATGTTCGCCAACCACCCATGGACGATGAAGACTCAAGATATCTTCGTTTAAGAGTTGTAAGCCCATTTCTTACTTTTCTGGTTTCATCTTGCTTTATAAGAACTTCTAGGCCATGTAGTTGATGTTTTCATGAAACAAGTTGAGTTCGATTGTGTTTGGAGAGAAAGTCAATGATGTTCGCCAGCCACTCCATGGTAGCGTGTCAAGACTCAAGATATCTTCGGTGAAAGCGGTTGTAAGTCCATTTCTTCCATTTCCTAGCTTATCTTGACGATTATAAGAACTTCTAGTTGCCAAGTGGTTGATTTTTGATGATACACATGTAGTTAGATGGTGTTTGAGATACCAATACGATGTTCACCAACCACTCCATTGGAGGTTCAAGACTCAAGAGTATCTTCGCATAAGAGTTGTAAGCCCATTTCTTCAATTTCCTTGTTTATCTTGGATTATAAGAACTTCTAGGCCACGTGGTTGATGTTTTCTTGGGCCTAAACACATGAGTTAGATGGTGTTTAAGAGAGAGTCAATAGATGTTCGCCAATCGCCCATGGAGGTTGAAGACTCCAAGATATCTTCAGGGAAGAAATTGTAAGCTCCATTTCTTCCTTTTCGGTATTATCTTGGCATATTAGAACTTCTAGGCTGCCAAGTAGTTGTTGTTTTCTATGAAAAACAAAGTTGAGTTAGATGGTGTTTGAGAGAGTCAATAGATGTTCGCCAATCACCCATGGAGGTTGAAGACTCAAGATATCTTCTGCCTGTAGAGTTGTAAGCCCATTTCTTCCATTTCTGCTTTACTTGTATTATAAGAACTTCTAGGCCAAGTGGTTAATGCTTTCATGAAGCACATGAGTTAGATGGTGTTTCTGTAGAGTCAATAGATGTTCACCAACCACCCATGGAGTAGTTGAAGACTCAAGATATCTTTAGTTAGCAGAGTTGTAAGCCCATTTCTTCCATTTCGGGTTTAATATCTTGGATTATAAGAACTTTCTAGGCCAAGTGGGTTGATGTTTTCATGAAAACACATGAAGTTGGGGATGGTGTTTGAGAGAGTCAATAGATGTTCGCCAACCACCCATGGAGTGTTGAAGACTCAAGATATCTTCTGCTAAGAGTTGTAAGCCCATTTCTTCCTTTTCTATTGATCTTGGCATATACTTCTAACTTCTGTGCCAAGCAGTCGATGTTTTCATGAAACACAATGAAAGTTAGATGGTGTTTGAGAGAGTCAATATATGTTCGCTAACCACCCATGGACGATGAAGACCTCAAGATATCTTCGTTTAAGAAACAGAAGCCCATTTCTTACTTTTCTGCCTATCTTGCTTTATAAGAACTTGTGTTATTCAACAGTTGATGTTTTCTAAGTGAAACATGTTGAGTCTTTGTTTGTGTTTGAGAGAGTCAATATTGTTCGCCAACCACCACATGGAGGTTGGAAGACTCAAGATATCTTCGGCAAAGGGTTGTAAGTCCATTTCTTCCATTTCTGTGCTTATCTTGGATTACAAGAACATCTAGGCCAAGAGGTTGATGTTTTGATGAAACACATGAAAATAGATGGTAGTTTGAGATGTCAATAGATGTTCACCAACCACCCATGGAGGTTGAAGACTCAAGATATCTTCGCTAAGAGTATTAAGCCCATTTCTTCAATTTCGGCTTATCTTGGATTATAAGAACTTCTAGGCCACGTGGTTGATGTTTTCACGAAACACATGAGTTAGATGGTGTTTGAGTAGAGTCAATAGGATGTTCGCCAATCGCCTATGGAGGCTGAAGACTCAAGATATCTTCGGTTAAGAGTTGTAAGCCCATTTCTTCCTTTTCGGTTTATCCTGGCATATTAGAACTTCTAGGCTGCTAGTTGTTGTTTTCATGAAACAAGGCTGAGTTAGATGGTGTTTGAGTAGAGTCAATAGATGTTCGCCAATCACCCATGGAGGTTGAAGACTCAAGATATCTTCTGCTAAGAGTTGTAAGCCCATTTCTTCCTTTTCAGTTTATCTTGGATTATGCTGAACTTCTTGGCTAAGTTGTTGATGTTTTGATGAAACACACACACTGACTTAGATGTTGTTTGAGAGAGTCAATAGATGTTCGCAAAGGACCCATGGAGGTTGAAGACTCAAGATATCTTCGGTTAAGAGTTGTAAGTCCATTTCTTCCTTTTCGGTTTATCTTGGCATATTAGAACTTCAAGGCCAAGTAGTTGTTGTTTTCATGAAACAAGTGAGTTAGATGGTGTTTGAGAGTGAGTCAATAGATGCTCCGCCAATCACCCATGGAGGTTGAAGACTCAAGATATCTTCGTTGACAAGAGTTGTAAGCCCATTTCTTCAATTCTCGGTTTATCATGGATTATAAGAACTTCTAGGCTGTTGGTTGATGTTTTCATGAAACACATGAGTTAGATGGTGCTGAGAGAGAGAGTCTGATAGATGTTCGCCAACCACCCATGGAGGTTGAAGACTCAAGATATCTTCTGCTAAGAGTTGTAAGCCCATTTCATCCATTTCGGATTATCTTTGCATATTAGAACTTCTAGGCCAAGTAGTTGTTGTTTTCATGAAACAAAGGGAGTTAGATGTTGTTCGGTAGAGTCAATAGATGTTCGCCAGTCCTACCCATCGAGGTTGGAAGACTCAAGATATCTCTTGCTAAGAGCTGTAAGTCCATTTCTTCCATTTCTCGGTTTAACTTGGACTTATAAGAACTTCTAGGCCAAGTGGTTAATGTTTTGATGAAGCACATGAGTTAGATGGTGTTTGTAGAGTCAATAGATGTTCACCAACCACCCATGGAGGTTGAAGACTCAAGATATCTTCAGCTAAGAGTTGTAAGCCCATTTCTTCCATTTTCTGCTTATCTTCGATTAGTAAGAACTTCTAGGCCAAGTGGTTGATGTTTTCATGAAACACATGAGTTAGATGGTGTTTGAGAGAGTCAATAGATGTTCGCCAACCACCTGCACGGAGGTTGAAGACTCAAGATATCTTCTGCTAAGAGTTGTAAGCCCATTTCTTCCTTTTCATTATCTTGGCATATACGAACTTGTAGGCCAAGTGGTTGATGTTTTCAATGAAACACATGAGTTAGATGGTGTTTCGAGAGTCAATATATGTTCGCCAACCACCCATGGACGATGAAGACTCAAGATATCTTTCACGTTTAAGAGTTGTAAGCCCATTTCTTACTTTTCGGGTTTATCTTGCTTTATAAGAACTTCTAGGCCATGAAGTTGATGTTTTCATGAAACAAGTGAGTTCGATTGTGAGTTTGAGAGAGTCAATAGATGTATCGCCACCCACCCATGGTGGTTGAAGATCTCAAGATATCTTCAAGGGTTGTAAGTCCATTTCTTCCATTTCGGTTTATCTTGGATTATAAGAACATCTAGGCCAAGTGGTTGATTTTTGATGATACACATGAGTTAGATTGTGTTTGAGACAGTCAATAGATGTTCACCAACCACCCATGGAGGTTGAAGACACAAGATATCTTCTAAAGCTTAAGAGTTGTAAGCCCATTTCTTCAATTTGCTTATCTTGGATTATAAGAACTTCTAGGTCATCAAGTGGTTTATGTTTTCACAAACACATGGAGTTAGATGGTGTTTGGAGAGAGTCAATAGATGTCGCCAATCGCCCATGGAGGTCTGAAGACTCAAGATATCTTCTGCTAGCAGAGTTGTAAGCCCATTTCTATCCTTTTCAGTTTATCTTGGCATATTAGAACTTCTAGGCCAAGTAGTTGTTGTTTTCATGAAAAACAAGTGAGTTATAGATGGTGGTTTGAGAGAGTTTCAATAGATGCTTCGCCAATCACCCATGGCGGTTGAAGACTCAAGATATTCTGTCTGTTAAGAGTTGTAAGCCCATTTCTTCCATACTTCTGGTTTAACTTGTATTATAAGAACTTCTAGGCCAAGTGGTTAATGCTTTTCATGAAGCACATGAGTTAGATGGTGTTTAGGAGTAGTCAATAGATGCTTCGCCAACCACCCATGGAGGTTGAAGACTCAAGATATCTTTAGTTGAAGAGTTGTAAGCCCATTTCTTCCATTTCCGGTTTATCTTGGATTATAAGAACTTGTAGGCCAAGTGGTTGATGTTTTCATGAAAAACACATGAGTTAGATGGTGTTTGAGAGAGTTCAATAGATGTTCGCCAACCTCACCCATGGAGGTTGAAGACTCAAGATATCTTCTGCTAAGAGTTAGTAAGCCCATTTCTTCCTTTTTCTATATTATCTTGGCATATACGAACTTCTAGGCCAAGTGGTTGATGTTTTCATGAAACACATGAGTTAGATGGGTGTTTGAGAGAGTCAATATATGTTCGCCAACCACCCATGGACGATGAAGACTCAAGATATTCTTCGTTTAAAGAGTTGTAAGCTCCATTTCTTACATTTTTCGGTTTATCTTGCTTTATAAGAACTTCTAGGCCATGTAGTTGATTTTGTTTTCTATGAAACAAGTGAGTTCGATTTGTGTTTCGAGAGAGTCAATAGATGTTCACAACCACCCATGGTGGTTGAAGACTCAAGATATCTTCTGTAAAGGGTTGTAAGTCCATTTCTTCCATTTCGGTTTATCTTGGATTATAAGAACATCTAGGCCAAGTGGTTGATTTTTGATGAAACACATGAGTTAGATGGTGTTTGAGACAAACTAATAGATGTTCACCAACCACTCCATGGAGGGGTTGAAGACTCAAGATATCTTCGCTAAGAGTTGTAAGCCCATTTCTTCAATTTCGTATTATCTTGGATTATAAGAACTTCTAGGCCACGTGGGTTTGATAAAGTTTTCTACTAAACACAGTTGAGTTAGATGGTGTTTGAGAGAGTCAATAGATGTTCGGCCAATCGCCCATGGAGGTTGGAAGACTCAAGATACCCTTCCTGCTAAGAGTTGTAAGCCCATTTCTTCCTTTTCGGTTTATCCTGGCATATATTGTAACTTGTAGGCCATAGTTTAGTTGTTGTTTTCATGAAACAAAGAGTTAGACAGTGTTTGAGAGAGTCAATAGATGTTCCTGCCAACCACCCATGGAGGTTGAAGACTCAAGATATCTTCTGTACAAGAGTTGTAAGCCCATTTCTTCCTTTCTCGGTATTATCTTGGATTATAAGAACTTCTTGGCCAAGTTGGTTGATGTTTTGATGAAACACATGATTAGATGTTGTTCTGAGAGAGTCAATAGATGTTCGCAAAAGACCCATGGAGTGTCGAAGACTCAAGATATCTTCTGTTAAGAATATAAGCTCCATTTCATCCATTTCTGGACATCTTTGCATATTAGAAACTTCTAGGCCAAGTAGTTGTTGTTTTCATGAAACAAGTGAGTTAGATGTTGTTTGAGAGAAAGTCAATAGATGCTTCGCCAATCACCCATCGAGGTTGAAGACTCAAGATATCTTCGGCTAAGAGCCTGTCAAGTCCATTTCTTCCATTTCGGTTTAACTTGGATTATAAGAACTTCTAGGCCAAGTGGTTAATAAGTTTTGATGAAGCACATGAGTTAGATGGTGTTTTAGAGAGTCAATAGATGTTCACCAACCACCCATGGAGTGTTGAAGACTCCAAGATATCTTCGGTTAAGAGTTGTAAGCCCATTTCTTCCATTTCGGCTTATCTTGGATTATAAGGAACTTCTAGGCCAAGTGGTTGATGTTTTCATGAAAACACATGAGTTCAGATGGTGTTTGAGAGAGTCAATAGATGTTCGCCAACCACCCATGGAGTGTTGAAGACTCAAGATATCTTCTGCTAAGATGGTTGTAAGTCACCCTATTTCTTCCTTTTTCGGGTTTATCTTGGCATATACGCCTAACTTCTAGGCTGCTGAAGTGGTTGATGTTTTTGTATGAAACACATGAGTTAGATGGTGTTTGAGAGAGTCAATATATGTTCGCCAACCACCCATGGACGACGATGAAGACTCAAGACATCTGTTTAAGAAAGTTGTAAGCCCATTTCTTACTTTTCTGGTCTATCTTGCTTTATAAGAACTTCTAGGCCATGTAGTTGATGTTTTCATGAAACAAGTTGAGTTCGACCGTGGTTTCTGAGAGAGTCAATAGATGTTCGCACAAATTTCACCCATTGTATACAGAAGAACTCAAAGATATCTTCAAAGAAAGGGTTGTAAGTCCATTTCTTCCATTTCGCTTATCATTCGGATTATAAGAACTTCTAGGCCAAGTGGTTGATTTTTGATGATACACATGAAGTTAGATGGTGTTTCAGAGACAGTCTAATAGTATGTTCACCAACCACCCATGGGAGGTTGAAGACTCAAGATATCTCTTCGGCTAAGAGTTGTAAGCCCATTTCTTCAATTTCCGGTTTATCTTGGATTATAAGAACTTCTAGGCCATGTGTGGTTGGATGTTTTCACGAAAAACACATGTAGTTAGATGGTGTTTGAGAGAGTCAATAGATGTTCGCCAATCGCCCATGTGAGGTTGAAGACTCAAGATATCTTCGGCTAAGAGTTGTAAGCCCATTTTCTTTCCTCTTTTTCGGTTTATCTTGGCATATACAGAACTTTCTAGGCCAAGTAGTTGTTGTTTTCTATGAAACAAGTGAGTTAGATGGTGTTTCGAGAGGTAGTCAATAGATGTTCGCCAATCACCCATGGCGGTTGAAGACTCAAGATATCTTTGGTTCAGAGTTGTAAGCCCATTTCTTCCATTTCGGTTTAACTTGTATTATAAGAACTTCTAGGCCAAGTGGTTAATGTTTTCATGAAGCACATGAGTTAGATGGTGTTTTAGAGAGTCAATAGATGTTCACCAACCACCCATGGAGGTTGAAGACTCAAGATATCTTTAGTTAAGAGTTGTAAGCCCATTTCTTCCATTTCGGTTTATCTTGGATTATAAGAACTTCTAGGCCAAGTGGTTGATGTTTTCATGAAACACATGAGTTAGATGGTGTTTGAGAGAGTCAATAGATGTTCGCCAACCACCCACTTGAGAGGTTGGAAGACTCAAGATATCTTCTGCTAAGAGTTGTAAGCCCATTTCTTCCTTTTCTTCGGTTTATCTTGGCATATACTTAACTTTCTAGGCCAAGTTGGTTGATGTTTTCTATGAAACACATGAGTTAGATGGTGTTTGAGAGAGTCAATATATGTTCAAGCCAACCACCCATGGACGATGAAGACTCTAAGATATCTTCTGCTTAAGCCAGTTGTAAGCCCATTTCTTACTTTTCGGTCTATCTTGCTTTATAAGAAACTCTCTAGGCTATGTAGTAGTTGATGTTTTCATGAAACAAGTTGAGTTCGGGATTGTGTTTGAGAGAGAGTCAATAGATGTTCCTCGCCTATACCACCCATGGTGGTTGAAGACTCAAAGATATTCTTCGCAAGTAGCGTTGTAAGTCCATTTCTTTCCATTTCGGCTTATCTTGGATTATAAGAACATCTAGGCCGTTAAGTGGTTGATTTTTGATGAAACACAATGAGTTAGATGGTGTTTGAGACAGTCAATAGATGTTCACCAACCACCCATGGAGGTTGAAGACTCAAGATATCTTCTGCCAAGAGTTGTAAGCCCATTTCTTCAATTTCTTGCCATCTTGGATTATAAGAACTTCTAGGCCACGTGGTTGGATGTTTTCTACGAAACACAATGAGTTAGATGGTGTTTCGAGAGAGTCAATAGATGTTCGCCAATCACCACATGGGAGGTTGAAGACTCCAAGGATATCTTCGGTTAAGAGTTGTAAGCCCATTTTCTTCCTTTTCTGGTTTATCTTGGCATATTAGAACTTCTAGGCCAAGTAGTTGCTGTTTTCATGAAAACAAGTTAGAGCTTGTAGATGGTGTTTGAGAGAGAGTCAATAGATGTTCGCCAATCACCCACATGGGAGGTTGCAAGACTGCAAGATATCTTCGGTTAAGAGTTGTAAGCCCATTTCTTTCCTTTTTCGGTTTATCTTGTGGGATTATAAGAACTTCTTGGCCAAGTTTGTTGATGTTTTGATGAAACACATGACTTAGATGTTGTTTGAGAGAGAGTCAATAGATGTTCGCAAAAGACCCATGGAGGTTGAAGACTCAAGATATCTCTTCTGCTAAGAGTTGTAAGTCCATTTCTTCCTTTTCTTTTTCGGTTTATCTTGGCATATTAGAACTTCAAGGCCAAGTAGTTGTTGTTTTCTTATGAAACAAGTGAGTTAGATGGTGTTTGAGGAGAAGTCAATAGATGTTCTCTCACAATCACCCATGGAGGTTGAAGACTTCCAAGATATCTTCTTGCAAGAGTTGTAAGCCCATTTCTTCCTTTTCTCTTTGGTTTGTCTTGGATTATAAGGAACTTCTTGCCAAGTTGTTGCCGATGTTTTGATGGAAACACATGACTTAGATGTTGTTTGAGAGAGTCAATAGATGTTCGCAAAGGACCCATGGGGAGGTTGGAAGACTCAAGATATCTTCGGCTAAGAGTTGTGTTTCTCATTTCTTCCATTTCCTGCTTATCTTGGATTATAAGAATCTTCTAGGCCAAGTGGTTATAGATTTTTGATGAAACACATGAGTTAGATGGTGTTTGAGAGAGTCAATAGATGTTCACCAACCACCCATGGAGGCTTCGAAGACTCAAGATATCTTCCGCCAAGAGTTGTAAGCCCATTTCTTCTGCAATTCTCGGTTTATCTTGGATTATAAAGGAAACTTCTAGGCCAAGTGGTTGATGTTTTTCATGAAAACACACATGTAGTTAGGATGGTGTTTCCTGAGAGAGTCGTAATATATGTTCAGCCAACCACTCCATGGACGATGAAGACTCAAGATATCTTCGTTTAAGAGTTGTAAGCCCATTTCTTACTTTTTCGGTCTATCTAAGGCTATATAAGAACTTCCTAGGCCATGTCAGCTTGATGTTTTCATGAAACAAGTGAGTTCGATGGTGTTTGAGAGTAGAGTCAATAGATGTCTCGCCACCACCCATGGAGGTTGAAGACTCAAGATATCTTCTGCTAAGAGTTGCCAGAAGCCCATTTCTTTTCCTTTTTGGTTTATCTTGGATTATAAGAACTTCTAGTGCCAAGTGGTTAATGTTTTGACGAAGGTCACATACGAGTTAGATGGTGTTTCCAGAGAGAGTCAATAGATGTTCACAACCGCCCATGGAGGTTGAAGACTCCAAGATATCTTCGCTAAGAGTTGTAAGTCCATTTCTTCCATTTCCTGGTTTATCTTGGATTATAAGAACTTCTAGGCCAAGTGGTTAGATGTTTTTGGGATGAAACACATGAGTTAGGATGGTGTTCTGGAGAGAGTCAATAGATGTTCACCAACCAACCCATGGAGGTTGAAGACTCAAGATATCTTCAAAGCTAAGAGTTGTAAGCCCATTTCTTCAATTTCGTGTATTCCTTGGATTATAAAGAACTTCTAGGGCCACGTGGTTGATGTTTTCAATGTAAAAACACATGAGTTAGATGGTGTTTCGAGAGAGTCAATAGATGTTCGCCAATCGCCCATGGGAGGTTAGAAGACTCCAAGATATCTCTCTGCTAAGAGCTTGTAAGCCCATTTCTTCCTTTTCGTATTATCTTGTGGCATATTAGAACTTCTAGGCCAAGTAGTTGTTGTTTTCTATGAAACAAGTGAGTTAGATGGTGTTTGAGAGAGTCAATTGATGTTCCTCGCCAATCACCCATGGGAGGTTGAAGACTCAAGATATCCCCTCTCTGCTAAGAGCTTGTAAGCCCATTTCTTCCTTTTCGGTTTATCTTGGATTATAAGAACTTCTTGGCCAAGTTGTTGATGTTTTTGATGGAAACACATGACTTAGATGTTGTTTGAGTAGAGTCAATAGATGTTCGCAAAGGACCCATGGAGGTTGGAAGACTCAAGATATCTTCTGCTAAGAGTTGTAAGCCCATTTCTTCCTTTTTCGGGTATTATCTTGGGCATATTTAGAACTTCAAGGCCAAGTAGTTGTTGTTTTCTATGAAACAAGTTGAGTTAGGATGGGTGTTTGAGAGAGTCAATAGATGTTCGGCAATCACCTGCATGGAGGTTGAAGACTCAAGCATATCTTCGGTTAAGAAGTTGTAAGCCCATTTCTTCCTTTTCTAAGCTTCTATATCTTGGATTATAAGAACTTCTTGGCCAAGTTTGTTGATGTTTTGATGAAACACATGACTTAGATGTTGTTTGCTCTCGGCAGAGTCAATGGGGATGTTCGCAGTTGACCCATGGAGGTTGAAGACTCAAGATATCTTCTGCTAAGAGTTGTAAGTCCATTTCTTCCATTTCTGCTTTATCTTGGATTATAAGAACTTCTAGGCCAAGTGGTTGATTTTTGATGAAACACATGAGTTAGATGGTGTTTGAGGAGAGTCAATAGATAAGTCTCACCAACCCTCACCCATGGCTTATTTAGGTTGAAGACTCAAGATATCTTCATAAGAGCTTGTAAGCTCCATTTCTTCAATTTTGGTTTATCTTGGATTATAAGAACTTCTAGGCCAAAGTGGTTGATGTTTTCATGCAACACATGAGTTTGGGAGATGGTGTGTTTATATAGTCAATATATGTTCGCCAACCACCCATGGACGATGAAGACTCTCAAGATACTCCTTTCAGTTTAAGAGTTGTAAGCCCATTTCTTACTTTTCGGTCTATCTTGCTATAGCAAGAACTTCTAGGCCATGTAGTTGATGTTTTCTATGAAACAAGTGAGTTCGATGGTGTTTGAGAGAGTCAATAGATGTTCGCTGTGCAGCCACCCATGGAGTGCTTTTTTGAAGCACTTCAAGATATCTTCTTGCTAAGAGTTGTAAGCCCATTTCTTCCTTTTTGGTTTATCTTGGATTATAAGAACTTCTAAGGCCAAGTGGTTAATGTTTTGACGAAACTACATGAGTTAGATGGTGGTTTGAGAGAGTCAATATGTTCGCCAAACCGCCCATGGAGGTTGAAGACTCAAGATATCTTCGTTAAGAAAGTTGTGTGCAGCAAAATCATTTCTTCCATTTCGGGTTTATCTTGGATTATAAGAACTTCTAGGCCAAGTGGTTAGATTTTTGAATGAAACACATGAGTTAGATGGTGTTTCGAGAGAGTCAATAGATGTTCACCAACCACCCATGGAGTGTTGAAGACTCAAGATATCCTTCAGCTTAAGAGTTGTAAGCCCATTTCTTCAATTTCCTCGCTTATCTTGGATTGGTAAGAATCTTCTAGGCCACGTGGTTGATGTTTTCTACGAAACACATGAGTTAGATGGTGTTTGGAGAGAGTCAATAGATGTTCGCCAATCGCTACGGAGGGTTGAAGACTCAAAGAGATATCTTCTGCTAAGAGTTCAAGCCCATTTCTTCCTTTTCTGGGTTTATCTTGGCATATTAGGAACTTCTAGGCCAAGTAGTTGTTGTTTTTCTATGAAACAAGTTGAGTTAGATGGTGTTTGAGAGGAAAGTCAATAGATGTTCGCTAATCACCCATGGAGGTTGAAGACTCAAGATATCTTCTAAGTAAAGAGCATTGTCCCACAAGCTCCATTTCTTCCTTTTTCGGTTTATCTTGGATTATAAGAACTTCTAGGCCACGTGGTTGATGTTTTCACGAAACACATGAGTTAGATGGGTGTTTGAGTAGAAGTCAATAGATGTCTCGCCAATCGCCCAATGGAGGTTGAAGACTCAAAGATATCTCTTCTGTTAAGAGTTGTAAGCCCATTTCTTCCTTTTTCGGTTTATCTTGGCATATTTAGAACTTCTAGGCTAAGTAGTTGTTGTTTTCTGCTGAAACAAGTGAGGTAGATGGTGTTTGAGAGAGTCAATAGATGTTCAATCACCCATGTGAGGTTGAAGACTCAAGATATCTTTCGGTTAAGAGTTGTACAGCCAGTTCCATTTCTTCCTTTTCGGTTTATCTTGGATTATAAGAACTTCTAGGCCAAGTGCTGTTGATTTTGATGAAACACATGAGTTAGATGGTGTTTGAGAGAGTCAATAGGATGTTCACCAACCACCCATGGAGGTTGAAGACTCAAGATATCTCTCAAGCCTTAAGAGTTGTAAGCCCATTTCTTCAAATTTCGCTATCTTGGATTATAAGAACTTCTAGGCCAAGTGGTTGATGTTTTCATGAAAACACATGAGTTAGATGGTGTTTGAGAGAGTCAATAGATGTTCGCCAACCACCGCATGGAGGTTGAAGACTCCAAGATATCTTCATAGTTACAGAGCTTGTAAGCCCATTTCCTTCCATTTCTTGATTATCTTTGCAAATTAGGAACTTCTAGGCCAAGTAGTTGTTGTTTTCTTATGAAACAAGTGAGTTAGATGTTGCTTTGGAGAGAGTCAATAGATGTTCGCCAATCACCCATCGAGGTTGAAGACTCAAGATATCTTCTGCTAAGAGTTGTAAGTCCATTTCTTCCATTTCCCCTGGGTTTAACTTGGATTATAAGAACTTCCTCGTAGGCCAAGTGGTTAATGTTTTGATGAAGCACATGAGTTAGATGGGTGTTTTAGAGAGTCAATAGATGTTCACCAACCACCCATGGAGGTTGGAAGACTAGATATCTTCGGTTAAGAGTTGTAAGCCCATTTCTTCCATTTTGCCTGGTTTATCTTGGATTATAAGAACTTAGGCCAAGTGGTTGATGTTTTCATGAAACACATGAGTTGAGATGGTGTTTGAGCAGAGTCAATAGATGTTCGCCAACCACCCATGGAGGTTGAAGACTCAAGATATCTTCTGCTAAGAGTTGTAAGCCCAGTTTCTTCCTTTTCAGCTTATCTTGGCATATACGAACTTCTAGGCTATGTTGGTTCAGATGGTTTTCATGAAAAACACAATGAGTTAGATGGTGTTTGGAGAGAGTCATCATATATATGTTTGCCAACCACCCATGGACTTATGAAGACTCAAGATATCCTTCGCTTAAGAGTTGTAAGCCCATTTCTTACTTTTCTGGGCCTATCTCTGCTTATATAAGAACTTCTAGTGCCATGTGAGTTTGATAAGGCTTTTCTATGAAACAAAGGTTGAGTTCGATTGTAGTTTGAGAGAGCTCTAATAGATGTTCGCCACCACCCATGGTGGTTGAAGACTCAAGATATCTTCGTGAAAGGGTTGTAAGTCCATTTCTTCCATTTCGGTTTATCTTGGATTATAAGAACTTCTAGGCCAAGTTTTGGTTGATTTTTGATGAACACACATGAGTGCTAGATTAAGGTGTTTGAGAGAGTCAATACTGATGTTCACCAAACCACCCATGGAGGTTGAAGACTCAAGATATCTTCGCTAAGAGTTGTGTAAGCCCATTTCTTCCTTTTTGGTTTATCTTGGATTATGTAAGAACTTCTAGGCCAAGTTGGGTTAATGTTTTCAACGAAGCACATGAGTTAGATGGTGCTCGGGAGAGAGTCAATAGATGTTCGGCCAACTCTGCCCATGGAGGTTGAAGACTCAAGATATCTTCTGCTAGCAGAGTTGTAAGTCCATTTCTTCCATTTTCGGTTTATCTTGGACTATAAGAACTTCTCTAGGGCCAAGTGGTTGATTTTTGATGAAACACATGAAAGTTAGATGGTGTTTGGTAGTAGAGTTCAATAGATGTTCACCAACCACCCATGGAGGTTGAAGACTCAAGATATCTTCCGGCTTAAGAGTCAGGTAAGCCCATTTCTTCAATTTCCCGGTTTATCTTGGATTATAAGAACTTCTAGGCCAAGTTGGTTGATAAGTTTTCATGAAACACATGCCAGTTAGATGGTGTTTGAGAGAGTCAATACGATGTTCGCCAACCACCTAACATGGAGGGTTGAAGCACTCCAAGATATCTTCTGTTAAGAGTTGTAAGCCCATTTCTTCCATTTCTCCCGGATTATCTTTGCATATTAGAACTTCTAGGAAGCCAAGTAGTTGTTGTTTCTCTATGAAATGCAAGCGAGTTAGATGTTGTTTGAGTAGAGTCAATAGGATGTCTTCGCCAATCACCCATCGAGGTTGAAGACTCAAGATATCTTCTGCTAAGAGTTGTAAGTCCATTTCTTCCATTTCTATTAACTCTGGATTATAAGAACTTCTAGGCCAAGTGGTTAATGTTTTGATGAGGCAAGTATGAGTTAGATGGTGTTTAGAGAGTCAATAGATGTTCACCAACCACCCATGGAGGTTGGAAGACTCAAGATATCCTCGCTAAGAGTTGTAAGCCCATTTCTTCCATTTCAAGGTATTATCTTGGATTATAAGAACTCTCTAGGCCAAGTGGTTGATGTTTTCTAATGAAACACATGAAGTTGGGGATGGTGCCTTTCGAGTAGAGTCAATAGATGTTCGCCATCCACCCACGGAGGTTCAAGACTCAAGATATCTCTCGCTAAGCAAGTTGTAAGCCCATTTCTTCCTTTTTCGGTATTATCTTGGCATACCTACTTCGAAATTCTAGGCCAAGTGGTTGATGTTTTCATGAAACACATGAGTTAGATGGTGTTTGAGTAGAGTTTCAATATATGCTTCGCCAACCAACCCATGGACGATGCGAAGACTCAAGATATCTTCGCTTAAGAGTTGTAAGCCCATTTCTTACTTTTCGGTCTATCTTGCATATATAAGAACTTCTAGGCCATGTAGTTGATATTTTCAAGTGAAACAAGTGAGTTCTGATTGTGTTTGAGAGAGTCAATAGATGTTCGCTGCAACCACCCCATGGTAGGTTGAAGACTCAAGATATCTTCAAAAGAAAGTTGTCAGAAGTCCATTTCTTCCATTTCCTGGCTTATCTTGGATTATAAGAAACTTCTAGGCCAAGTGGTTGATTTTGATGAAACACATGAGTTAGATGGTGTTTCTGAGAGAGTCAATAGATGTTCTACCAACTCACCCATGGAGGTTGAAGACTCAAGATATCTTCAAGCTAAGAAGTTGTAAGCCCATTTCTTCAATTTCCCCTGGTTGCCATCTTGGATTATAAGAACTTCTAGGCCAAGTGGTTGGATGTTTTCATGAAAACACATGAGTTAGATGTGGTGTTTGAGAGAGTCAATAGAAGTGTTCGCCAACCACCCATGGAGGTTGAAGACTCAAGATATCTTCGCTACAGAGTTGTAAGCCCATTTCTTCCATTTCTGACATTATCTTTGGTGCAAATTAGAACTTCTAAGGCCAAGTTAGTTGCTGTTTTCTATGAAACAAGTTGAGTTAGATGTTGGTTTGGAGAGAGTCAATAGATGTTCGCCAATCACCCATCGAGAAGTTGAAGACTCAAGATATCTTCTAAGAGTTGTAAGTCCATTTCTTCCATTTCGCTTAACTTTGGATTGAGGTAAAGAAACTTCTAGGCCAAGTGGTTAATGTTTTGATGAAGCACATTGAGTTAGATGGTGTGTTTTTAGAGAGGTCAATAGATGTTCACCAACCACCCATGGAGGTTGGAAGACTCAAGATATCTTCAGTTAAGAGTTGTAAGCCCATTTCTTCCTATTTCTCGGTTTATCTTGGATTATAAGAACTTCTAAGGCCAAGTTAAGTTGATGTTTTCATGAAAACACATGAGTTGGGAGATGGTGTTTGAGAGAGTCGAATAGATGTTCCTGCCAACCACCCATGGATAGGTTGAAGACTCAAGATATCTTCGGTTAAGAGTTGTAAGCCCATTTCTTCCCTTTTCTGCTTATCTCTGTGCATATACGAACTTCTAGGGCCAAGTTGGTTGATGTTTTCATGAAACACATGAGTTAGATGGTAGACATTGAGAGTAGTCAATATATGTTTGCCAACCACCCAGTTGGACATGAGAGACTCAAGATAATTCTTCTGTTTAAGAGTTGTGTAAGCCCATTTCTTACTTTCTTTTCGGTCTATCTTGGCTATATAAGAACTTCTAGGCCATGTAGTTGATGTTTTCATGAAACAAAGTTGAGTTCGATCGTAGTTTACAGAGTCAATAGAGTGTTCGCCACCACCCATGGTGGTTGAAGACTCAAAGATATCTTCAAGAAAGGGTTGTAAGTCCATTTCTTCCATTTCTCCGGTTTATCTTGGATTATAAGAACTTCTGGAGGCCAAGTGGTTGATTTTTGATGAAACAGCATGCAGTTAGATGGTGTTTGAGACAAATAATAGATGTTCGGGCCAAACCACCCATGGAGGTTGAAGACTCCAAGATATCTTCTGCTAAGAGTTGTAAGCCCATTTCTTCCTTTTTGGTTTATCTTGGATTATAAGAACTTCTAGGCCAAGTGGGTATAATGTTTTGACGGCTAGCACATGAGTTAGATGGTGTTTGAGAGAGTCACCAATACGTATGTTCTCCGCCAACCCGCCCATGGAGGTTGAAGACTCAAGATATCTTCTAAGCTAAGAAGTTGTAAGTCCATTTCTTCCATTTCTGGCTTATCTTGGATTATAAGAACTCTCTAGGCCAAGTGGTTGATTTTTGATGAAACACATGAGTTAGATGGTGTTTGAGAGAGTCAATAGATGTTCACCAACCACCCATGGAGGTTGGAAGACCTCCAAGATATCTTCTTAAGAGCTTGTAAGCCCATTTCTTGAATTTCCTGCCTTATCTTGGATTATAAGAACTTCTAGGCCAAGTGGTTGATGTTTTCATGAAACACATGAGTTAGATGGTGTTTGAGAGAGTCAATAGATGTTTCGCCAACCACCCATGGCTAAGAGGTGTGAAGACTCAAGATATCTTCTGCTACAGAGTTGTAAGCCCATTTCTTCCATTTCTCGGATTATCTTTGCATATTTAGAACTTCTAGGCCAAGTAGTTGTTGTTTTCATGAAACAAGTCGAGTTAGATGTTGTTTGAGAGAGTCAATAGGATGTTCGCCAATCACTCCATCGAGGTTGAAGACTCCAAGATATCTTCGGTTAAGAGTTGTAAGTCCATTTCTTCCATTTCGGCTTAACTTGGATTATAAGAACTTCTAGGCCAAGTGGTTAATGTCTTTGATGAAGCAGCTATGCAGTTAGATGGTGTTTCTGAGAGAGTCAATAGATGTTCACCAACCACCCATGGAGGTTGAAGACTCAAGATATCCCTAAGAGTCAGAAGCCCATTTCTTCCATTTCTGGTTTATCTTGGATTATAAGAACTTCTAGGCCAAGTGGTTGATGTTTTCATGAAACACATGAGTTAGGATTGGTGTTTCGAGAGAGTCAATAGATGCTTCCGCCATCCACCCATGGAGGTTGAAGACTCAAGATATCTTCTGCTAAGAGTTGTAAGCCCATTTCTTCCTTTTTTTCGGTTTATCTTGGCATATACGAAATTCTAGGCCAAGTTGGTTGATGTTTTCATGAAACACATGAGTTAGATTTGGTGTTTGAGGTAGAGTCAAAATATATGTTCGCCAACCACCCATGGACGATGAAGACTCAAGATATCTTCGTTTAAGAGTTGTAAGCCCATTTCTTACTTTTCTGGTCTATCTTAAGCTATATATAAGAACTTCTAGGCCATGTAGTTGATATTTTCATGAAACAAGTGAGTTCGATTGTGTTTGAGAGTAGTCAATAGATGTTCGCCACCCACCCATGGAAGTTGAAGACTCAAGATATCTCTAAAGCAAGGGTTGTAAGTCCATTTCTTCCAGATTTCTTTGGCTTATCTTGGATTATAAGAACTTCTAGGCCAAGTGGTCTGATTTTTGATGAAACACATGAGTTAGATGGTGTTTGAGAGAGTCAATAGATGTTCCCCAACCACCCATGGAGGTTGAAGACTCAAGATATCTTCTGTTAAGAAAGCTTGTAAGTCCATTTCTTCCATTTCTGCTTATCTTGGATTATAAGAACTTCTAGGCCAAGTGGTTGATTTTTGATGAAACACATGAGTTAGATGGTGTTTGAGAGAACTGCTCAATAGATGTTCACCAAATTCACCCATGGAGTAGTTAGAAGACTCAAGATATCTTCGCTAAGAGTTGTAAGCCCATTTCTTCAATTTCCCGGTATTATCTTGGATTATAAGAATCTTCTAGGCCAAGTTTTGGTTGATGTTTTCATGAAGCACATGAGTTAGATGTGGTGTTTGAGAGAAGTCAATAGATGTTCGGCCAACCACCTGCATGGAGGTTGAAGACTCAAGATATCTTCTTGCTAAGAGTTGTAAGCCCATTTCTTCCATTTCTCTCGGATTATCTTTGCATATTAGAAACTTCTAGTGCTATGACAAGTAGTTGTTGTTTTCATGAAACAAAGTTGGAGTTAGATGTTGTTTGAGAGAGTCAATAGATGTTCGCCAATCACTCCATCGCAGGTTGAAGACTCAAGATATCTTCTGCTAAGAGTTGTAAGTCCATTTCTTCCATTTCTGGTTTAACTTGGATTATAAGGAACTTCTAGGCCAAGTGGTTAATGTTTTGATGAAGCTACATGAGTTAGATATGGTGAAAGTTTTGTGAGAGTCAATAGATGTTCACCAACCACCCAATGGAGGTTGAAGTGACTCAAGATATCTTCTGAAAGCAGTTGCCATAAGCCCATTTCTTCCATTTCTGGTTTATCTTGGATTATAAGAACCTCTAGGCCAAGTGGTTGATGTTTTCTATGAAAACACATGAGTTAGATGGTGTTTGAGAGAGTCAATAGATGTTCGCCAACCAACCCATGGAGGTGTTGAAGACTCAAGATATCTTCTGCTAAGAGTTGTAAGCTCTTCCATTTCTTCCTTTTTCGGTTTATCTTGGCATATACGAACTCTCTAGGCCAAGTGGTTGATGTTTTCATGAAACACATGAGTTAGATGGTGCTCTTGGAGAGAGTCACATATATGTTCTCCGCCAACCAACCCATGGACGATGAAGACTCAAGATATCTTCGTTTTTTAAGAGTTGTAAGCCCATTTACTTACTTTTCGGTCTATCTTGCTATAAGCTAACTTCTAGGCCATGTAGTTGATGTGTTTTCATGAAACAAAGTTGAGTTCGATTGTGTTTGAGAGAGTCAATAGATGTTCTAGCCAACCTACCCATGGTGAAGTTGAAGACTCCTAAGATATCTTCGGCTGAAAGGGTTGTAAGCTTCCATTTCTTCCATTTCTCGGTATTATCTTGGATTATAAGAACTTCTAGGCCAAGTGGTTATTGATTTTTGATGAAACACATGAGTTAGATGGTGTTTCGAGACAGACAAATAATGATGTTCACCAACCACCCAGCTGGAGGTTGAAGACTCAAGATATCTTCTTGCTAAGAGTTGTAAGCTCCATTTCTTCCTTTTTGGTTTATCTTGGATTATAAGAACTTCTAGGCCAAGTGGTTAATGTTTTGACGAAGCACATGAAAGTTAGGGATGGTGTTTGAGAGGTAGTCAATAGATGTTCTGCCAACCGCCCATTGTGGATAGTCAAGACTCAAGATATCTTGCGGTTAAGAGTTGTAAGTCCATTTCTTCCATTTCTGGCTTATCTTGGATTATAAGAACTTCTATGCCAAGTGGTTGATTTTTGATGAAACACATGAGTTAGATGGTGTTTGAGAGTAGTCAATTACTGATGTTCACCAAACTCACCCACAATGGAGGGGTTGGAAGACTCAAGATATCTTCGGGGCTAAGAGTTGTAAGCCCATTTCTTCAATTTCGGTTTCATCTTGGATTATAAGAACTTCTAGGCCAAGTGGTTGATGTTTTCAATGAAACACATGAGTTAGATGGTGTTTGAGAGTAGTCAATAGATGTTCGCCAACCACCCATGGAGGTGTGAAGACTCAAGATATCTTCTGCTAAGAGTTGTAAGCCTCATTTCTTCCATTTCGATTATCTTTGCATATTAGAACTTCTAGGCTAAGTAGTTGTTGTTTTCTATGAAAACAAGTGAGTTAGATGTTGTTTGAGAGAGTCCAATAGATGTTCGCCAATCACCCATCAGCAGGTTGAAGACTCAAGATATCTTCGGTTAAGAGTTGTAAGTCCATTTCTTCCATTTCGGTTTAACTTGGATTATAAGAACTTCTAGGCCAAGTGGTTAATGTTTTGATGAAGCACATGAGTTAGATGGTGTTTTAGAGAGTCAATAGATGTTCACCAACCACCCATGGAGGTTGAAGACTCAAGATATCCTCAACTAAGAGTTGTAAGCCCATTTCTTCCTATTTCTGCTTATCTTGGATTATAAGAACTTCTAGGCCAATGTTGGTTGATGTTTTCATGAAACACATGAGTTAGATGGTGTTTTGAGAGAGTCAATAAGATGTTCGCCAACCACCTATGGAGGTTGAAGACTCAAGATATCTTCTGGTTAAGAGTTGTAAGCCCATTTCTTCCTTTTTCGGTTTATCTTGGCATATACAAACTTCTAGGCCAAGCTGGTTGATGTTTTCAATAGAAACACATGAGTTAGATGGTGTTTGAGAGAGTCAATATATAAATTCGCCAATCCACCCATGGACGATGAAGACTTCAAGATATCTTCGTTTAAGAGTTGTAAGCCCATTTCTTACTTTTCGGTATCACATCTTGCTATATAAGAACTTTCTAGGCCATGTAGTATGAGTATTTTCATGAAACAAGTTGAGTTCGATTGTGGTTTGAGAGAGTCAATAGATGTTCGGCCATACCACCCATGGTGGTTGAAGACTCAAGATATCTTCAGAAAGTGGTTGTAAGTCCATTTTTTCCATTTCTGCTTATCTTGGATTATAAGAACTTCTAGGCCAAGTGGTTGATTTTTGATGAAACACATGAGTTAGATGGTGTTTGAGTACAGTCAATAGATGTTCACCAACCACTCCATGGAGGTTGAAGACTCAAGATATCTTCGCTAAGAGTTGTAAGCCCATTTCTTCAATTTCCCTGTATTATCTTGGATTATAAGAACTTCTCAGGCCACGTGGTTGATGTTTTCACGAAACACATGAGAGTTAGATGGTGTTTGAGAGAGTCAATAGATGTTCGCCAACCACCCATGGAGGTTGGAAGACCTCAAGATATCTTCTTTATGAAGAGCTTCTGTAAGCTCCATTTCTTCCATTTTCCTCTGATTTATCTGGTGGCATATTAGGAACTTCTAGGCCAAGTAGTTGTTGTTTTCTATGAAAACAAGTGAGTTAGATGGTGTTTCTGGAGAGAGTCAATAGATGTTCGCTAACCACCCATGGAGGTTGAAGACCTCAAGATATCTTCGGTTAAGAGGTGTAAGCCTATTTCTTCCGTTTCTCTTTATCTTGGCATATACGAACTTCTAGGCCACGTGGTTGATGTTTTCACGAAACACATGAGTTAGATGGTGTTTGAGAGAGTCAATAGATGTTCGCCAATCGCCCATGGAGGTTGAAGACTCAAGATATCTTCGGTTAAGAGTTGTAAGCCCATTTCTTCCTTTTCGGTTTATCTTGGCATATTAGAACTTCTAGGCCAAGTAGTTGTTGTTTTCATGAAACAAGTGAGTTAGATGGTGTTTGAGAGAGTCAATAGATGTTCGCCAATCACCCATGGAGGTTGAAGACTCAAGATATCTTCGGTTAAGAGTTGTAAGCCCATTTCTTCCTTTTCGGTTTATCTTGGATTATAAGAACTTCTTGGCCAAGTTGTTGATGTTTTGATGAAACACATGACTTAGATGTTGTTTGAGAGAGTCAATAGATGTTCGCAAAGGACCCATGGAGGTTGAAGACTCAAGATATCTTCGGTTAAGAGTTGTAAGCCCATTTCTTCCTTTTCGGTTTATCTTGGCATATTTGAACTTCAAGGCCAAGTAGTTGTTGTTTTCATGAAACAAGTGAGTTAGATGGTGTTTGAGAGAGTCAATAGATGTTCGCCAATCACCCATGGAGGTTGAAGACTCAAGATATCTTCGGTTAAGAGTTGTAAGCCCATTTCTTCCTTTTCGGTTTATCTTGGATTATAAGAACTTCTAGGCCAAGTGGTTGATGTTTTCATGAAACACATGAGTTAGATGGTGTTTGAGAGAGTCAATAGATGTTCGCCAACCACCCATGGAGGTTGAAGACTCAAGATATCTTCGGTTAAGAGTTGTAAGCCCATTTCTTCCTTTTCGGTTTATCTTGGCATATACGAACTTCTAGGCCAAGTGGTTGATGTTTTCATGAAACACATGAGTTAGATGGTGTTTGAGAGAGTCAATATATGTTCGCCAACCACCCATGGACGATGAAGACTCAAGATATCTTCGTTTAAGAGTTGTAAGCCCATTTCTTACTTTTCGGTCTATCTTGCTATATAAGAACTTCTAGGCCATGTAGTTGATGTTTTCATGAAACAAGTGAGTTCGATTGTGTTTGAGAGAGTCAATAGATGTTCGCCAGCCACCCATGGTGGTTGAAGACTCAAGATATCTTCAGTAAAGGGTTGTAAGTCCATTTCTTCCATTTCGGTTTATCTTGGATTATAAGAACTTCTAGGCCAAGTGGTTGATTTTTGATGAAACACATGAGTTAGATGGTGTTTGAGACAGTCAATAGATGTTCACCAACCACCCATGGAGGTTGAAGACTCAAGATATCTTCAGTTAAGAGTTGTAAGCCCATTTCTTCAATTTCGGTTTATCTTGGATTATAAGAACTTCTAGGCCACGTGGTTGATGTTTTCACGAAACACATGAGTTAGATGGTGTTTGAGAGAGTCAATAGATGTTCGCCAACCACCCATGGAGGTTGAAGACTCAAGATATCTTCGGTTAAGAGTTGTAAGCCCATTTCTTCCATTTCGATTTATCTTGGCATATTAGAACTTCTAGGCCAAGTAGTTGTTGTTTTCATGAAACAAGTGAGTTAGATGGTGTTTGAGAGAGTCAATAGATGTTCGCCAACCACCCATGGAGGTTGAAGACTCAAGATATCTTCGGTTAAGAGTTGTAAGCCCATTTCTTCCTTTTCGGTTTATCTTGGCATATACGAACTTCTAGGCCAAGTGGTTGATGTTTTCATGAAACACATGAGTTAGATGGTGTTTGAGAGAGTCAATAGATGTTCGCCAATCGCCCATGGAGGTTGAAGACTCAAGATATCTTCGGTTAAGAGTTGTAAGCCCATTTCTTCCTTTTCGGTTTATCTTGGCATATTAGAACTTCTAGGCCAAGTAGTTGTTGTTTTCATGAAACAAGTGAGTTAGATGGTGTTTGAGAGAGTCAATAGATGTTCGCCAATCACCCATGGAGGTTGAAGACTCAAGATATCTTCGGTAAAGAGTTGTAAGCCCATTTCTTCCTTTTCGGTTTATCTTGGATTATAAGAACTTCTTGGCCAAGTTGTTGATGTTTTGATGAAACACATGACTTAGATGTTGTTTGAGAGAGTCAATAGATGTTCGCAAAGGACCCATGGAGGTTGAAGACTCAAGATATCTTCGGTTAAGAGTTGTAAGCCCATTTCTTCCTTTTCGGTTTATCTTGGCATATTTGAACTTCAAGGCCAAGTAGTTGTTGTTTTCATGAAACAAGTGAGTTAGATGGTGTTTGAGAGAGTCAATAGATGTTCGCCAATCACCCATGGAGGTTGAAGACTCAAGATATCTTCAGTTAAGAGTTGTAAGCCCATTTCTTCCATTTCGGTTTATCTTGGATTATAAGAACTTCTAGGCCAAGTGGTTGATGTTTTCATGAAACACATGAGTTAGATGGTGTTTGAGAGAGTCAATAGATGTTCGCCAACCACCCATGGAGGTTGAAGACTCAAGATATCTTCGGTTAAGAGTTGTAAGCCCATTTCTTCCTTTTCGGTTTATCTTGGCATATACGAACTTCTAGGCCAAGTGGTTGATGTTTTCATGAAACACATGAGTTAGATGGTGTTTGAGAGAGTCAATATATGTTCGCCAACCACCCATGGACGATGAAGACTCAAGATATCTTCGTTTAAGAGTTGTAAGCCCATTTCTTACTTTTCGGTCTATCTTGCTATATAAGAACTTCTAGGCCATGTAGTTGATGTTTTCATGAAACAAGTGAGTTCGATTGTGTTTGAGAGAGTCAATAGATGTTCGCCAGCCACCCATGGTGGTTGAAGACTCAAGATATCTTCAGTAAAGGGTTGTAAGTCCATTTCTTCCATTTCGGTTTATCTTGGATTATAAGAACTTCTAGGCCAAGTGGTTGATTTTTGATGAAACACATGAGTTAGATGGTGTTTGAGACAGTCAATAGATGTTCACCAACCACCCATGGAGGTTGAAGACTCAAGATATCTTCAGTTAAGAGTTGTAAGCCCATTTCTTCAATTTCGGTTTATCTTGGATTATAAGAACTTCTAGGCCACGTGGTTGATGTTTTCACGAAACACATGAGTTAGATGGTGTTTGAGAGAGTCAATAGATGTTCGCCAATCGCCCATGGAGGTTGAAGACTCAAGATATCTTCGGTTAAGAGTTGTAAGCCCATTTCTTCCTTTTCGGTTTATCTTGGCATATTAGAACTTCTAGGCCAAGTAGTTGTTGTTTTCATGAAACAAGTGAGTTAGATGGTGTTTGAGAGAGTCAATAGATGTTCGCCAATCACCCATGGAGGTTGAAGACTCAAGATATCTTCGGTTAAGAGTTGTAAGCCCATTTCTTCCTTTTCGGTTTATCTTGGATTATAAAAACTTCTTGGCCAAGTTGTTGATGTTTTGATGAAACACATGACTTAGATGTTGTTTGAGAGAGTCAATAGATGTTCGCAAAGGACCCATGGAGGTTGAAGACTCAAGATATCTTCGGTTAAGAGTTGTAAGTCCATTTCTTCCATTTCGGTTTATCTTGGATTATAAGAACTTCTAGGCCAAGTGGTTGATTTTTGATGAAACACATGAGTTAGATGGTGTTTGAGAGAGTTAATAGATGTTCACCAACCACCCATGGAGGTTGAAGACTCAAGATATCTTCAGTTAAGAGTTGTAAGCCCATTTCTTCAATTTCGGTTTATCTTGGATTATAAGAACTTCTAGGCCAAGTGGTTGATGTTTTCATGAAACACATGAGTTAGATGGTGTTTGAGAGAGTCAATAGATGTTCGCCAACCACCCATGGAGGTTGAAGACTCAAGATATCTTCGGTTAAGAGTTGTAAGCCCATTTCTTGCATTTCGGATTATCTTTGCATATTAGAACTTCTAGGCCAAGTAGTTGTTGTTTTCATGAAACAAGTGAGTTAGATGTTGTTTGAGAGAGTCAATAGATGTTCGCCAATCACCCATCGAGGTTGAAGACTCAAGATATCTTCGGTTAAGAGTTGTAAGCCCATTTCTTCCATTTCGGTTTATCTTGGATTATAAGAACTTCTAGGCCAAGTGGTTGATTTTTGATGAAACACATGAGTTAGATGGTGTTTGAGAGAGTCAATAGATGTTCGCCAACCACCCATGGAGGTTGAAGACTCAAGATATCTTCGTTTAAGAGTTGTAAGCCCATTTCTTACTTTTCGGTCTATCTTGCTATATAAGAACTTCTAGGCCATGTAGTTGATGTTTTCATGAAACAAGTGAGTTCGATGGTGTTTGAGAGAGTCAATAGATGTTCGCCAGCCACCCATGGAGGTTGAAGACTCAAGATATCTTCGGTTAAGAGTTGTAAGCCCATTTCTTCCTTTTCGGTTTATCTTGGATTATAAGAACTTCTAGGCCAAGTGGTTAATGTTTTGACGAAGCACATGAGTTAGATGGTGTTTGAGAGAGTCAATTGATGTTCGCCAACCACCCATGGAGGTTGAAGACTCAAGATATCTTCGGTTAAGAGTTGTAAGCCCATTTCTTCCTTTTCGGTTTATCTTGCTATATAAGAACTTCTAGGCCAAGTAGTTGATGTTTTCATGAAACAAGTGAGTTCGATGGAGTTTGAGAGTGTCAATAGATGTTCGCCAGCCACCCATGGAGGTTGAAGACTCAAGATATCTTCGGTTAAGAGTTGTAAGCCCATTTCTTCCTTTTCGGTTTATCTTGGATTATAAGAACTTCTAGGCCAAGTGGTTAATGTTTTGACGAAGCACATGAATTAGATGGTGTTTGAGAGAGTCAATTGATGTTCGCCAACCACCCATGGAGGTTGAAGACTCAAGATATCTTCGGTTAAGAGTTGTAAGCCCATTTCTTCCTTTTCGGTTTATCTTGCTATATAAGAACTTCTAGGCCAAGTAGTTGATGTTTTCATGAAACAAGTGAGTTCGATGGAGTTTGAGAGTGTAAATAGATGTTCGCCAGCCACCCATGGAGGTTGAAGACTGAAGATATCTTCAGTTAAGAGTTGTAAGCCCATTTCTTCCTTTTCGGTTTATCTTGGATTATAAGAACTTCTTGGCCAAGTTGTTGATGTTTTGGTGAAACACATGACTTAGATGGTGTTTGAGAGAGTCAATAGATGTTCGCCAACCACCCATGGAGGTTGAAGACTCAAGATATCTTCGGTTAAGAGTTGTAAGCCCATTTCTTCCATTTCGATTTATCTTGGCATATTAGAACTTCTAGGCCAAGTAGTTGTTGTTTTCATGAAACAAGTGAGTTAGATGGTGTTTGAGAGAGTCAATAGATGTTCGCCAACCACCCATGGAGTTTGAAGACTCAAGATATCTTCGGTTAAGAGTTGTAAGCCCATTTCTTCCATTTCGGTTTATCTTGGCATATTAGAACTTCTAGGCCAAGTAGTTGTTGTTTTCATGAAACAAGTGAGTTAGATGGTGTTTGAGAGAGTCAATAGATGTTCGCCAATCACCCATGGAGGTTGAAGACTCAAGATATCTTCGGTTCAGAGTTGTTAGCCCATTTCTTCCTTTTCGGTTTATCTTGGATTATAAGAACTTCTTGGCCAAGTTGTTGATGTTTTCATGAAACACATGAGTTAGATGGTGTTTGAGAGAGTTAATAGATGTTCGCCAACCACCCATGGAGGTTGAAGACTCAAGATATCTTCGGTTAAGAGTTGTAAGCCCATTTCTTCCTTTTTCGGTTTATCTTGGCATATAAGAACTTCTAGGCCAAGTAGTTGATGTTTTCATGAAACAAGTGAGTTCGATGGTGTTTGAGAGAGTCAATAGATGTTCGCCAATCACCCATGGAGGTTGAAGACTCAAGATATCTTCGGTTAAGAGTTGTAAGCCCATTTCTTCAATTTCGGTTTATCTTGGATTATAAGAACTTCTAGGCCACGTGGTTGATGTTTTCACGAAACACATGAGTTAGATGGTGTTTGAGAGAGTCAATAGATGTTCGCCAATCACCCATGGAGGTTGAAGACTCAAGATATCTTCGGTTCAGAGTTGTAAGCCCATTTCTTCCATTTCGGTTTAACTTGGATTATAAGAACTTCTAGGCCAAGTGGTTAATGTTTTGATGAAGCACATGAGTTAGATGGTGTTTTAGACAGTCAATAGATGTTTACCAACCACCCATGGAGGTTGAAGACTCAAGATATCTTCAGTTAAGAGTTGTAAGCCCATTTCTTCAATTTCGGTTTATCTTGGATTATAAGAACTTCTAGGCCACGTGGTTGATGTTTTCACGAAACACATGAGTTAGATGGTGTTTGAGAGAGTCAATAGATGTTCGCCAATCGCCCATGGAGGTTGAAGACTCAAGATATCTTCGGTTAAGAGTTGTAAGCCCATTTCTTCCTTTTCGGTTTATCTTGGCATATTAGAACTTCTAGGCCAAGTAGTTGTTGTTTTCATGAAACAAGTGAGTTAGATGGTGTTTGAGAGAGTCAATAGATGTTCGCCAATCACCCATGGAGGTTGAAGACTCAAGATATCTTCGGTTCAGAGTTGTAAGCCCATTTCTTCCATTTCGGTTTAACTTGGATTATAAGAACTTCTAGGCCAAGTGGTTAATGTTTTGATGAAGCACATGAGTTAGATGGTGTTTTAGACAGTCAATAGATGTTCACCAACCACCCATGGAGGTTGAAGACTCAAGATATCTTCAGTTAAGAGTTGTAAGTCCATTTCTTCCATTTCGGTTTATCTTGGATTATAAGAACTTCTAGGCCAAGTGGTTGATTTTTGATGAAACACATGAGTTAGATGGTGTTTGAGAGAGTCAATAGATGTTCACCAACCACCCATGGAGGTTGAAGACTCAAGATATCTTCAGTTAAGAGTTGTAAGCCCATTTCTTCAATTTCGGTTTATCTTGGATTATAAGAACTTCTAGGCCAAGTGGTTGATGTTTTCATGAAACACATGAGTTAGATGGTGTTTGAGAGAGTCAATAGATGTTCGCCAACCACCCATGGAGGTTGAAGACTCAAGATATCTTCGGTTAAGAGTTGTAAGCCCATTTCTTCCATTTCGGATTATCTTTGCATATTAGAACTTCTAGGCCAAGTAGTTGTTGTTTTCATGAAACAAGTGAGTTAGATGTTGTTTGAGAGAGTCAATAGATGTTCGCCAATCACCCATCGAGGTTGAAGACTCAAGATATCTTCGGTTAAGAGTTGTAAGTCCATTTCTTCCATTTCGGTTTATCTTGGATTATAAGAACTTCTAGGCCAAGTGGTTGATTTTTGATGAAACACATGAGTTAGATGGTGTTTGAGAGAGTCAATAGATGTTCGTCAACCACCCATGGAGGTTGAAGACTCAAGATATCTTCGTTTAAGAGTTGTAAGCCCATTTCTTACTTTTCGGTCTATCTTGCTATATAAGAACTTCTAGGCCATGTAGTTGATGTTTTCATGAAACAAGTGAGTTCGATGGTGTTTGAGAGAGTCAATAGATGTTCGCCAGCCACCCATGGAGGTTGAAGACTCAAGATATCTTCGGTTAAGAGTTGTAAGCCCATTTCTTCCTTTTTGGTTTATCTTGGATTATAAGAACTTCTAGGCCAAGTGGTTAATGTTTTGACGAAGCACATGAGTTAGATGGTGTTTGAGAGAGTCAATTGATGTTCGCCAACCACCCATGGAGGTTGAAGACTCAAGATATCTTCGGTTAAGAGTTGTAAGCCCATTTCTTCCTTTTCGGTTTATCTTGCTATATAAGAACTTCTAGGCCAAGTAGTTGATGTTTTCATGAAACAAGTGAGTTCGATGGAGTTTGAGAGTGTCAATAGATGTTCGCCAGCCACCCATGGAGGTTGAAGACTCAAGATATCTTCGGTTAAGAGTTGTAAGCCCATTTCTTCCTTTTCGGTTTATCTTGGATTATAAAAACTTCTAGGCCAAGTGGTTAATGTTTTGACGAAGCACATGAGTTAGATGGTGTTTGAGAGAGTCAATTGATGTTCGCCAACCACCCATGGAGGTTGAAGACTCAAGATATCTTCGGTTAAGAGTTGTAAGCCCATTTCTTCCTTTTCGGTTTTTCTTGCTATATAAGAACTTCTAGGCCAAGTAGTTGATGTTTTCAAGAAACAAGTGAGTTCGATGGAGTTTGAGAGTGTAAATAGATGTTCGCCAGCCACCCATGGAGGTTGAAGACTGAAGATATCTTCAGTTAAGAGTTGTAAGCCCATTTCTTCCTTTTCGGTTTATCTTGGATTATAAGAACTTCTTGGCCAAGTTGTTGATGTTTTGGTGAAACACATGACTTAGATGGTGTTTGAGAGAGTCAATAGATGTTCGCAAAGGACCCATGGAGGTTGAAGACTCAAGATATCTTCGGTTAAGAGTTGTAAGCCCATTTCTTCATTTTCGGTTTATCTTGGATTATAAGAACTTCTAGGCCAAGTGGTTGATGTTTTCATGAAACACATGAGTTAGATGGTGTTTGAGAGAGTCAATAGATGTTCGCCAACCACCCATGGAGGTTGAAGACTCAAGATATCTTCGGTTAAGAGTTGTAAGCCCATTTCTTCCATTTCGAATTATCTTGGCATATTAGAACTTCTAGGCCAAGTAGTTGTTGTTTTCATGAAACAAGTGAGTTAGATGGTGTTTGAGAGAGTCAATAGATGTTCGCCAACCAACCATGGAGTTTGAAGACTCAAGATATCTTCGGTTAAGAGTTGTAAGCCCATTTCTTCCATTTCGGTTTATCTTGGCATATTAGAACTTCTAGGCCAAGTAGTTGTTGTTTTCATGAAACAAGTGAGTTAGATGGTGTTTGAGAGAGTCAATAGATGTTCGCCAATCACCCATCGAGGTTGAAGACTCAAGATATCTTCGGTTAAGAGTTGTAAGTCCATTTCTTCCATTTCGGTTTAACTTGGATTATAAGAACTTCTAGGCCAAGTGGTTAATGTTTTGATGAAGCACATGAGTTAGATGGTGTTTTAGAGAGTCAATAGATGTTCACCAACCACCCATGGAGGTTGAAGACTCAAGATATCTTCAGTTAAGAGTTGTAAGCCCATTTCTTCCATTTCGGTTTATCTTGGATTATAAGAACTTCTAGGCCAAGTGGTTGATGTTTTCGTGAAACACATGAGTTAGATGGTGTTTGAGAGAGTCAATAGATGTTCGCCAACCACCCATGGAGGTTGAAGACTCAAGATATCTTCGGTTAAGAGTTGTAAGCCCATTTCTTCCTTTTCGGTTTATCTTGGCATATACGAACTTCTAGGCCAAGTGGTTGATGTTTTCATGAAACACATGAGTTAGATGGTGTTTGAGAGAGTCAATATATGTTCGCCAACCACCCATGGACGATGAAGACTCAAGATATCTTCGTTTAAGAGTTGTAAGCCCATTTCTTACTTTTCGGTCTATCTTGCTATATAAGAACTTCTAGGCCATGTAGTTGATGTTTTCATGAAACAAGTGAGTTCGATGGTGTTTGAGAGAGTCAATAGATGTTCGCCAGCCACCCATGGTGGTTGAAGACTCAAGATATCTTCAGTAAAGAGTTGTAAGTCCATTTCTTCCATTTCGGTTTATCTTGGATTATAAGAACTTCTAGGCCAAGTGGTTGATTTTTGATGAAACACATGAGTTAGATGGTGTTTGAGACAGTCAATAGATGTTCACCAACCACCCATGGAGGTTGAAGACTCAAGATATCTTCAGTTAAGAGTTGTAAGCCCATTTCTTCAATTTCGGTTTATCTTGGATTATAAGAACTTCTAGGCCAAGTGGTTGATGTTTTCATGAAACACATGAGTTAGATGGTGTTTGAGAGAGTCAATAGATGTTCACCAACCACCCATGGAGGTTGAAGACTCAAGATATCTTCAGTTAAGAGTTGTAAGCCCATTTCTTCCATTTCGGTTTATCTTGGATTATAAGAACTTCTAGGCCAAGTGGTTGATGTTTTCATGAAACACATGAGTTAGATGGTGTTTGAGAGAGTCAATAGATGTTCGCCAACCACCCATGGAGGTTGAAGACTCAAGATATCTTCGGTTAAGAGTTGTAAGCCCATTTCTTCCTTTTCGGTTTATCTTGGCATATACGAACTTCTAGGCCAAGTGGTTGATGTTTTCATGAAACACATGAGTTAGATGGTGTTTGAGAGAGTCAATATATGTTCGCCAACCACCCATGGACGATGAACACTCAAGATATCTTCGTTTAAGAGTTGTAAGCCCATTTCTTTCTTTTCGGTCTATCTTGCTATATAAGAACTTCTAGGCCATGTAGTTGATGTTTTCATGAAACAAGTGAGTTCGATTGTGTTTGAGAGAGTCAATAGATGTTCGCCAGCCACCCATGGTGGTTGAAGACTCAAGATATCTTCAGTAAAGAGTTGTAAGTCCATTTCTTCCATTTCGGTTTATCTTGGATTATAAGAACTTCTAGGCCAAGTGGTTGATGTTTTCATGAAACACATGAGTTAGATGGTGTTTGAGAGCGTCAATATATGTTCGCCAACCACCCATGGAGGATGAAGACTCAAGATATCTTCGTTTAAGAGTTGTAAGCCCATTTCTTCAATTTCGGTTTATCTTGGATTATAAGAACTTCTAGGCCAAGTGGTTGATGTTTTCATGAAACACATGAGTTAGATGGTGTTTGAGAGAGTCAATAGATGTTCGCCAACCACCCATGGAGGTTGAAGACTCAAGATATCTTCGGTTAAGAGTTGTAAGCCCATTTCTTCCATTTCGGATTATCTTTGCATATTAGAACTTCTAGGCCAAGTTGTTGTTGTTGTCATGAAACAAGTGAGTTAGATAGTGTTTGAGAGAGTCAATAGATGTTCGCCAATCACCCATGGAGGTTGAAGACTCAAGATATCTTCGGTTCAGAGTTGTAAGCCCATTTCTTCCATTTCGGTTTAACTTGGATTATAAGAACTTCTAGGCCAAGTGGTTAATGTTTTGATGAAGCACATGAGTTAGATGGTGTTTGAGAGAGTCAATAGATGTTCACCAACCACCCATGGAGGTTGAAGACTCAAGATATCTTCAGTTAAGAGTTGTAAGTCCATTTCTTCCATTTCGGTTTACCTTGGATTATAAGAACTTCTAAGCCAAGTGGTTGATGTTTTCATGAAACACATGAGTTAGATGGTGTTTGAGAGAGTCAATAGATGTTCGCCAACCACCCATGGAGGTTGAAGACTCAAGATATCTTCGGTTAACAGTTGTAAGCCCATTTCTTCCTTTTCGGTTTATCTTGGATTATAAGAACTTCTAGGCCAAGTGGTTGATGTTTTCACGAAACACATGAGTTAGATGGTGTTTGAGAGAGTTAATAGATGTTCGCCAACCACCCATGGAGGTTGAAGACTCAAGATATCTTCGGTTAAGAGTTGTTAGCCCATTTCTTCCTTTTCGGTTTATCTTGGATTATAAGAACTTCTTGGCCAAGTTGTTGATGTTTTGATGAAACAGATGACTTAGATGGTGTTTGAGAGAGTCAATAGATGTTCGCAAAGGACCCATGGAGGTTGAAGACTCAAGATATCTTCGGTTAAGAGTTGTAAGCCCATTTCTTCCTTTTCGGTTTATCTTGGCATATAAGAACTTCTAGGCCAAGTGGTTGATTTTTGATGAAACACATGAGTTAGATGGTGTTTGAGAGAGTAAATAGATGTTCGCCAACCACCCATGGAGGTTGAAGACTCAAGATATCTTCGGTTAAGAGTTGTAAGCCCATTTCTTCATTTTCGGTTTATCTTGGATTATAAGAACTTCTAGGCCAAGTGGTTGATGTTTTCATGAAACACATGAGTTAGATGGTGTTTGAGAGAGTCAATAGATGTTCGCAAAGGACCCATGGAGGTTGAAGACTCAAGATATCTTCGGTTAAGAGTTGTAAGCCCAATTCTTCCATTTCGGTTTATCTTGGATTATAAGAACTTCTAGGCCATGTAGTTGATGTTTTCATGAAACAAGTGAGTTCGATGGTGTTTGAGAGAGTCAATAGATGTTCGCCAGCCACCCATGGAGGTTGAAGACTCAAGATATCTTCAGTAAAGAGTTGTAAGTCCATTTCTTCCATTTCGGTTTATCTTGGATTATAAGAACTTCTAGGCCAAGTGGTTGATGTTTTCATGAAACACATGAGTTAGATGGTGTTTGAGAGAGTCAATAGATGTTCGCCAACCACCCATGGAGGTTGAAGACTCAAGATATCTTCGGTTAAGAGTTGTAAGCCCATTTCTTCCATTTCGATTTATCTTGGCATATTAGAACTTCTAGGCCAAGTAGTTGTTGTTTTCATGAAACAAGTGAGTTAGATGGTGTTTGAGAGAGTCAATAGATGTTCGCCAACCACCCATGGAGGTTGAAGACTCAAGATATCTTCAGTTAAGAGTTGTAAGCCCATTTCTTCAATTTCGGTTTATCTTGGATTATAAGAACTTCTAGGCCAAGTGGTTGATGTTTTCATGAAACACATGAGTTAGATGGTGTTTGAGAGAGTCAATAGATGTTCGCAAAGGACCCATGGAGGTTGAAGACTCAAGATATCTTCGGTTAAGAGTTGTAAGCCCAATTCTTCCATTTCGGTTTATCTTGGATTATAAGAACTTCTAGGCCAAGTGGTTGATGTTTTCATGAAACACATGAGTTAGATGGTGTTTGAGAGAGTCAATAGATGTTCGCCAACCACCCATGGAGGTTGAAGACTCAAGATATCTTCGGTTAAGAGTTGTAAGCCCATTTCTTCCTTTTCGGTTTATCTTGGATTATAAGAACTTCTAGGCCAAGTGGTTAATGTTTTGACGAAGCACATGAGTTAGATGGTGTTTGAGAGAGTCAATAGATGTTTGCCAACCACCCATGGAGGTTGAAGACTCAAGATATCTTCGTTTAAGAGTTGTAAGCCCATTTCTTACTTTTCGGTCTATCTTGCTATATAAGAACTTCTAGGCCATGTAGTTGATGTTTTCATGAAACAAGTGAGTTCGATGGTGTTTGAGTGAGTCAATAGATGTTCACCAACCGCCCATGGAGGTTGAAGACTCAAGATATCTTCGGTTAAGAGTTGTAAGTCCATTTCTTCCATTTCGGTTTATCTTGGATTATAAGAACTTCTAGGCCAAGTGGTTGATTTTTGATGAAACACATGAGTTAGATGGTGTTTGAGAGAGTCAATAGATGTTCGCCAGCCACCCATGGAGGTTGAAGACTCAAGATATCTTCGGTTAAGAGTTGTAAGCCCATTTCTTCCTTTTCGGTTTATCTTTGATTATACGAACTTCTTGGCCAAGTTGTTGATGTTTTGGTGAAACAGATGACTTAGATGATGTTTGAGAGAGTCAATAGATGTTCGCAAAGGACCCATGGAGGTTGAAGACTCAAGATATCTTCGGTTAAGAGTTGTAGGCCCATTTTTCATTTTCGGTTTATCTTGGATTATAAGAACTTCTAGGCCAAGTGGTTGATGTTTTCATGAAACACATGAGTTAGATGGTGTTTGAGAGAGTCAATAGATGTTCGCCAACCACCCATGGAGGTTGAAGACTCAAGATATCTTCGGTTAAGAGTTGTAAGCCCATTTCTTCCATTTCGATTTATCTTGGCATATTAGAACTTCTAGGCCAAGTAGTTGTTGTTTTCATGAAACAAGTGAGTTAGATGGTGTTTGAGAGAGTCAATAGATGTTCGCCAACCACCCATGGAGGTTGAAGACTCAAGATATCTTCGGTTAAGAGTTCTAAGCCCATTTCTTCCATTTCGGTTTATCTTTGCATATTAGAACTTCTTGGCCAAGTAGTTGTTGTTTTCATGAAACAAGTGAGTTAGATGTTGTTTGAGAGAGTCAATAGATGTTCGCCAATCACCCATGGAGGTTGAAGACTCAAGATATCTTCGGTTAAGAGTTGTAAGCCCATTTCTTCCTTTTCGGTTTATCTTGGCATATACGAACTTCTAGGCCAAGTGGTTGATGTTTTCATGAAACACATGAGTTAGATGGTGTTTGAGAGAGTCAATAGATGTTCGCCAACCACCCATGGAGGTTGAAGACTCAAGATATCTTCGGTTAAGAGTTGTAAGCCCATTTCTGCCATTTCGATTTATCTTGGCATATTAGAACTTCTAGGCCAAGTAGTTGTTGTTTTCATGAAACAAGTGAGTTAGATGGTGTTTGAGAGAGTCAATAGATGTTCGCCAACCACCAATGGAGGTTGAAGACTCAAGATATCTTCGGTTAAGAGTTGTAAGCCCATTTCTTCCATTTCGATTTATCTTGGCATATTAGAACTTCTTGGCCAAGTAGTTGTTGTTTTCATGAAACAAGTGAGTTAGATGGTGTTTGAGAGAGTCAATAGATGTTCGCCAATCACCCATGGAGGTTGATGACTCAAGATATCTTCGGTTAAGGATTGTAAGCCCATTTCTTCCTTTTTCGGTTTATCTTGTCATATAAGAACTTCTAGGCCAAGTAGTTGATGTTTTCAAGAAACAAGTGAGTTCGATGATGTTTGAGTGAGTCAATAGATGTTCGCCAACCACCCATGGAGGTTGAAGACTCAAGATATCTTCGTTTAAGAGTTGTAAGCCCATTTCTTACTTTTCGGTCTATCTTGCTATATAAGAACTTCTAGGCCATGTAGTTGATGTTTTCATGAAACAAGTGAGTTAGATGGTGTTTGAGAGAGTCAATAGATGTTCGCCAATCACCCATGGAGGTTGAAGACTCAAGATAACTTCGGTTAAGAGTTCTAAGCCCATTTCTTCCTTTTCGGTTTATCTTGGATTATAAGAACTTCTAGGCCAAGTGGTTAATGTTTTGACGAAGCACATGAATTAGATGGTGTTTGAGAGAGTCAATTGATGTTCGCCAACCACCCATGGAGGTTGAAGACTCAAGATATCTTCGGTTAAGAGTTGTAAGCCCATTTCTTCCTTTTCGGTTTATCTTGGCATATACGAACTTCTAGGCCAAGTGGTTGATGTTTTCATGAAACACATGAGTTAGATGGTGTTTGAGAGAGTCAATAGATGTTCGCCAACCACCCATGGAGGTTGAAGACTCAAGATATCTTCGGTTAAGAGTTGTAAGCCCATTTCTTCCATTTCGATTTATCTTGGCATATTAGAACTTCTAGGCCTAGTAGTTGTTGTTTTCATCAAACAAGTGAGTTAGATGGTGTTTGAGAGAGTCAATAGATGTTCGCCAACCACCCATGGAGTTTGAAGACTCAAGATATCTTCGGTTAAGAGTTGTAAGCCCATTTCTTCCATTTCGATTTATCTTGGCATATTAGAACTTCTTGGCCAAGTAGTTGTTGTTTTCATGAAACAAGTGAGTTAGATGGTGTTTGAGAGAGTCAATAGATGTTCGCCAATCACCCATGGAGGTTGAAGACTCAAGATATCTTCGGTTAAGGATTGTAAGCCCATTTCTTCCTTTTTCGGTTTATCTTGGCATATAAGAACTTCTAGGCCAAGTAGTTGATGTTTTCAAGAAACAAGTGAGTTCGATGATGTTTGAGTGAGTCAATAGATGTTCACCAACCGCCCATGGTGGTTGAAGACTCAAGATATCTTCGGTTAAGAGTTGTAAGTCCATTTCTTCCATTTCGGTTTATCTTGGATTATAAGAACTTCTTGGCCAAGTTGTTGATGTTTTGGTGAAACACATGAGTTAGATGATGTTTGAGAGAGTCAATAGATGTTCACCAACCGCCCATGGTGGTTGAAGACTCAAGATATCTTCGGTTAAGAGTTGTAAGCCCATTTCTTCCATTTCGGTTTAACTTGGATTATAAGAACTTCTAGGCCAAGTGGTTAATTTTTGATGAAACACATGAGTTAGATGATGTTTGAGAGAGTCAATAGATGTTCGCCAACCACCCATGGAGGTTGAAGACTCAAGATATCTTCGTTTAAGAGTTGTAAGCCCATTTCTTACTTTTCGGTCTATCTTGCTATATAAGAACTTCTAGGCCATGTAGTTGATGTTTTCATGAAACAAGTGAGTTAGATGGTGTTTGAGTGAGTCAATAGATGTTCACCAACCGCCCATGGAGGTTGAAGACTCAAGATATCTTCGGTTAAGAGTTGTAAGTCCACTTCTTCCATTTCGGTTTATCTTGGATTATAAGAACTTCTAGGCCAAGTGGTTGATTTTTGATGAAACACATGAGTTAGATGGTGTTTGAGAGAGTCAATAGATGTTCGCCAACCACCCATGGAGGTTGAAGACTCAAGATATCTTCGGTTAAGAGTTGTAAGCCCATTTCTTCCTTTTCGGTTTATCTTGGATTATAAGAACTTCTTGGCCAAGTTGTTGATGTTTTGGTGAAACACATGACTTAGATGGTGTTTGAGAGAGTCAATAGATGTTCGCAAAGGACCCATGGACGTGGAAGACTCAAGATATCTTCGGTTAAGAGTTGTATGCCCATTTCTTCATTTTCGGTTTATCTTGGATTATAAGAACATCTAGGCCAAGTGGTTGATGTTTTCATGAAACACATGAGTTAGATGGTGTTTGAGAGAGTCAATAGATGTTCACCAACCACCCATGGAGGTTGAAGACTCAAGATATCTTCGGTTAAGAGTTGTAAGCCCATTTCTTCCATTTCGATTTATCATGGCATATTAGAACTTCTAGGCCAAGTAGTTGTTGTTTTCATGAAACAAGTGAGTTAGATGGTGTTTGAGAGAGTCAATAGATGTTCGCCAACCACCCATGGAGGTTGAAGATTCAAGATATCTTCGGTTAAGAGTTCTAAGCCCATTTCTTCCATTTCGGTTTATCTTTGCATATTAGAACTTCTTGGCCAAGTAGATGTTGTTTTCATGAAACAAGTGAGTTAGATGTTGTTTGAGAGAGTCAATAGATGTTCGCCAATCACCCATGGAGGTTGAAGACTCAAGATATCTTCTGTTAAGAGTTGTAAGCCCATTTCTTCCTTTTCGGTTTATCTTGGCATATACGAACTTCTAGGCCAAGTGGTTGATGTTTTCATGAAACACATGAGTTAGATGGTGTTTGAGAGAGTCAATAGATGTTCGCCAACCACCCATGGAGGTTGAAGACTCAAGATATCTTCGGTTAAGTGTTGTAAGCCCATTTCTTCCATTTCGATTTATCTTGGCATATTAGAACTTCTAGGCCAAGTAGTTGTTGTTTTCATGAAACAAGTGAGTTAGATGGTGTTTGAGAGAGTCAATAGATGTTCGCCAACCACCCATGGAGGTTGAAGACTCAAGATATCTTCGGTTAAGAGTTCTAAGCCCATTTCTTCCATTTCGGTTTATCTTTGCATATTAGAACTTCTAGGCCAAGTAGTTGTTGTTTTCATGAAATAAGTGAGTTAGATGTTGTTTGAGAGAGTCAATAGATGTTCGCCAATCACCCATGGAGGTTGAAGACTCAAGATATCTTCGGTTAAGAGTTGTAAGCCCATTTCTTCCTTTTCGGTTTATCTTGGCATATACGAACTTCTAGGCCAAGTGGTTGATGTTTTCATGAAACACATGAGTTAGATGGTGTTTGAGAGAGTCAATAGATGTTCGCCAACCACCCATGGAGGTTGAAGACTCAAGATATCTTCGTTTAAGAGTTGTAAGCCCATTTCTTCCATTTCGGTTTATCTTGGATTATAAGAACTTCTAGGCCAAGTGGTTGATGTTTACATGAAACACATGAGTTAGATGGTGTTTGAGAGAGTCAATAGATGTTCGCCAGCCACCCATGGAGGTTGAAGACTCAAGATATCTTCGGTTAAGAGTTGTAAGTCCATTTCTTCCATTTCGGTTTATCTTGGCATATACGAACTTCTAGGCCAAGTGGTTGATGTTTTCATGAAACACATGAGTTAGATGGTGTTTGGGAGAGTCAATAGATGTTCGCCAACCACCCATGGAGGTTGAAGACTCAAGATATCTTCGGTTAAGAGTTGTAAGCCCATTTCTTCCATTTCGATTTATCTTGGCATATTAGAACTTCTAGGCCAAGTAGTTGTTGTTTTCATGAAACAAGTGAGTTAGATGGTGTTTGAGAGAGTCAATAGATGTTCGCCAACCACCCATGGAGGTTGAAGACTCAAGATATCTTCGGTTAAGAGTTCTAAGCCCATTTCTTCCATTTCGGTTTATCTTGGCATATTAGAACTTCTAGGCCAAGTAGTTGTTGTTTTCATGAAATAAGTGAGTTAGATGGTGTTTGAGAGAGTCAATAGATGTTCGCCAATCACCCATGGAGGTTGAAGACTCAAGATATCTTCGGTTCAGAGTTGTAAGCCCATTTCTTCCATTTCGGTTTAACTTGTATTATAAGAACTTCTAGGCCAAGTGGTTAATGTTTTCATGAAGCACATGAGTTAGATGGTGTTTTAGAGAGTCAATAGATGTTCACCAACCACCCATGGAGGTTGAAGACTCAAGATATCTTCAGTTAAGAGTTGTAAGCCCATTTCTTCCATTTCGGTTTATCTTGGATTATAAGAACTTCTAGGCCAAGTGGTTGATGTTTTCATGAAACACATGAGTTAGATGGTGTTTGAGAGAGTCAATAGATGTTCGCCAACCACCCATGGAGGTTGAAGACTCAAGATATCTTCGTTTAAGAGTTGTAAGCCCATTTCTTACTTTTCGGTCTATCTTGCTATATAAGAACTTCTAGGCCATGTAGTTGATGTTTTCATGAAACAAGTGAGTTCGATGGTGTTTGAGAGAGTCAATAGATGTTCGCCAGCCACCCATGGAGGTTGAAGACTCAAGATATCTTCAGTAAAGAGTTGTAAGTCCATTTCTTCCATTTCGGTTTATCTTGGATTATAAGAACTTCTAGGCCAAGTGGTTGATGTTTTCATGAAACACATGAGTTAGATGGTGTTTGAGAGAGTCAATAGATGTTCGCCAACCACCCATGGAGGTTGAAGACTCAAGATATCTTCGGTTAAGAGTTGTAAGCCCATTTCTTCCATTTCTATTTATCTTGGCATATTAGAACTTCTAGGCCAAGTAGTTGTTGTTTTCATGAAACAAGTGAGTTAGATGGTGTTTGAGAGAGTCAATAGATGTTCGCCAACCACCCATGGAGGTTGAAGACTCAAGATATCTTCGGTTAAGAGTTGTAAGCCCATTTCTTCATTTTCGGTTTATCTTGGATTATAAGAACTTCTAGGCCAAGTGGTTGATGTTTTCATGAAACACATGAGTTAGATGGTGTTTGAGAGAGTCAATAGATGTTCGCCAACCACCCATGGAGGTTGACGACTCAAGATATCTTCGGTTATGAGTTGTAAGCCCATTTCTTCCATTTCGATTTATCTTGGCATATTAGAACTTCTAGGCCAAGTAGTTGTTGTTTTCATGAAACAAGTGAGTTAGATGGTGTTTGAGAGAGTCAATAGATGTTCGCCAACCACCCATGGAGGTTGAAGACTAAAGATATCTTCGGTTAAGAGTTGTAAGCCCATTTCTTCATTTTCGGTTTATCTTGGATTATAAGAACTTCTAGGCCAAGTGGTTGATGTTTTCATGAAACACATGAGTTAGATGGTGTTTGAGAGAGTCAATAGATGTTCGACAACCACCCATGGAGGTTGACGACTCAAGATATCTTCGGTTATGAGTTGTAAGCCCATTTCTTCCATTTCGATTTATCTTGGCATATTAGAACTTCTAGGCCAAGTAGTTGTTGTTTTCATGAAACAAGTGAGTTAGATGGTGTTTGAGAGAGTCAATAGATGTTCGCCAACCACCCATGGAGGTTGAAGTCTCAAGATATCTTCGGTTAAGAGTTCTAAGCCCATTTCTTCCATTTCGGTTTATCTTTGCATATTAGAACTTCTAGGCCAAGTAGTTGTTGTTTTCATGAAACAAGTGAGTTAGATGTTGTTTGAGAGAGTCAATAGATGTTCGCCAATCACCCATGGAGGTTGAAGACTCAAGATATCTTCGGTTAAGAGTTGTAAGCCCATTTCTTCCTTTTCGGTTTATCTTGGCATATACGAACTTCTAGGCCAAGTGGTTGATGTTTTCATGAAACACATGAGTTAGATGGTGTTTGAGAGAGTCAATAGATGTTCGCCAACCACCCATGGAGGTTGAAGACTCAAGATATCTTCTGCTAAGAGTTGTAAGCCCATTTCTTCCATTTCGATTTATCTTGGCATATTAGAACTTCTAGGCCAAGTAGTTGTTGTTTTCATGAAACAAGTGAGTTAGATGGTGTTTGAGAGAGTCAATAGATGTTCGCCAACCACCCATGGAGGTTAAAGACTCAAGATATCTTCGGTTAAGAGTTGTAAGCCCATTTCTTCATTTTCGGTTTATCTTGGATTATAAGAACTTCTAGGCCAAGTGGTTGATGTTTTCATGAAACACATGAGTTAGATGGTGTTTGAGAGAGTCAATAGATGTTCGCCAACCACCCATGGAGGTTGACGACTCAAGATATCTTCGGTTAAGAGTTGTAAGCCCATTTCTTCCATTTCGATTTATTTGGCATATTAGAACTTCTAGGCCAAGTAGTTGTTGTTTTCATGAAACAAGTGAGTTAGATGGTGTTTGAGAGAGTCAATAGATGTTCGCCAACCACCCATGGAGGTTGAAGACTCAAGATATCTTCGGTTAAGAGTTGTAAGCCCATTTCTTCATTTTCGGTTTATCTTGGATTATAAGAACTTCTAGGCCAAGTGGTTGATGTTTTCATGAAACACATGAGTTAGATGGTGTTTGAGAGAGTCAATAGATGTTCGACAACCACCCATGGAGGTTGACGACTCAAGATATCTTCGGTTATGAGTTGTAAGCCCATTTCTTCCATTTCGATTTATCTTGGCATATTAGAACTTCTAGGCCAAGTAGTTGTTGTTTTCATGAAACAAGTGAGTTAGATGGTGTTTGAGAGAGTCAATAGATGTTCGCCAACCACCCATGGAGGTTGAAGTCTCAAGATATCTTCGGTTAAGAGTTCTAAGCCCATTTCTTCCATTTCGGTTTATCTTTGCATATTAGAACTTCTAGGCCAAGTAGTTGTTGTTTTCATGAAACAAGTGAGTTAGATGTTGTTTGAGAGAGTCAATAGATGTTCGCCAATCACCCATGGAGGTTGAAGACTCAAGATATCTTCGGTTAAGAGTTGTAAGCCCATTTCTTCCTTTTTGGGTTTATCTTGGCATATACGAACTTCTAGGCCAAGTGGTTGATGTTTTCATGAAACACATGAGTTAGATGGTGTTTGAGAGAGTCAATAGATGTTCGCCAACCACCCATGGAGGTTGAAGACTCAAGATATCTTCGGTTAAGAGTTGTAAGCCCATTTCTTCCATTTCGATTTATCTTGGCATATTAGAACTTCTAGGCCAAGTAGTTGTTGTTTTCATGAAACAAGTGAGTTAGATGGTGTTTGAGAGAGTCAATAGATGTTCGCCAACCACCCATGGAGGTTGAAGACTCAAGATATCTTCGGTTAAGAGTTGTAAGCCCATTTCTTCATTTTCGGTTTATCTTGGATTATAAGAACTTCTAGGCCAAGTGGTTGATGTTTTCATGAAACACATGAGTTAGATGGTGTTTGAGAGAGTCAATAGATGTTCGCCAACCACCCATGGAGGTTGACGACTCAAGATATCTTCGGTTAAGAGTTGTAAGCCCATTTCTTCCATTTCGATTTATTTGGCATATTAGAACTTCTAGGCCAAGTAGTTGTTGTTTTCATGAAACAAGTGAGTTAGATGGTGTTTGAGAGAGTCAATAGATGTTCGCCAACCACCCATGGAGGTTGAAGACTCAAGATATCTTCAGTTAAGAGTTGTAAGCCCATTTCTTCATTTTCGGTTTATCTTGGATTATAAGAACTTCTAGGCCAAGTGGTTGATGTTTTCATGAAACACATGAGTTAGATGGTGTTTGAGAGAGTCAATAGATGTTCGCCAACCACCCATGGAGGTTGACGACTCAAGATATCTTCGGTTAAGAGTTGTAAGCCCATTTCTTCCATTTCGATTTATCTTGGCATATTAGAACTTCTAGGCCAAGTAGTTGTTGTTTTCATGAAACAAGTGAGTTAGATGGTGTTTGAGAGAGTCAATAGATGTTCGCCAACCACCCATGGAGGTTGAAGACTCACGATATCTTCGGTTAAGAGTTCTAAGCCCATTTCTTCCATTTCGGTTTATCTTTGCATATTAGAACTTCTAGGCCAAGTAGTTGTTGTTTTCATGAAACAAGTGAGTTAGATGTTGTTTGAGAGAGTCAATAGATGTTCGCCAATCACCCATGGAGGTTGAAGACTCAAGATATCTTCGGTTAAGAGTTGTAAGCCCATTTCTTCCTTTTCGGTTTATCTTGGCATATACGAACTTCTAGGCCAAGTGGTTGATGTTTTCATGAAACACATGAGTTAGATGGTGTTTGAGAGAGTCAATAGATGTTCGCCAACCACCCATGGAGGTTGAAGACTCAAGATATCTTAGATATAGAGTTGTAAACCCATTTCTTCCATTTCGATTTATCTTGGCATATTAGAACTTCTAGGCCAAGTAGTTGTTGTTTTCATGAAACAAGTGAGTTAGATGGTGTTTGAGAGAGTCAATAGATGTTCGCCAACCACCCATGGAGGTTGAAGACTCAAGATATCTTCGGTTAAGAGTTGTAAGCCCATTTCTTCCTTTTCGGTTTATCTTGGCATATACGAACTTCTAGGCCAAGTGGTTGATGTTTTCATGAAACACATGAGTTAGATGGTGTTTGAGAGAGTCAATAGATGTTCGCCAACCACCCATGGAGGTTGAAGACTCAAGATATCTTCGGTTAAGAGTTGTAAGCCCATTTCTTCCATTTCGATTTATCTTGGCATATTAGAACTTCTAGGCCAAGTAGTTGTTGTTTTCATGAAACAAGTGAGTTAGATGGTGTTTGAGAGAGTCAATAGATGTTCGCCAACCACCCATGGAGGTTGAAGACTGAAGATATCTTCGGTTAAGAGTTCTAAGCCCATTTCTTCCATTTCGGTTTATCTTTGCATATTAGAACTTCTAGGCCAAGTAGTTGTTGTTTTCATGAAACAAGTGAGTTAGATGTTGTTTGAGAGAGTCAATAGATGTTCGCCAATCACCCATGGAGGTTGAAGACTCAAGATATCTTCGGTTAAGAGTTGTAAGCCCATTTCTTCCTTTTCGGTTTATCTTGGCATATACGAACTTCTAGGCCAAGTGGTTGATGTTTTCATGAAACACATGAGTTAGATGGTGTTTGAGAGAGTCAATAGATGTTCGCCAACCACCCATGGAGGTTGAAGACTCAAGATATCTTCGGTTAAGAGTTGTAAGCCCATTTCTTCCATTTCGATTTATCTTGGCATATTAGAACTTCTAGGCCAAGTAGTTGTTGTTTTCATGAAACAAGTGAGTTAGATGGTGTTTGAGAGAGTCAATAGATGTTCGCCAACCACCCATGGAGGTTGAAGACTCAAGATATCTTCGGTTAAGAGTTGTAAGCCCATTTCTTCATTTTCGGTTTATCTTGGATTATAAGAACTTCTAGGCCAAGTGGTTGATGTTTTCATGAAACACAGGAGTTAGATGGTGTTTGAGAGAGTCAATAGATGTTCGCCAACCACCCATGGAGGTTGACGACTCAAGATATCTTCGGTTAAGAGTTGTAAGCCCATTTCTTCCATTTCGATTTATCTTGGCATATTAGAACTTCTAGGCCAAGTAGTTGTTGTTTTCATGAAACAAGTGAGTTAGATGGTGTTTGAGAGAGTCAATAGATGTTCGCCAACCACCCATGGAGGTTGAAGTCTCAAGATATCTTCGGTTAAGAGTTCTATGCCCATTTCTTCCATTTCGGTTTATCTTTGCATATTAGAACTTCTAGGCCAAGTTGTTGTTGTTTTCATGAAACAAGTGAGTTAGATGTTGTTTGAGAGAGTCAATAGATGTTCGCCAATCACCCATGGAGGTTGAAGACTCAAGATATCTTCGGTTAAGAGTTGTAAGCCCATTTCTTCCTTTTCGGTTTATCTTGGCATATACGAACTTCTAGGCCAAGTGGTTGATGTTTTCATGAAACACATGAGTTGGGAGTGGTGTTTGAGAGAGTCAATAGATGTTCGCCAGCCACCCATGGAGCTTGAAGACTCAAGATATCTTCGGCTAAGAGTTGTAAGCCCATTTCTTCCATTTCGATTTATCTTGGCATATTAGAACTTCTAGGCCAAGTAGTTGTTGTTTTCATGAAACAAGTGAGTTAGATGGTGTTTGAGAGAGTCAATAGATGTTCGCCAACCACCCATGGAGGTTGAAGACTCAAGATATCTTCTGCTAAGAGTTGTAAGCCCATTTCTTCATTTTCGGTTTATCTTGGATTATAAGAACTTCTAGGCCAAGTGGTTGATGTTTTCATGAAACACATGAGTTAGATGGTGTTTGAGAGAGTCAATAGATGTTCGCCAACCACCCATGGAGGTTGACGACTCAAGATATCTTCGGTTAAGAGTTGTAAGCCCATTTCTTCCATTTCGATTTATCTTGGCATATTAGAACTTCTAGGCCAAGTAGTTGTTGTTTTCATGAAACAAGTGAGTTAGATGGTGTTTGAGAGAGTCAATAGATGTTCGCCAACCACCCATGGAGGTTGAAGACTCAAGATATCTTCGGTTAAGAGTTGTAAGCCCATTTCTTCATTTTCGGTTTATCTTGGATTATAAGAACTTCTAGGCCAAGTGGTTGATGTTTTCATGAAACACATGAGTTAGATGGTGTTTGAGAGAGTCAATAGATGTTCGCCAACCACCCATGGAGGTTGACGACTCAAGATATCTTCGGTTAAGAGTTGTAAGCCCATTTCTTCCATTTCGATTTATCTTGGCATATTAGAACTTCTAGGCCAAGTAGTTGTTGTTTTCATGAAACAAGTGAGTTAGATGGTGTTTGAGAGAGTCAATAGATGTTCGCCAACCACCCATGGAGGTTGAAGACTCAAGATATCTTCGGTTAAGAGTTCTAAGCCCATTTCTTCCATTTCGGTTTATCTTTGCATATTAGAACTTCTAGGCCAAGTAGTTGTTGTTTTCATGAAACAAGTGAGTTAGATGTTGTTTGAGAGAGTCAATAGATGTTCGCCAATCACCCATGGAGGTTGAAGACTCAAGATATCTTCTGTTAAGAGTTGTAAGCCCATTTCTTCCTTTTCGGTTTATCTTGGCATATACGAACTTCTAGGCCAAGTGGTTGATGTTTTCATGAAACACATGAGTTAGATGGTGTTTGAGAGAGTCAATAGATGTTCGCCAACCACCCATGGAGGTTGAAGACTCAAGATATCTTCGGTTAAGAGTTGTAAACCCATTTCTTCCATTTCGATTTATCTTGGCATATTAGAACTTCTAGGCCAAGTAGTTGTTGTTTTCATGAAACAAGTGAGTTAGATGGTGTTTGAGAGAGTCAATAGATGTTCGCCAACCACCCATGGAGGTTGAAGACTCAAGATATCTTCGGTTAAGAGTTGTAAGCCCATTTCTTCCTTTTTGGGTTTATCTTGGCATATACGAACTTCTAGGCCAAGTGGTTGATGTTTTCATGAAACACATGAGTTAGATGGTGTTTGAGAGAGTCAATAGATGTTCGCCAACCACCCATGGAGGTTGAAGACTCAAGATATCTTCGGTTAAGAGTTGTAAGCCCATTTCTTCCATTTCGATTTATCTTGGCATATTAGAACTTCTAGGCCAAGTAGTTGTTGTTTTCATGAAACAAGTGAGTTAGATGGTGTTTGAGAGAGTCAATAGATGTTCGCCAACCACCCATGGAGGTTGAAGACTCAAGATATCTTCTGTTAAGAGTTGTAAGCCCATTTCTTCATTTTCGGTTTATCTTGGATTATAAGAACTTCTAGGCCAAGTGGTTGATGTTTTCATGAAACACATGAGTTAGATGGTGTTTGAGAGAGTCAATAGATGTTCGCCAACCACCCATGGAGGTTGACGACTCAAGATATCTTCGGTTAAGAGTTGTAAGCCCATTTCTTCCATTTCGATTTATCTTGGCATATTAGAACTTCTAGGCCAAGTAGTTGTTGTTTTCATGAAACAAGTGAGTTAGATGTTGTTTGAGAGAGTCAATAGATGTTCGCCAATCACCCATGGAGGTTGAAGACTCAAGATATCTTCTGTTAAGAGTTGTAAGCCCATTTCTTCCTTTTCGGTTTATCTTGGCATATACGAACTTCTAGGCCAAGTGGTTGATGTTTTCATGAAACACATGAGTTAGATGGTGTTTGAGAGAGTCAATAGATGTTCGCCAACCACCCATGGAGGTTGAAGACTCAAGATATCTTCGGTTAAGAGTTGTAAGCCCATTTCTTCCATTTCGATTTATCTTGGCATATTAGAACTTCTAGGCCAAGTAGTTGTTGTTTTCATGAAACAAGTGAGTTAGATGGTGTTTGAGAGAGTCAATAGATGTTCGCCAACCACCCATGGAGGTTGAAGACTCAAGATATCTTCGGTTAAGAGTTCTAAGCCCATTTCTTCCATTTCGGTTTATCTTTGCATATTAGAACTTCTAGGCCAAGTAGTTGTTGTTTTCATGAAACAAGTGAGTTAGATGTTGTTTGAGAGAGTCAATAGATTTTCGCCAATCACCCATGGAGGTTGAAGACACAAGATATCTTCGGTTAAGAGTTGTAAGCCCATTTCTTCCTTTTGGGTTTATCTTGGCATATACGAACTTCTAGGCCAAGTGGTTGATGTTTTCATGAAACACATGAGTTAGATGGTGTTTGAGAGAGTCAATAGATGTTCGCCAACCACCCATGGAGGTTGAAGACTCAAGATATCTTCGTTTAAGAGTTGTAAGCCCATTTCTTACTTTTTGGTCTATCTTGCTATATAAGAACTTCTAGGCCAAGTAGTTGTTGTTTTCATGAAACAAGTGAGTTAGATGTTGTTTGAGAGAGTCAATAGATGTTCGCCAATCACCCATGGAGGTTGAAGACTCAAGATATCTTCGGTTAAGAGTTGTAAGCCCATTTCTTCCTTTTCGGTTTATCTTGGCATATACGAACTTCTAGGCCAAGTGGTTGATGTTTTCATGAAACACATGAGTTAGATGGTGTTTGAGAGAGTCAATAGATGTTCGACAACCACCCATGGAGGTTGAAGACTCAAGATATCTTCGTTTAAGAGTTGTAAGCCCATTTCTTACTTTTTGGTCTATCTTGCTATATAAGAACTTCTAGGCCATGTAGTTGATGTTTTCATGAAACAAGTGAGTTCGATGGTGTTTGAGAGAGTCAATAGATGTTCGCCAGCCACCCATGGAGGTTGAAGACTCAAGATATCTTCAGTCAAGAGTTGTAAGCCCATTTCTTCCATTTCGGTTTATCTTGGATTATAAGAACTTCTAGGCCAAGTGGTTGATGTTTTCATGAAACACATGAGTTAGATGGTGTTTGAGAGAGTCAATAGATGTTCGCCAACCACCCATGGAGGTTGAAGACTCAAGATATCTTCGGTTAAGAGTTGTAAGCCCATTTCTTCCATTTCGATTTATCTTGGCATATTAGAACTTCTAGGCCAAGTAGTTGTTGTTTTCATGAAACAAGTGAGTTAGATGGTGTTTGAGAGAGTCAATAGATGTTCGCCAACCACCCATGGAGGTTGAAGACTCAAGATATCTTCGGTTAAGAGTTGTAAGCCCATTTCTTCATTTTCGGTTTATCTTGGATTATAAGAACTTCTAGGCCAAGTGGTTGATGTTTTCATGAAACACATGAGTTAGATGGTGTTTGAGAGAGTCAATAGATGTTCGCCAACCACCCATGGAGGTTGACGACTCAAGATATCTTCGGTTAAGTGTTGTAAGCCCATTTCTTCCATTTCGATTTATCTTGGCATATTAGAACTTCTAGGCCAAGTAGTTGTTGTTTTCATGAAACAAGTGAGTTAGATGGTGTTTGAGAGAGTCAATAGATGTTCGCCAACCATCCATGGAGGTTGAAGACTCAAGATATCTTCAGTTAAGAGTTGTAAGCCCATTTCTTCATTTTCGGTTTATCTTGGATTATAAGAACCTCTAGGCCAAGTGGTTGATGTTTTCATGAAACACATGAGTTAGATGGTGTTTGAGAGAGTCAATAGATGTTCGCCAACCACCCATGGAGGTTGACGACTCAAGATATCTTCGGTTAAGAGTTGTAAGCCCATTTCTTCCATTTCGATTTATCTTGGCATATTAGAACTTCTAGGCCAAGTAGTTGTTGTTTTCATGAAACAAGTGAGTTAGATGGTGTTTGAGAGAGTCAATAGATGTTCGCCAACCACCCATGGAGGTTGAAGTCTCAAGATATCTTCGGTTAAGAGTTCTATGCCCATTTCTTCCATTTCGGTTTATCTTTGCATATTAGAACTTCTAGGCCAAGTAGTTGTTGTTTTCATGAAACAAGTGAGTTAGATGTTGTTTGAGAGAGTCAATAGATGTTCGCCAATCACCCATGGAGGTTGAAGACTCAAGCTATCTTCGGTTAAGAGTTGTAAGCCCATTTCTTCCTTTTCGGTTTATCTTGGCATATACGAACTTCTAGGCCAAGTGGTTGATGTTTTCATGAAACACATGAGTTAGATGGTGTTTGAGAGAGTCAATAGATGTTCGCCAACCACCCATGGAGGTTGAAGACTCAAGATATCTTCGGTTAAGAGTTGTAAGCCCATTTCTTCCATTTCGATTTATCTTGGCATATTAGAACTTCTAGGCCAAGTAGTTGTTGTTTTCATGAAACAAGTGAGTTAGATGGTGTTTGAGAGAGTCAATAGATGTTCGCCAACCACCCATGGAGGTTGAACACTCAAGATATCTTCGGTTAAGAGTTGTAAGCCCATTTCTTCATTTTCGGTTTATCTTGGATTATAAGAACTTCTAGGCCAAGTGGTTGATGTTTTCATGAAACACATGAGTTAGATGGTGTTTGAGAGAGTCAATAGATGTTCGCCAACCACCCATGGAGGTTGACGACTCAAGATATCTTCTGCTAAGAGTTGTAAGCCCATTTCTTCCATTTCGATTTATCTTGGCATATTAGAACTTCTAGGCCAAGTAGTTGTTGTTTTCATGAAACAAGTGAGTTAGATGGTGTTTGAGAGAGTCAATAGATGTTCGCCAACCACCCATGGAGGTTGAAGACTCAAGATATCTTCGGTTAAGAGTTCTAAGCCCATTTCTTCCATTTCGGTTTATCTTGGCATATTAGAACTTCTAGGCCAAGTAATTGTTGTTTTCATGAAACAAGTGAGTTAGATGTTGTTTGAGAGAGTCAATAGATGTTCGCCAATCACCCATGGAGGTTGAAGACTCAAGATATCTTCGGTTAAGAGTTGTAAGCCCATTTCTTCCTTTTCGGTTTATCTTGGCATATACGAACTTCTAGGCCAAGTGGTTGATGTTTTCATGAAACACATGAGTTAGATGGTGTTTGAGAGAGTCAATAGATGTTCGCCAACCACCCATGGAGGTTGAAGACTCAAGATATCTTCGGTTAAGAGTTGTAAGCCCATTTCTTCCATTTCGATTTATCTTGGCATATTAGAACTTCTAGGCCAAGTAGTTGTTGTTTTCATGAAACAAGTGAGTTAGATGGTGTCTGAGAGAGTCAATAGATGTTCGCCAACCACCCATGGAGGTTGAAGACTCAAGATATCTTCGGTTAAGAGTTGTAAGCCCATTTCTTCATTTTCGGTTTATCTTGGATTATAAGAACTTCTAGGCCAAGTGGTTGTTGTTTTCATGAAACACATGAGTTAGATGGTGTTTGAGAGAGTCAATAGATGTTCGCCAACCACCCATGGAGGTTGAAAACTCAAGATATCTTCGGTTAAGAGTTCTAAGCCCATTTCTTCCATTTCGGTTTATCTTTGCATATTAGAACTTCTAGGCCAAGTAGTTGTTGTTTTCATGAAACAAGTGAGTTAGATGGTGTTTGAGAGAGTCAATAGATGTTCGCCAACCACCCATGGAGGTTGAACACTCAAGATATCTTCGGTTAAGAGTTGTAAGCCCATTTCTTCATTTTCGGTTTATCTTGGATTATAAGAACTTCTAGGCCAAGTGGTTGATGTTTTCATGAAACACATGAGTTAGATGGTGTTTGAGAGAGTCAATAGATGTTCGCCAACCACCCATGGAGGTTGACGACTCAAGATATCTTCGGTTAAGAGTTGTAAGCCCATTTCTTCCATTTCGATTTATCTTGGCATATTAGAACTTCTAGGCCAAGTAGTTGTTGTTTTCATGAAACAAGTGAGTTAGATGGTGTTTGAGAGAGTCAATAGATGTTCGCCAACCACCCATGGAGGTTGAAGTCTCAAGATATCTTCTGTTAAGAGTTCTAAGCCCATTTCTTCCATTTCGGTTTATCTTTGCATATTAGAACTTCTAGGCCAAGTAGTTGTTGTTTTCATGAAACAAGTGAGTTAGATGTTGTTTGAGAGAGTCAATAGATGTTCGCCAATCACCCATGGAGGTTGAAGACTCAAGATATCTTCGGTTAAGAGTTGTAAGCCCATTTCTTCCTTTTCGGTTTATCTTGGCATATACGAACTTCTAGGCCAAGTGGTTGATGTTTTCATGAAACACATGAGTTAGATGGTGTTTGAGAGAGTCAATAGATGTTCGACAACCACCCATGGAGGTTGAAGACTCAAGATATCTTCGTTTAAGAGTTGTAAGCCCATTTCTTACTTTTTGGTCTATCTTGCTATATAAGAACTTCTAGGCCATGTAGTTGATGTTTTCATGAAACAAGTGAGTTCGATGGTGTTTGAGAGAGTCAATAGATGTTCGCCAGCCACCCATGGAGGTTGAAGACTCAAGATATCTTCAGTAAAGAGTTGTAAGTCCATTTCTTCCATTTCGGTTTATCTTGGATTATAAGAACTTCTAGGCCAAGTGGTTGATGTTTTCATGAAACACATGAGTTAGATGGTGTTTGAGAGAGTCAATAGATGTTCGCCAACCACCCATGGAGGTTGAAGACTCAAGATATCTTCGGTTAAGAGTTGTAAGCCCATTTCTTCCATTTCGATTTATCTTGGCATATTAGAACTTCTAGGCCAAGTAGTTGTTGTTTTCATGAAACAAGTGAGTTAGATGGTGTTTGAGAGAGTCAATAGATGTTCGCCAACCACCCATGGAGGTTGAAGACTCAAGATATCTTCGGTTAAGAGTTGTAAGCCCATTTCTTCATTTTCGGTTTATCTTGGATTATAAGAACTTCTAGGCCAAGTGGTTGATGTTTTCATGAAACACATGAGTTAGATGGTGTTTGAGAGAGTCAATAGATGTTCGCCAACCACCCATGGAGGTTGACGACTCAAGATATCTTCGGTTAAGAGTTGTAAGCCCATTTCTTCCATTTCGATTTATCTTGGCATATTAGAACTTCTAGGCCAAGTAGTTGTTGTTTTCATGAAACAAGTGAGTTAGATGGTGTTTGAGAGAGTCAATAGATGTTCGCCAACCACCCATGGAGGTTGAAGTCTCAAGATATCTTCGGTTAAGAGTTCTAAGCCCATTTCTTCCATTTCGGTTTATCTTTGCATATTAGAACTTCTAGGCCAAGTAGTTGTTGTTTTCATGAAACAAGTGAGTTAGATGTTGTTTGAGAGAGTCAATAGATGTTCGCCAATCACCCATGGAGGTTGAAGACTCAAGATATCTTCGGTTAAGAGTTGTAAGCCCATTTCTTCCTTTTTCGGTTTATCTTGGCATATACGAACTTCTAGGCCAAGTGGTTGATGTTTTCATGAAACACATGAGTTAGATGGTGTTTGAGAGAGTCAATAGATGTTCGACAACCACCCATGGAGGTTGAAGACTCAAGATATCTTCGTTTAAGAGTTGTAAGCCCATTTCTTACTTTTTGGTCTATCTTGCTATATAAGAACTTCTAGGCCATGTAGTTGATGTTTTCATGAAACAAGTGAGTTCGATGGTGTTTGAGAGAGTCAATAGATGTTCGCCAGCCACCCATGGAGGTTGAAGACTCAAGATATCTTCAGTAAAGAGTTGTAAGTCCATTTCTTCCATTTCGGTTTATCTTGGATTATAAGAACTTCTAGGCCAAGTGGTTGATGTTTTCATGAAACACATGAGTTAGATGGTGTTTGAGAGAGTCAATAGATGTTCGCCAACCACCCATGGAGGTTGAAGACTCAAGATATCTTCGGTTAAGAGTTGTAAGCCCATTTCTTCCATTTCGATTTATCTTGGCATATTAGAACTTCTAGGCCAAGTAGTTGTTGTTTTCATGAAACAAGTGAGTTAGATGGTGTTTGAGAGAGTCAATAGATGTTCGCCAACCACCCATGGAGGTTGAAGACTCAAGATATCTTCAGCTAAGAGTTGTAAGCCCATTTCTTCATTTTCGGTTTATCTTGGATTATAAGAACTTCTAGGCCAAGTGGTTGATGTTTTCATGAAACACATGAGTTAGATGGTGTTTGAGAGAGTCAATAGATGTTCGCCAACCACCCATGGAGGTTGACGACTCAAGATATCTTCTGTTAAGAGTTGTAAGCCCATTTCTTCCATTTCGATTTATCTTGGCATATTAGAACTTCTAGGCCAAGTAGTTGTTGTTTTCATGAAACAAGTGAGTTAGATGGTGTTTGAGAGAGTCAATAGATGTTCGCCAACCACCCATGGAGGTTGAAGTCTCAAGATATCTTCGGTTAAGAGTTCTAAGCCCATTTCTTCCATTTCGGTTTATCTTTGCATATTAGAACTTCTAGGCCAAGTAGTTGTTGTTTTCATGAAACAAGTGAGTTAGATGTTGTTTGAGAGAGTCAATAGATGTTCGCCAATCACCCATGGAGGTTGAAGACTCAAGATATCTTCGGTTAAGAGTTGTAAGCCCATTTCTTCCTTTTCGGTTTATCTTGGCATATACGAACTTCTAGGCCAAGTGGTTGATGTTTTCATGAAACACATGAGTTAGATGGTGTTTGAGAGAGTCAATAGATGTTCGCCAACCACCCATGGAGGTTGAAGACTCAAGATATCTTCGGTTAAGAGTTGTAAGCCCATTTCTTCCATTTCGATTTATCTTGGCATATTAGAACTTCTAGGCCAAGTAGTTGTTGTTTTCATGAAACAAGTGAGTTAGATGGTGTTTGAGAGAGTCAATAGATGTTCGCCAACCACCCATGGAGGTTGAACACTCAAGATATCTTCGGTTAAGAGTTGTAAGCCCATTTCTTCATTTTCGGTTTATCTTGGATTATAAGAACTTCTAGGCCAAGTGGTTGATGTTTTCATGAAACACATGAGTTAGATGGTGTTTGAGAGAGTCAATAGATGTTCGCCAACCACCCATGGAGGTTGACGACTCAAGATATCTTCGGTTAAGAGTTGTAAGCCCATTTCTTCCATTTCGATTTATCTTGGCATATTAGAACTTCTAGGCCAAGTAGTTGTTGTTTTCATGAAACAAGTGAGTTAGATGGTGTTTGAGAGAGTCAATAGATGTTCGCCAACCACCCATGGAGGTTGAAGACGCAAGATATCTTCGGTTAAGAGTTCTAAGCCCATTTCTTCCATTTCGGTTTATCTTGGCATATTAGAACTTCTAGGCCAAGTAATTGTTGTTTTCATGAAACAAGTGAGTTAGATGTTGTTTGAGAGAGTCAATAGATGTTCGCCAATCACCCATGGAGGTTGAAGACTCAAGATATCTTCGGTTAAGAGTTGTAAGCCCATTTCTTCCTTTTCGGTTTATCTTGGCATATACGAACTTCTAGGCCAAGTGGTTGATGTTTTCATGAAACACATGAGTTAGATGGTGTTTGAGAGAGTCAATAGATGTTCGCCAACCACCCATGGAGGTTGAAGACTCAAGATATCTTCGGTTAAGAGTCGTAAGCCCATTTCTTCCATTTCGATTTATCTTGGCATATTAGAACTTCTAGGCCAAGTAGTTGTTGTTTTCATGAAACAAGTGAGTTAGATGGTGTCTGAGAGAGTCAATAGATGTTCGCCAACCACCCATGGAGGTTGAAGACTCAAGATATCTTCGGTTAAGAGTTGTAAGCCCATTTCTTCATTTTCGGTTTATCTTGGATTATAAGAACTTCTAGGCCAAGTGGTTGATGTTTTCATGAAACACATGAGTTAGATGGTGTTTGAGAGAGTCAATAGATGTTCGCCAACCACCCATGGAGGTTGAAAACTCAAGATATCTTCGGTTAAGAGTTCTAAGCCCATTTCTTCCATTTCGGTTTATCTTTGCATATTAGAACTTCTAGGCCAAGTAGTTGTTGTTTTCATGAAACAAGTGAGTTAGATGGTGTTTGAGAGAGTCAATAGATGTTCGCCAACCACCCATGGAGGTTGAACACTCAAGATATCTTCGGTTAAGAGTTGTAAGCCCATTTCTTCATTTTCGGTTTATCTTGGATTATAAGAACTTCTAGGCCAAGTGGTTGATGTTTTCATGAAACACATGAGTTAGATGGTGTTTGAGAGAGTCAATAGATGTTCGCCAACCACCCATGGAGGTTGACGACTCAAGATATCTTCGGTTAAGAGTTGTAAGCCCATTTCTTCCATTTCGATTTATCTTGGCATATTAGAACTTCTAGGCCAAGTAGTTGTTGTTTTCATGAAACAAGTGAGTTAGATGGTGTTTGAGAGAGTCAATAGATGTTCGCCAACCACCCATGGAGGTTGAAGACTCAAGATATCTTCGGTTAAGAGTTCTAAGCCCATTTCTTCCATTTCGGTTTATCTTGGCATATTAGAACTTCTAGGCCAAGTAATTGTTGTTTTCATGAAATAAGTGAGTTAGATAGTGTTTGAGAGAGTCAATAGATGTTCGCCAATCACCCATGGAGGTTGAAGACTCAAGATATTTTCGGTTCAGAGTTGTAAGCCCATTTCTTCCATTTCGGTTTAACTTGTATTATAAGAACTTCTAGGCCAAGTGGTTAATGTTTTGATGAAGCACATTAGTTAGATGGTGTTTTAGAGAGTCAATAGATGTTCGCCAACCACCCATGGAGGTTGAAGACTCAAGATATCTTCAGTTAAGAGTTGTAAGCCCATTTCTTCCATTTCGGTTTATCTTGGATTATAAGAACTTCTAGGCCAAGTGGTTGATGTTTTCATGAAACACATGAGTTAGATGGTGTTTGAGAGAGTCAATAGATGTTCGCCAACTACCCATGGAGGTTGAAGACTCAAGATATCTTCGGTTAAGAGTTGTTAGCCCATTTCTTCCTTTTCGGTTTATCTTGGCATATACGAACTTCTAGGCCAAGTGGTTGATGTTTTCATGAAACACATGAGTTAGATGGTGTTTGAGAGAGTCAATAGATGTTCGCCAACCACCCATGGAGGTTGAAGACTCAAGATATCTTCTGTTAAGAGTTGTAAGCCCATTTCTTCCATTTCGATTTATCTTGGCATATTAGAACTTCTAGGCCAAGTAGTTGTTGTTTTCATGAAACAAGTGAGTTAGATGGTGTTTGAGAGAGTCAATAGATGTTCGCCAACCACCCATGGAGGTTGAACACTCAAGATATCTTCGGTTAAGAGTTGTAAGCCCATTTCTTCATTTTCGGTTTATCTTGGATTATAAGAACTTCTAGGCCAAGTGGTTGATGTTTTCATGAAACACATGAGTTAGATGGTGTTTGAGAGAGTCAATAGATGTTCGCCAACCACCCATGGAGGTTGACGACTCAAGATATCTTCGGTTAAGAGTTTTAAGCCCATTTCTTCCATTTCGATTTATCTTGGCATATTAGAACTTCTAGGCCAAGTAGTTGTTGTTTTCATGAAACAAGTGAGTTAGATGGTGTTTGAGAGAGTCAATAGATGTTCGCCAACCACCCATGGAGGTTGAAGACTCAAGATATCTTCGGTTAAGAGTTCTAAGCCCATTTCTTCCATTTCGGTTTATCTTGGCATATTAGAACTTCTAGGCCAAGTAATTGTTGTTTTCATGAAACAAGTGAGTTAGATGTTGTTTGAGAGAGTCAATAGATGTTCGCCAATCACCCATGGAGGTTGAAGACTCAAGATATCTTCTGTTAAGAGTTGTAAGCCCATTTCTTCCTTTTCGGTTTATCTTGGCATATACGAACTTCTAGGCCAAGTGGTTGATGTTTTCATGAAACACATGAGTTAGATGGTGTTTGAGAGAGTCAATAGATGTTCGCCAACCACCCATGGAGGTTGAAGACTCAAGATATCTTCGGTTAAGAGTTGTAAGCCCATTTCTTCCATTTCGATTTATCTTGGCATATTAGAACTTCTAGGCCAAGTAGTTGTTGTTTTCATGAAACAAGTGAGTTAGATGGTGTCTGAGAGAGTCAATAGATGTTCGCCAACCACCCATGGAGGTTGAAGACTCAAGATATCTTCGGTTAAGAGTTGTAAGCCCATTTCTTCATTTTCGGTTTATCTTGGATTATAAGAACTTCTAGGCCAAGTGGTTGATGTTTTCATGAAACACATGAGTTAGATGGTGTTTGAGACAGTCAATAGATGTTCGCCAACCACCCATGGAGGTTGAAAACTCAAGATATCTTCGGTTAAGAGTTCTAAGCCCATTTCTTCCATTTCGGTTTATCTTTGCATATTAGAACTTCTAGGCCAAGTAGTTGTTGTTTTCATGAAACAAGTGAGTTAGATGGTGTTTGAGAGAGTCAATAGATGTTCGCCAACCACCCATGGAGGTTGAACACTCAAGATATCTTCGGTTAAGAGTTGTAAGCCCATTTCTTCATTTTCGGTTTATCTTGGATTATAAGAACTTCTAGGCCAAGTGGTTGATGTTTTCATGAAACACATGAGTTAGATGGTGTTTGAGAGAGTCAATAGATGTTCGCCAACCACCCATGGAGGTTGACGACTCAAGATATCTTCGGTTAAGAGTTGTAAGCCCATTTCTTCCATTTCGATTTATCTTGGCATATTAGAACTTCTAGGCCAAGTAGTTGTTGTTTTCATGAAACAAGTGAGTTAGATGGTGTTTGAGAGAGTCAATAGATGTTCGCCAACCACCCATGGAGGTTGAAGACTCAAGATATCTTCGGTTAAGAGTTCTAAGCCCATTTCTTCCATTTCGGTTTATCTTGGCATATTAGAACTTCTAGGCCAAGTAATTGTTGTTTTCATGAAATAAGTGAGTTAGATAGTGTTTGAGAGAGTCAATAGATGTTCGCCAATCACCCATGGAGGTTGAAGACTCAAGATATTTTCGGTTCAGAGTTGTAAGCCCATTTCTTCCATTTCGGTTTAACTTGTATTATAAGAACTTCTAGGCCAAGTGGTTAATGTTTTGATGAAGCACATGAGTTAGATGGTGTTTTAGAGAGTCAATAGATGTTCGCCAACCACCCATGGAGGTTGAAGACTCAAGATATCTTCAGTTAAGAGTTGTAAGCCCATTTCTTCCATTTCGGTTTATCTTGGATTATAAGAACTTCTAGGCCAAGTGGTTGATGTTTTCATGAAACACATGAGTTAGATGGTGTTTGAGAGAGTCAATAGATGTTCGCCAACTACCCATGGAGGTTGAAGACTCAAGATATCTTCGGTTAAGAGTTGTTAGCCCATTTCTTCCTTTTTGGTTTATCTTGGCATATACGAACTTCTAGGCCAAGTGGTTGATGTTTTCATGAAACACATGAGTTAGATGGTGTTTGAGAGAGTCAATAGATGTTCGCCAACCACCCATGGAGGTTGAAGACTCAAGATATCTTCGGTTAAGAGTTGTAAGCCCATTTCTTCCATTTCGATTTATCTTGGCATATTAGAACTTCTAGGCCAAGTAGTTGTTGTTTTCATGAAACAAGTGAGTTAGATGGTGTTTGAGAGAGTCAATAGATGTTCGCCAACCACCCATGGAGGTTGAACACTCAAGATATCTTCGGTTAAGAGTTGTAAGCCCATTTCTTCATTTTCGGTTTATCTTGGATTATAAGAACTTCTAGGCCAAGTGGTTGATGTTTTCATGAAACACATGAGTTAGATGGTGTTTGAGAGAGTCAATAGATGTTCGCCAACTACCCATGGAGGTTGAAGACTCAAGATATCTTCGGTTAAGAGTTGTTAGCCCATTTCTTTCTTTTTCGGTTTATCTTGGCATATACGAACTTCTAGGCCAAGTGGTTGATGTTTTCATGAAACACATGAGTTAGATGGTGTTTGAGAGAGTCAATAGATGTTCGCCAACCACCCATGGAGGTTGAAGACTCAAGATATCTTCGGTTAAGAGTTGTAAGCCCATTTCTTCCATTTCGATTTATCTTGGCATATTAGAACTTCTAGGCCAAGTAGTTGTTGTTTTCATGAAACAAGTGAGTTAGATGGTGTTTGAGAGAGTCAATAGATGTTCGCCAACCACCCATGGAGGTTGAAGACTCAAGATATCTTCGGTTAAGAGTTGTAAGCCCATTTCTTCCTTTTCGATTTATCTTGGCATATTAGAACTTCTAGGCCAAGTAGTTGTTGTTTTCATGAAACAAGTGAGTTAGATGGTGTTTGAGAGAGTCAATAGATGTTCGCCAACCACCCATGGAGGTTGAAGACTCAAGATATCTTCGGTTAAGAGTTCTAAGCCCATTTCTTCCATTTCGGTTTAGCTTTGCATATTAGAACTTCTAGGCCAAGTAGTTGTTGTTTTCATGAAACAAGTGAGTTAGATGTTGTTTGAGAGAGTCAATAGATGTTCGCCAATCACCCATGGAGGTTGAAGACTCAAGATATCTTCGGTTAAGAGTTGTAAGCCCATTTCTTCCTTTTCGGTTTATCTTGGCATATACGAACTTCTAGGCCAAGTGGTTGATGTTTTCATGAAACACATGAGTTAGATGGTGTTTGAGAGAGTCAATAGATGTTCGCCATCCACCCATGGAGGTTGAAGACTCAAGATATCTTCGTTTAAGAGTTGTAAGCCCATTTCTTACTTTTCGGTCTATCTTGCTATATAAGAACTTCTAGGCCATGTAGTTGATGTTTTGATGAAACAAGTGAGTTCGATGGTGTTTGAGAGAGTCAATAGATGTTCGCCAGCCACCCATGGAGGTTGAAGACTCAAGATATCTTCAGTTAAGAGTTGTAAGTCCATTTCTTCCATTTCGGTTTATCTTGGATTATAAGAACTTCTAGGCCAAGTGGTTGATGTTTTCATGAAACACATGAGTTAGATGGTGTTTGAGAGAGTCAATAGATGTTCGCCAACCACCCATGGAGGTTGAAGACTCAAGATATCTTCGGTTAAGAGTTGTAAGCCCATTTCTTCATTTTCGGTTTATCTTGGATTATAAGAACTTCTAGGCCAAGTGGTTGATGTTTTCATGAAACACATGAGTTAGATGGTGTTTGAGAGAGTCAATAGATGTTCGCCAACCACCCATGGAGGTTGACGACTCAAGATATCTTCGGTTAAGAGTTGTAAGCCCATTTCTTCCATTTCGATTTATCTTGGCATATTAGAACTTCTAGGCCAAGTAGTTGTTGTTTTCATGAAACAAGTGAGTTAGATGGTGTTTGAGAGAGTCAATAGATGTTCGCCAACCACCCATGGAGGTTGAAGACTCCAGATATCTTCGGTTAAGAGTTCTAAGCCCATTTCTTCCATTTCGGTTTATCTTGGCATATTAGAACTTCTAGGCCAAGTAATTGTTGTTTTCATGAAATAAGTGAGTTAGATGGTGTTTGAGAGAGTCAATAGATGTTCGCCAATCACCCATGGAGGTTGAAGACTCAAGATATCTTCGGTTCAGAGTTGTAAGCCCATTTCTTCCATTTCGGTTTAACTTGTATTATAAGAACTTCTAGGCCAAGTGGTTAAAGTTTTGATGAAGCACATGAGTTAGATGGTGTTTTAGAGAGTCAATAGATGTTCACCAACCACCCATGGAGGTTGAAGACTCAAGATATCTTCAGTTAAGAGTTGTAAGCCCATTTCTTCCATTTCGGTTTATCTTGGATTATAAGAACTTCTAGGCCAAGTGGTTCATGTTTTCATGAAACACATGAGTTAGATGGTGTTTGAGAGAGTCAATAGATGTTCGCCAACCACCCATGGAGGTTGAAGACTCAAGATATCTTCGGTTAAGAGTTGTAAGCCCATTTCTTCCTTTTCGGTTTATCTTGGATTATAAGAACTTCTAGGCCAAGTGGTTGATGTTTTCACGAAACACATGAGTTAGATGGTGTTTGAGAGAGTCAATAGATGTTCGCCAACCACCCATGGAGGTTGAAGACTCAAGATATCTTCGGTTAAGAGTTGTAAGCCCATTTCTTCCATTTCGATTTATCTTGGCATATTAGAACTTCTAGGCCAAGTAGTTGTTGTTTTCATGAAACAAGTGAGTTTGATGGTGTTTGAGTGAGTCAATAGATGTTCACCAACCGTCCATGGAGGTTGAAGACTCAAGATATCTTCAGTTAAGAGTTGTAAGCCCATTTCTTCAATTTCGGTTTATCTTGGATTATAAGAACTTCTAGGCCACGTGGTTGATCTTTTCACGAAACACATGAGTTAGATGGTGTTTGAGAGAGTCAATAGATGTTCGCCAATCACCCATGGAGGTTGAAGACTCAAGATATCTTCGGTTAAGTGTTGTAAGCCCATTTCTTCCTTTTCGGTTTATCTTGGATTATAAGAACTTCTAGGCCAAGTGGTTGATGTTTTCACGAAACACATGAGTTAGATGGTGTTTGAGAGAGTCAATAGATGTTCGCCAATCACCCATGGAGGTTGAAGACTCAAGATATCTTCGGTTAAGAGTTGTAAGCCCATTTCTTCCTTTTCGGTTTATCTTGGATTATAAGAACTTCTAGGCCAAGTGGTTGATGTTTTCATGAAACACATGAGTTAGATGGTGTTTGAGAGAGTCAATAGATGTTCGCCAACCACCCATGGAGGTTGAAGACTCAAGATATCTTCGGTTAAGAGTTGTAAGCCCATTTCTTCCATTTCGGTTTATCTTTGCATATTAGAACTTCTCGGCCAAGTAGTTGTTGTTTTCATGAAACAAGTGAGTTAGATGGTGTTTGAGAGAGTCAATAGATGTTCGCCAATCACCCATGGAGGTTGAAGACTCAAGATATCTTCGGTTAAGAGTTGTAAGCCCGTTTCTTCCTTTTCGGTTTATCTTGGATTATAAGAACTTCTTGTTCAAGTGGTTGATTTTTGATGAAACACATGAGTTAGATGGTGTTTGTGAGAGTCAATAGATGTTCGCCAACCACCCATGGAGGTTGAAGACTCAAGATATCTTCGGTTAAGAGTTGTAAGCCCATTTCTTCCTTTTCGGTTTATCTTGGATTATAAGAACTTCTTGTTCAAGTTGTTGATGTTTTGATGAAACACATGACTTAGATGGTGTTTGAGAGAGTCAATAGATGTTCGCAAAGGACCCATGGAGGTTGAAGACTCAAGATATCTTCGGTTAAGAGTTGTAAGCCCATTTCATCGTTTTCGGTTTATCTTGGCATATAAGAACTTCTAGGCCAAGTAGTTGATGTTTTCATGAAACAAGTGAGTTTGATGGTGTTTGAGTGAGTCAATAGATGTTCGCCAACCACCCATGGAGGTTGAAGACTCAAGATATCTTCGGTTAAGAGTTGTAAGCCCATTTCTTCCTTTTCAGTTTATCTTGGCATATACGAACTTCTAGGCCAAGTGGTTGATGTTTTCATGAAACACATGAGTTAGATGGTGTTTGAGAGAGTCAATAGATGTTCGCCAACCACCCATGGAGGTTGAAGACTCAAGATATCTTCGTTTAAGAGGTTTAAGCCCATTTCTTCCTTTTCAGTTTATCTTGGCATATAAGAACTTCTCGGCCAGGTGGTTGATGTTTTCATGAAACACATGAGTTAGATGGTGTTTAAGAGAGTCAATAGATGTTCGCCAATCACCCATGGAGGTTGAAGACTCAAGATATCTTCGGTTAAGAGTTGTAAGCCCATTTCTTCCTTTTCGGTTTATCTTAGATTATAAGAACTTCTAGGCCAAGGGGTTGATGTTTTCACGAAACACATGAGTTAGATGGTGTTTGAGAGAGTCAATAGATGTTCGCCAACCACCCATGGAGGATGAAGACTCAAGATATCTTCAGTTAAGAATTGTAAGTCCATTTCTTCCATTTCGGTTTATCTTGGATTATAAGAACTTCTAGGCCAAGTGGTTGATTTTTGATGAAACACATGAGTTAGATGGTGTTTGAGAGAGTCAATAGATGTTCACCAACCACCCATGGAGGTTGAAGACTCAAGATATCTTCAGTTAAGAGTTGTAAGCCCATTTCTTCAATTTCGGTTTATCTTGGATTATAAGAACTTCTAGGCCAAGTGGTTGATGTTTTCACGAAACACATGTGTTAGATGGTGTTTGAGAGAGTCAATAGATGTTCGCCAATCACCCATGGAGGTTGAAGACTCAAGATATCTTCGGTTAAGAGTTGTAAGCCCATTTCTTCCTTTTCGGTTTATCTTGGATTATAAGAACTTCTAGGCCAAGTGGTTGATGTTTTCATGAAACACATGAGTTAGATGGTGTTTGAGAAAGTCAATAGATGTTCGCCAACCACCCATGGAGGTTGAAGACTCAAGATATCTTCGGTTAAGAGTTGTAAGTCCATTTCTTCCATTTCGGTTTATCTTTGCATATTAGAACTTCTAGGCCAAGTAGTTGTTCTTTTCATGAAACAAGTGAGTTAGATGGTGTTTGAGAGAGTCAATAGATGTTCACCAATCACCCATGGAGGTTGAAGACTCAAGATATCTTCGGTTAAGAGTTGTAAGCCCATTTCTTCCATTTCTGTTTAACTTGGATTATAAGAACTTCTAGGCCAAGTGGTTAATGTTTTGATGAAGCACATGAGTTAGATGGTGTTTTAGAGAGTCAATAGATGTTCGCCAATCACCCATGGAGGTTGAAGACTCAAGATATCTTCGGTTAAGAGTTGTAAGCCCATTTCATCTTTTTCGGTTTATCTTGGCATATAAGAACTTCTAGGCCAAGTAGTTGATGTTTTCATGAAACAAGTGAGTTTGATGGTGTTTGAGTGAGTCAATAGATGTTCACCAACCGTCCATGGAGGTTGAAGACTCAAGATATCTTCAGTTAAGAGTTGTAAGCCCATTTCTTCAATTTCGGTTTATCTTGGATTATAAGAACTTCTAGGCCACGTGGTTGATCTTTTCACGAAACACATGAGTTAGATGGTGTTTGAGAGAGTCAATAGATGTTCGCCAATCACCCATGGAGGTTGAAGACTCAAGATATCTTCGGTTAAGTGTTGTAAGCCCATTTCTTCCTTTTCGGTTTATCTTGGATTATAAGAACTTCTAGGCCAAGTGGTTGATGTTTTCACGAAACACATGAGTTAGATGGTGTTTGAGAGAGTCAATAGATGTTCGCTGATCAATCAATTTGAGACACTTATGTTAGCTTTGTATTAGGCATTATTAGATGTTTATTGTGCCCAATATTAGTACTTTAGATGAGTTTAATGTTGTTGGGCTTCATTGGGCTTTAATGCAAATATTGAATAATTTTCGGATTTTGATGCATTTTGACCTTTCTTCCTTGGTTAGGTCATAACTTGGGACTCGGTGATCCAATTGAGGTGATCTTGGTGACTTTGGAAAGCTAAGACAATGCTCTACAAGTTTCATGAAGAACTCAAGAGCTGGATCGGAATGCTAAGGGTCCAAAATTTCCCTGCAATGCAGAGTGGGTTTGCTGTCACGGAACCATCTGGGCAGTATGTACATATTGGACTATATAGTGGGTTATAGGCCTCCTCTTGGGCTGAAACTTGGTCACTTGAAAGATAAGACCCATATCTCCAACTTCAATGAAGACCATTTTGTCAATAGATGTCGTTTTAGGCATGCTTCAGAAGCTACAAGTTGGTCTGAAGTTGGAAACACGTTCTTCCAACCTAACTTGAGGTAGGTGAAGTGTTTTTGGCATTTCTGGAGTTGTAAAAGTCCACATGACATGATTCAAATTGGAGATTTTCAAGGAGACAACTGGCTACAACTTTGATGAAGACATCCAAGCCAAAATGCACCGTCTAGGTGATGAATTTGAAGCCAGAAGTCGGATAAGAGTTGTTGACTAAAAGCCACCAACCATACACCAACCCACCTACCATGCACCAACCCACCAACCATGCATCAAGCTTCCATTTTTGACAAATTTCATATTCTTATAGCTTGTATTCAGATTATGTACATGTACAAATTGGCTTCTAGGATTAGTATAAATAGACCCAACCTCTTTGTATTAGAGGCATTCAATTTAGAAGTAAGTTTCAAGAAAGTTTAAGTATTTGTGAGAGTTTTCTTTCTCTTCTTCTTCATTCTCTTTGCAATTTCGTTTTTGTTCTTTAAATTTTGAGTTCTTCCTTCCCATCCATGGAAGGCTAGGCTCTCATAATCAATCCAAGGGATTAGCCATCTTGTTGTTTAATTTGGAGATCTTGGTTTACTTGTTCATATTGCTTAATTGTTATTCAAGTTTCTCTTCTTCCTCTTTTGATTTTTATCTAGATTAAATTGCTTAATTTGATTTAGATGTTGATGTGGTAATAGCTTTATTATCATGTATTCAAAGAGCATCACAAAGATTAAACAATATATTAAAGCTTTTTGATAGATTGTTTAACTTGGTTAAATTCTAGATCTTAAGTTAATCTATGTTGGATGGTGCTTACTTTATCTAACCTTGGTTAATCAAATCCTAGATGCTTATCTAGTAGAGAATTCTTGGATCATGTTAAGGCTTCTTGATGTGATCTAAGGCCAAGAACTTGGTTAGCAATTAAGTGAATTCCTTATGATCAATGATGAGTTAAACTCAAGATCGGTAAATTTCCTTGGATTGGTTGTTTCTTTAGATTTGTTTACAACTTTGAATCTCCTACTTTTATTAATCTTGTTAATCAACAACAAAACCCCCCTTTTTTAATTATCTTGATCTAATTAAATCTTTGTTTTTGGATCCTTGAGAGACGATTCGGTTCATTCTCTATATTACAAATTAGTTTGTGAACCGGTTATTTTATTTGATAGGTCTCGACAACCTCTTGTCAAATTTGGCGCCGTTGCCGGGGATCCAAGGCAACTATTTGATCATTTCAAGATCCCATCTAACTCTAACAAATGTGTTTGTTTTGTTTTTGAAGCTTTTTCTGTGGGATTCGGCTAATTTGGATAAAGGGCGTTGTGTCAAGAATTTTGGTTCGGGCATCTCAGATTGATCTGAATTTTGGTACACAAATGGAAAATATTATTCTGAGAAAGGCTCACTGTATACAGTGAGGTCACCCTTATTTTTGCCAAATTCCATCGTTTAGACCACTTTTTCAATTTTTTAAGATTTTTTATTATTTTGTTGGATAGCATTTTTGTGTAGATTTTATCCTGTGGTGGTTCCATAATTTTTAAAATTCATTTGATACTGTTTTTATTTTTGTTTAATTTTTTGGAGTATTTGTTTTTGGAATTTTTAGTGTTTTAGTTGTTATTGCTTTTCTAATACCTTCTTATGAACTGCATGCTGTATGACTAGATCTCGATCCTCGGTACCTTGCATTCATTTGATCCCGAAATTGATAGAACATTTCATACACTTCATAGAATTCATAGGACTCGGTAGTAGCATTCATAGAGCTAATAGAATTACTTCGGAATTGGGCTTGAACTTGACATTGCACCTAATCTTGTTGACTCTTTTAATCCTGTTGAGTCTCGTCATAGTACTTCCGTGTTTGATAATCGAGTCCGTTGATTTTACTATGGTGACTATAATAATAGGACTCTTAAGGAATTGGTCGCACTGATGTGAATTATCAACCTTTGTGCATTCAATATCCTGAACTTAATGTTGATTTTGAGTTGAAATGCGGATTGATACACTTGTCGCCCAAGTTTCATGGTCTTGCGGTGAAGATCCACATAAGCATTTGAAGGAGTTCCATGTTGTCTGCTCCACCATGAAACCTCATGGAATAGTCGAAGATCACATCAAGCTAAGGGCCTTTCCTTTCTCTTTGGACGGTCTTTGCTAAGGATTGGTTGTATTACTTACAACTCGCCGCCATCACTTCTTGGAATGACATGAAAAGATTATTTCTGGAAAAGTTCTTTCCCGCATCAAGAACTGCTGCAATAAGGAAAGATATTTGTGGCATAAGGCAAATCAGTGGTGAAACTCTCCATGAGTATTGGGAGAGATTCAAGAAATTATGCTCAAGCTGCCCACACCATCAAATTAGTGATCAACTCACGATCCAATACTTCTATGAAGGATTGATGCCAATGGAAAGGAGTATGATTGATCTTTGCCAAGTGGTGGAGCATTGGTAGATAAAACTCCATTCTTTGCCGAGAAACTTAATTGCAAACATGGCAGCAAATTCTCAAGAATTTGGTACTCGAATGGGTGTCGCAACTGCAATAGTCAATGAAGTTAATACCTCTTCACATGCCGATCAACAAAGGGTGGAACATAGATTGGATGAGCTCACTTCTTTGGTTAGACAAATGGCAATAGGACAACACGAACCACGTGTGCAAACCCCTCGCAAGAGTTTGTAGCATATGTTCTAGTTCCTCTCATCCTATGATTCATGCCCCACATTGCAAGATGATTCTCGAGTTTCAAGACCAATCGTGGGTCGCACTGTATATTTCTGGGAAGCCACAATTCCATCAAGAAGAACAACAGAAATATGATCCATTCTCCAACACTTACAACCCTGGTGGAGGGACCATCCCAACTGAGATATGGGAATGCATCAAATCGCCAGCCACAAAACCAAAGATAGACCACCATTCCGAAGAAGCAAGGACAAATCGGTTTCGACCACATCTTGGACCAAGTAGACCACCATTCCAAAGAAGAAGGTCCTCGTAGCCACAAAATCCGAGCCCTCATTGGAGGATTTGGTGAAACAATTGGCCACCAATAACATCCAGCCAACAGAGAACTCGAAACCACCATTCGTAACTTGGAGACTCAAATTGGTCAACTTGCCACATCAATTCATGAATTAAAGTCACAAGGTTCTCGCCAATTACCCTCTCAAACCACTCCAAATCCTAGAGGCAATGTTAGTGCTATAGCTTTACGCAGCTGGTAAGCAAATCAATGGACCAAAGGCAACAGATACTTCCGCATTCTACCCTTGGCCCAGAGAAACAAGATTCTACAAGCAACTTCAAGTTCTCGCAACTAATTCGTATGTCAGAGCAGATTCAAGAAGAATGATCCTACAAGCCAAGCGTAAAATTGGATCAAATCAGCTGATTGTGAAAATTCAAGACAATGAGAAAAGTGAGCATCCAAAAAGTCGTGTTCCAACATTCCTCTTCCTTTTCCCAACCGAATGATACAGTAGAGGCATATGGTTGAAACAGACTTGGATAAGGAAATTATGGAGACTTTTCGTAAGGTTGAGGTGAATATACCTCTCTTGGAGGCAATCAAACAAATCCCCAAGTATGCCAAGTTCTTGAAAGAGATGTGCACCCATAAGAGGAAGCTAAAGGGCACCGAAAAAGTGAGTATGGGGAGAAATGTCTCTGCTTTGATTCAGCCCAACTGCCTTCCCAAATGCAAGGACCGGTACTTTTACCATCCCTTGCACCATAGGGCACCAACAGTTCACTCATGCCTTGCTAGACTTGGGAGCCTCCATCAATGTAATGCCAAAGTCGCTTACACTTCCTTGCATATGGGAGAGCTAAAGCCTACCGCATTGTCATTCGCTTAGCAAACCGAGCACGGCACAACCTGCAGGAGTGTTGGAGGACGTTCTGGTTCGGGTACATAATTTAATATTCCCAGCTGATTTTTATGTGTTGAATATGGAAGATGAATCTGCCTCTTCCCCACCCCCATTGATCTTAGGTAGGCCATTTTTGAAAACTGCTAAAACTAAGATTGATGTGCATGCTGGTACCCTTTCCATGGAATTTGGTGATGATATCATTCAGTTTAACATTTTTGATGCCATGAAATACCCTGTAGAGGATCATTCTGTTTTTCATTTTGATGTCATTGATTTACTAGTTGATGATATGCATGCTGATATGTTGGCAGAGTTTCCTGAAATTGTAGGGTACACTGATAGCATAGCTTGTGATACTTGTTCTGCTTGCTTCAGACTTTCTGGTTGTAAACCCAATGCAATGTGTACAGCCTGTGCTGAGATTTCTACATACTTGTCATGTGCTGTTGTTAATTCTGCTGACATTGATGATTCTGTTATTAATGGCAATGATGCTGTTATTAATGATGTTGTCATTCATCCCGCTGCTCAGTGTGCTTCTATTGATTCCCTAGGATCTGACGATGTTGTTTTGCAAGATTGTGCACATGCGGTACAAGTACAAAGAAGTGCAACTACCGAGAATTTAGCGATTTAGTTTTGGTTCCAAAACTAGTACCATCGACCCAAAGAACCACCCTCCATTGAACTTAAGCCCCTGCCCGAGCATTTGAAGTATGCATTCTTGGAAGAGGATGAGAAGCTCCCGGTGATAATGGCCAAACACCTCCAACCTGAGCAAGAAACCAGATTATTGGAAGTCTTGAAGCAACACAAAAGGGCAATTGGTTGGACACTTGCAGACATTCCTCGGTATTAACCCCTCCACATGCATGCACAGGATATTACTTGAGGAGGAAACTAAACCGGTGAGACAACCCCGTGAGGAGACTGAATCCTCTCATTCTAGATGTGGTGAAAAAGAAGTGACCAAGCTACCGCAGTCCGGCATCATCTATCCCATCTCTCGACTGACAGTGGGTGAGCCCGGTGCAAGTAGTTCCAAAGAAATCCGGTGACTGTTGTGGCCAACCGTAAGAATGAGCTCATTCCAACCCGAGTGCAGAATAGCCGGAGAGTCCGCATTGACTACGACGCCTCAACCAAGCCACTCGGAAAGATCATTACCCCTTCCGCTCATTGATCGATGTCGAACGGTTGGTAGTAAGTCCCATTATCGCTTTTTAGATGGCTACACCGATACTTCCAAATCCACATTGCACCGGAGGATCAGGAGAAGACCACATTTACTTGTCCCTTCGGCACCTTTGCTTACAGACGGATGCCCTTCGGCCTTCCGCAATGCCCCCTGGTACCTTCCGGTGCATGGTGAGCATATTTTCTCGATTTCTTAGAGGAGTGCATGGAGGTATTTATGGATGACTTTACTGTCTATGGTTCTTCTTTTGATTCATGTTTAGCTTGACCTATCTAGAGTACTGCAAAGATGCATTGAGACTAACCTTGTGCTAAATTTTGAGAAATGCCATTTTATGGTAGAACAGGTATAGTTTTAGGCCATGTAGTATCCAAGAAGGGCATTGAGGTAGATCCCGCCAAGATTGATGTAATTACTTGTCTATCTTACCCCACATGCGTGCGGGAAGTGCGTTCTTTTCTTGGTCATGCAGGTTTCTACAGCGCTTCATTGCCGACTTCAAAGAAGATTGCTCTTCCACTTTCCCGCCATCGCAGAAAGATGTGGAGTTCAATTTTGATGACAAGTGCAAGGCGACTTTCAACCACTTGAAGCCAGGCCTTGACTAGTACTCCCATCATCCAGCCACCGATCGACATTGCCATTTGAGTTAATGTGTGATGCTTCTAACTATGCAGAGGAGCGATCTTGGCACAGAGAGTGGGGAAAGCTTCTCATGTGATATACTATGCTTCCGTAACTCTAGATGTCGCTCGAGCCAACTAGACCACAACAGAAAAAGAACTTTTAGCCATTGTTTTTGCTTTGGATAAGTTTAGATCATATTTGCTTGGTTCTATGGTTGTTGTGTTTACTGATCATGCAGCTCAGAAGTTCCTTTTGAAAAAGCCAGAGGCAAAGCCCCGACTAATAAGATGGATGCTACCGCTCCAAGAGTTTCACATAGAGATCCGTGACAAGAGTGGAGCAGAGAACCTAGTGGCGAGATCATTTGAGCCGCATTGAAAGGGCTTCGCATCCCTTCCCCTGTGCGGGACTCCTTCCCGGATGAGCAACTTATGCAATTACAAGGTAAGAACACCTTCCCTTGGTTTCTTGATATGGTGAATTTCTTGGTTGCTACAGTTTTCCCTCACATTTCACTCGTGCACAAATTTATAAACTTAAGAGTGAATCAAAATATTATGTGTGGGATGATCCATATCTCGTGGCGATTTTGTAGTGACCAAATAATTAGGCGATGTGTGCCTAATCAAGAGTTTCATTCTGTTCTTAGCTTTTGTCATGCATTTGCATGTGGTGGACATTTTGGGCCTCAACGCATGTACAGCTAGGAAAGTTTTAGACTCGGTTTATATTGGCCTACCTTGTTTCATGATGCATATTTGTTCTGTAAGTCTTGTGAACGAGTGTCGAGAGAACAGTGGAACATTTCTCGCAGAATGAGATGCCCGAACCTCTCGTATTGTGAAATCTTTGACGTATGGGGTATTGATTTCATGGGACCTTTTCCTGTTTCCTTTGGTTATGTTTACATTTTGCTAGCTGTTGATTATGTATCAAAATGGGTGGAGGCTAAAGCCACTCGGACTGATGATTCCAAAGTTGTTGTGGATTTTTTTAGATCACGCATTTTCCGCAGTTTGGAATCCCGAGAGCTATCATCATGATCAAGGCACCCATTTCTCAGTAATGCTTAGGAGCATGGAGGGATTGATGAGAAAATATGGCGTGTTGCATAAAGTTTCTACACCTTACCATCCCCGCACTAATGGTCAAGCCGAGGTCTCCAATAGAGAGATCAAGCGCATACTTGAAAAACAGTCCAACCTAATCGGAAGGATTGGAGCATGAGGCTTGAGGATGCTCTTTGGGCTTACCTGACCGCTTACAAAACTCCAATCGGGATGTCTCCATATCGGATAGTCTATGGTAAGGCATGCCACTTACCAAGAGAAATTGAGCACAAAGCATATTGGGTCATGAAGCAATGCAACATGAATTTGGCCGGAGTCGGCATAGAGCGGAAGTTGCGATTCAGGAATTGGAAGAGATCCGCCTAGATGCCTATGAGAGCTCCCGACTCTACAAAGAAAAACCAAAGCCTTCCATGATAAGTTTATTCTTCGGAAGGAGTTTTCATTGGGCAAAAAGTTCTCTTGTTTAATTCTCGCCTTAAGTTGATGCCTGGTAAATTAAGGTCTAGGTGGGACTGATCCGTTTGTTGTCACTAACATTCTTCCTCATGGTGCGGTGGAAATTAAGAGTGAAGCCACCAACAAAGTGTTCAAAGTTAATGGTCACCGCCTCAAAAATTTTTATGAAGGAGCTCAAGAGAACCTCGTGGAGGAAGTTCAACCGCAGGATGCCCTCTACCATGATTGATCACTACCGTGTTGAAAAAAAAAAGACAAGAAAAAAAAAGAAGAAAAAAAAATAGAAAAGAAAAAGCCACGATTAATGTCAATTGCCCGAGATTGAATCATTATTGGGGAGGACCCATCGCTCGTGCAAAATCTTCAATCACGCTGGCTAAGGACATTAAAAGTAGCGCTTCTTGGGAGGCAACCCAAGTTTTCTAACTCTTTCATTTTTCAAACTTTGACTTTTTTGCATTCACGAGGAATCAAGACAGAAAATCGGTGCCAAGCAAGAAAATCTATCGTAGTTTGATTTTTCTGTCTTAATTTTGTTTGTTTTTCTTTGTGACAGATGATTTTTCACCCAAGTTAAATGGCGGATAACGGTACTCGTGAAAATCTTTTTCGGTCCTTTCGATTACCCACAAACACCGAAATCAGCATATAATTTTACTCAAAAAAAAAAATTTCTCTCTTTCTTCTTTCTTTCGAAATGGATAATCGACTTGTCAACCTCCGCAAGCAATTCCCTTCTCTCCCTCAAAATGCTTTAACTAACATTTATTGTGCAAGGTTTGAGAGGTTAAGGATGCTTATGCACAAAGGCATCCCTGCGGATATACGCCGGTTAATCGAAGCAAAGGTCCGACTCGAGGTGAATTTTCCGACGCTCTTGTTTCATATATGCCAGGGCTAGGCAAAAGTTCATATGCAAAGAAGAGAAGAGCAAAAAGGTTACGGTCCGCTATAAATGTGCAAGATGGACTCTGTAACACAAAAATGCAAATCAATTGGAATGACGTCTATAAACCGAGATGATAAAATTAACTTCATAAAGGATGGCATGAGTAAGGAGTCTTTAGATAACATTCTATTGACTCTTGAGACGCATCCTAGTGGAGATGTGCGTAGAGTACTTCTCGATTTATGGCCAATATTCCAAGATGAACATGAGCGTTATAGTCTCGGGAATCGACTCAAAAGACCTGTTTGCCAATTTTTAAGAAAATTGGATGGGAAGCCGACCATCGGCCCATAGAGAGCTTCAAGACGTTATCGACGTAAAACCGAGAGGAAAATGTGAGCCACAATCACACCTCCTGTAAGTATTTTTTTATTGTTTATTAAAAAAATTTCAAAAAAAAAAATCGAAAAAAAAAAAGAAAAAAAAATTAGCCGTATTTTTGAAATATGTGTTGCATATTTTCAAACTTCTTCGACACATATAGATTAGCCTTTTATCTTTGTCATATAGCTATTATCATTTCTCGTGCTTCTTTTTCAAACTTATCTCGACACGCAAATCTACCCCTCCTTTATAGGTGTAATTATTACCTTTGAGTTTTGATGCCTTTAAATAATGCACTTTGCTCTCTTCGGATCATTGATAAGGTGAGAGTACAAAAAAAAAAAAACAAAGAGAAAAAATGGAAGTCACTTCGATTCGTCGGATCAAGAGTGTTTGTGTCTTTTGTGGATCTAATCACTGGGAAAGATAAAGAGTTTGTAAATATTGCACACCATCTTGGTCGAGTGCTAGCCGAGAGAGAAATCCGTTTAGTTTATGGAGGAGGTAGTCTTGGGTTAATGGGTTGTGTAGCAAGCTGCACATTTAGGAGGTGGCAAAGTCCTTGGTGTCATTCCCAGTCCTTTATCGACCAAAGAAGCCCATTGGAAAAACATTAGGGGATGAAGTAATAGTATTTTGCATGCACCAACGCATGAACATTATGATCGCCAATGCCGATGCCTTTATTGCCCTACCTGGTGGTTTTGAAACTTTGGAAGAACTCTTTCAAATTACATCCTGGTCACGCAAGAACTTTCACCAAAAACCCATAGGTATATTAAATGTTAATGGTTTTTATGACAGTTTGTTTTGTTTTCTTGATCATGTTTGTAGAAAAAGGTTCATCTCACAAGCGACACGTCAAAGTCTTGTAATCGCTACAACTCCCGAACAATTGCTCGATCAACTCAATGCATTTGTACCACAACGTGATCCAAAGAATGGCTCCACGGAATTGGGAACAAGGCGGCAGAAGAAAAAGCAAAAACTTGATTTGACTTTGTCTTTGTGAATTTTTGTTTTCTCTTATGGTTTTAGTCTTTTGTAATTTTTCTTATTTCAGGCCCGATTTGCAGTTTTTTGGTAAGACCTTCTACACTCTTCCTATCTTTATTTTGACATTGGGGACAATGTCTTTAATTAGTTGGGGGAGGGATAGTTGACATTACCATGTACATAGTTTAGTTAAAAAAAAAAAAAAACTAATCTTTATTGTTACTAACTTTTTAGATGTATGATGGCAGAGTAAGGAGTAGTTTTGCTCTTGAGACGCATCTTAACTTGCATTTCATAATAGGTCTTAAATCATCTTTGTTCTTGTATATATATTAAAAAAAAAAAAAAACACACACACACAATTTTGATCTTTTCAATTGATTTTGATACAAGCATGTGCTGAATCTGAGCTTAATTGATGATAAAAGTATGCAAAACAGTTTATAGTTGAATCATTTTCATGATATACATGTGTATATGATTGTGGATATTAGGAAGAAGGCATGGTTGAATTGAGTGAATGTTCCATACCTTTGTGAGTTTTGGGCTTTTCCAAGTTTGATACTTTCACTTGGTTATTTTCTTTCATGAGTGATGTCAATTATGAATTTATTTTCTAGAACTTGCATTGAATCGATTTGAGATTACATTGGTCTCAGATGTTGCATGAAAATGACAGAGGCATTTTTTCTTGACTTAGCTGCTTTGGCCAAATAAACCTACCTTGCATTTATCCAATTATTAACTCCCTCTAAACCTATTTGCCTATTCTTTGTTCTTAGCTCATTACAAGCTTTGAGTGAAAAACCATGTTTTACCTTACCTTAGGGAATGGGAGAGCATTGATTTTCTTATTGGAGGAGTTCTTTTGCTTGCAATGATTTAAGTGTGGGGGAATTGGTGTGTTGATACGAAATGCTTGGTACAAAAACAAAAAAAAACAAAAAAAACAAAAAACAAAAAAAAAAGAAAAATAAAACAAAGAGAATAGAAAAAGGAAGGAATGTGTGAAGAGAATGAGCATTTTATGGTTTTGGGTAAAAAATTTATTCCTTATACTTGAATTACTCCTCAATGCTCTTTTATTCTCTTTGGTTTTAACCTGCTATTATCTATATTGTTCCCTTCCTTCACCTTATAAGTTCCATTACAACCTTTTTGAAAGACCTCTTGATTTTTGCAATTTATTTGATCTAAGTAGTGGAGAATTGATGTATATGCAAGCCTATGGTAAAATACTTTCATAATTTGACTGAGTTGAGCGTAAACAGTTAACCTAAACACCTTGTGTGATTTGAGTGACACTTGTGAAGAATTTTACTCAATCTGAACATTCCTATTTCTGATTAAAGCATGATTATGCTATACTTTATTCTCAATTGATTTGATTCAACTATTCTTTGTTAAGCATACTTTACTTATTAATTATGGTTTATATTTAATACAATGCTTGTATTTAAAAATTAGTTGAATTGATTAAATAAAATATTACATGTTTGTGGGTATCATCCTGGTAAACCCTCACGAGACTACAACTCGTCCACTAGGGACACCTAGGGGTTTAAAGGCTTGTGGCACAGGCTAAGTGCCATCGTGTTTTCCTACGAAAATGGATTAGATTAGGTACAATCAGTTTTTATGTTTTTAGTTTAATAATATTATGTTTCTTGTTTTTCTTTAGTTTTGTTCTTATGTGTTTTGCCCAGGAGTACAAAAGCTTAAGTGTGGGGGAATTTGATCAATCAATTTGAGACACTTATGTTAGCTTTGTATTAGGCATTATTAGATGTTTATTGTGCCCAATATTAGTACTTTAGATGAGTTTAATGTTGTTGGGCTTCATTGGGCTTTAATGCAAATATTGAATAATTTTCGGATTTTGATGCATTTTGACCTTTCTTCCTTGGTTAGGTCATAACTTGGGACTCGGTGATCCAATTGAGGTGATCTTGGTGACTTTGGAAAGCTAAGACAATGCTCTACAAGTTTCATGAAGAACTCAAGAGCTGGATCGGAATGCTAAGGGTCCAAAATTTCCCTGCAATGCAGAGTGGGTTTGCTGTCACGGAACCATCTGGGCAGTATGTACATATTGGACTATATAGTGGGTTATAGGCCTCCTCTTGGGCTGAAACTTGGTCACTTGAAAGATAAGACCCATATCTCCAACTTCAATGAAGACCATTTTGTCAATAGATGTCGTTTTAGGCATGCTTCAGAAGCTACAAGTTGGTCTGAAGTTGGAAACACGTTCTTCCAACCTAACTTGAGGTAGGTGAAGTGTTTTTGGCATTTCTGGAGTTGTAAAAGTCCAAATGACATGATTCAAATTGGAGATTTTCAAGGAGATAACTGGCTACAACTTTGATGAAGACATCCAAGCCAAAATGCACCGTCTAGGTGATGAATTTGAAGCCAGAAGTCGGATAAGAGTTGTTGACTAAAAGCCACCAACCATACACCAACCCACCTACCATGCACCAACCCACCAACCATGCATCAAGCTTCCATTTTTGACAAATTTCAGATTCTTATAGCTTGTATTCAGATTATGTACATGTACAAATTGGCTTCTAGGATTAGTATAAATAGACCCAACCTCTTTGTATTAGAGGCATTCAATTTAGAAGTAAGTTTCAAGAAAGTTTAAGTATTTGTGAGAGTTTTCTTTCTCTTCTTCTTCATTCTCTTTGCAATTTCGTTTTTGTTCTTTAAATTTTGAGTTCTTCCTTCCCATCCATGGAAGGCTAGGCTCTCATAATCAATCCAAGGGATTAGCCATCTTGTTGTTTAATTTGGAGATCTTGGTTTACTTGTTCATATTGCTTAATTGTTATTCAAGTTTCTCTTCTTCCTCTTTTGATTTTTATCTAGATTAAATTGCTTAATTTGATTTAGATGTTGATGTGGTAATAGCTTTATTATCATGTATTCAAAGAGCATCACAAAGATTAAACAATATATTAAAGCTTTTTGATAGATTGTTTAACTTGGTTAAATTCTAGATCTTAAGTTAATCTATGTTGGATGGTGCTTACTTTATCTAACCTTGGTTAATCAAATCCTAGATGCTTATCTAGTAGAGAATTCTTGGATCATGTTAAGGCTTCTTGATGTGATCTAAGGCCAAGAACTTGGTTAGCAATTAAGTGAATTCCTTATGATCAATGATGAGTTAAACTCAAGATCGGTAAATTTCCTTGGATTGGTTGTTTCTTTAGATTTGTTTACAACTTTGAATCTCCTACTTTTATTAATCTTGTTAATCAACAACAAAACCCCCCTTTTTTAATTATCTTGATCTAATTAAATCTTTGTTTTTGGATCCTTGAGAGACGATTCGGTTCATTCTCTATATTACAAATTAGTTTGTGAACCGGTTATTTTATTTGATAGGTCTCGACAACCTCTTGTCATTCGCCAATCACCCATGGAGGTTGAAGACTCAAGATATCTTCGGTTAAGAGTTGTAAGCCCATTTCTTCCTTTTCGGTTTATCTTGGATTATCAGAACTTCTAGGCCAAGTGGTTGATGTTTTCATGAAGCACATGAGTTAGATGGTGTTTGAGAGAGTCAATAGATGTTCGCCAACCACCCATGGAGGTTGAAGACTCAAGATATCTTCGGTTAAGAGTTGTAAGCCCATTTCTTCCATTTCGGTTTATCTTTGCATATTAGAACTTCTAGGCCAAGTAGTTGTTGTTTTCATGAAACAAGTGAGTTAGATGGTGTTTGAGAGAGTCAATAGATGTTCGCCAATCACCCATGGAGGTTGAAGACTCAAGATATCTTCGGTTAAGAGTTGTAAGCCCGTTTCTTCCTTTTCGGTTTATCTTGGATTATAAGAACTTCTTGTTCAAGTGGTTGATTTTTGATGAAACACATGAGTTAGATGGTGTTTGTGAGAGTCAATAGATGTTCGCCAACCACCCATGGAGGTTGAAGACTCAAGATATCTTCGGTTAAGAGTTGTAAGCCCATTTCTTCCTTTTCGGTTTATCTTGGATTATAAGAACTTCTTGTTCAAGTTGTTGATGTTTTGATGAAACACATGACTTAGATGGTGTTTGAGAGAGTCAATAGATGTTCGCAAAGGACCCATGGAGGTTGAAGACTCAAGATATCTTCGGTTAAGAGTTGTAAGCCCATTTCATCGTTTTCGGTTTATCTTGGCATATAAGAACTTCTAGGCCAAGTAGTTGATGTTTTCATGAAACAAGTGAGTTTGATGGTGTTTGAGTGAGTCAATAGATGTTCGCCAACCACCCATGGAGGTTGAAGACTCAAGATATCTTCGGTTAAGAGTTGTAAGCCCATTTCTTCCTTTTCGGTTTATCTTGGCATATAAGAACTTCTAGGCCAAGTGGTTGATGTTTTCATGAAACAAGTGAGTTAGATGGTGTTTGAGAGAGTCAATAGATGTTCGCCAACCACCCATGGAGGTTGAAGACTCAAGATATCTTCGGTTAAGAGTTGTAAGCCCATTTCTTCCATTTCGATTTATCTTGGCATATTAGAACTTCTAGGCCAAGTAGTTGTTGTTTTCATGAAACAAGTGAGTTAGATGGTGTTTGAGAGAGTCAATAGATGTTCGCCAACCACCCATGGAGGTTGAAGACTCAAGATATCTTCGGTTAAGAGTTGTAAGCCCATTTCTTCCATTTCGATTTATCTTGGCATATTAGAACTTCTAGGCCAAGTAGTTGTTGTTTTCATGAAACAAGTGAGTTAGATGGTGTTTGAGAGAGTCAATAGATGTTCGCCAACCACCCATGGAGGTTGAAGACTCAAGATATCTTCGGTTAAGAGTTGTAAGCCCATTTCTTCCATTTCGGTTTATCTTGGCATATTAGAACTTCTAGGCCAAGTAGTTGTTGTTTTCATGAAACAAGTGAGTTAGATGGTGTTTGAGAGAGTCAATAGATGTTCGCCAATCACCCATGGAGGTTGAAGACTCAAGATATCTTCGGTTAAGAGTTGTAAGCCCATTTCTTCCTTTTTCGGTTTATCTTGGCATATAAGAACTTCTAGGCCAAGTGGTTGATGTTTTCATGAAACACATGAGTTAGATGGTGTTTGAGAGAGTCAATAGATGTTCGCCAACCACCCATGGAGGTTGAAGACTCAAGATATCTTCGTTTAAGAGTTGTAAGCCCATTTCTTACTTTTCGGTCTATCTTGCTATATAAGAACTTCTAGGCCATGTAGTTGATGTTTTCATGAAACAAGTGAGTTCGATGGTGTTTGAGAGAGTCAATAGATGTTCGCCAGCCACCCATGGAGGTTGAAGACTCAAGATATCTTCGGTTAAGAGTTGTAAGTCCATTTCTTCCATTTCGGTTTATCTTGGATTATAAGAACTTCTAGGCCAAGTGGTTGATTTTTGATGAAACACATGAGTTAGATGGTGTTTGAGAGAGTCAATAGATGTTCACCAACCACCCATGGAGGTTGAAGACTCAAGATATCTTCAGTTAAGAGTTGTAAGCCCATTTCTTCAATTTCGGTTTATCTTGGATTATAAGAACTTCAAGGCCACGTGGTTGATGTTTTCACGAAACACATGAGTTAGATGGTGTTTGAGAGAGTCAATAGATGTTCGCCAATCGCCCATGGAGGTTGAAGACTCAAGATATCTTCGGTTAAGAGTTGTAAGCCCATTTCTTCCTTTTCGGTTTATCTTGGATTATAAGAACTTCTAGGCCAAGTGGTTGATGTTTTCATGAAACACATGAGTTAGATGGTGTTTGAGAGAGTCAATAGATGTTCGCCAATCACCCATGGAGGTTGAAGACTCAAGATATCTTCGGTTAAGAGTTGTAAGCCCATTTCTTCCTTTTCGGTTTATCTTGGATTATAAGAACTTCTAGGCCAAGTGGTTGATGTTTTCATGAAACACATGAGTTAGATGGTGTTTGAGAGAGTCAATAGATGTTCGCCAACCACCCATGGAGGTTGAAGACTCAAGATATCTTCGGTTAAGAGTTGTAAGCCCATTTCTTCCATTTCGGTTTATCTTTGCATATTAGAACTTCTAGGCCAAGTAGTTGTTGTTTTCATGAAACAAGTGAGTTAGATGGTGTTTGAGAGAGTCAATAGATGTTCGCCAATCACCCATGGAGGTTGAAGACTCAAGATATCTTCGGTTAAGAGTTGTAAGCCCATTTCTTCCTTTTCGGTTTATCTTGGATTATAAGAACTTCTAGGCCAAGTGGTTGATGTTTTGATGAAACACATGAGTTAGATGGTGTTTGAGAGAGTCAATAGATGTTCGCCAACCACCCATGGAGGTTGAAGACTCAAGATATCTTCGGTTAAGAGTTGTAAGCCCATTTCTTCATTTTCGGTTTATCTTGGATTATAAGAACTTCTTGTTCAAGTTGTTGATGTTTTGATGAAACACATGACTTAGATGGTGTTTGAGAGAGTCAATAGATGTTCGCAAAGGACCCATGGAGGTTGAAGACTCAAGATATCTTCAGTTAAGAGTTGTAAGCCCATTTCTTCCATTTCGGTTTATCTTGGCATATAAGAACTTCTAGGCCAAGTAGTTGATGTTTTCATGAAACAAGTGAGTTAGATGGTGTTTGAGAGAGTCAATAGATGTTCGCCAACCACCCATGGAGGTTGAAGACTCAAGATATCTTCGGTTAAGAGTTGTAAGCCCATTTCTTCCTTTTCGGTTTATCTTGGCATATTAGAACTTCTAGGCCAAGTAGTTGTTGTTTTCATGAAACAAGTGAGTTAGATGGTGTTTGAGAGAGTCAATAGATGTTCACCAACCACCCATGGAGGTTGAAGACTCAAGATATCTTCAGTTAAGAGTTGTAAGCCCATTTCTTCCATTTCGGTTTATCTTGGATTATAAGAACTTCTAGGCCAAGTGGTTGATGTTTTCATGAAACACATGAGTTAGATGGTGTTTGAGAGAGTCAATAGATGTTCGCCAACCACCCATGGAGGTTGAAGACTCAAGATATCTTCGGTTAAGAGTTGTAAGCCCATTTCTTCCTTTTCGGTTTATCTTGGATTATAAGAACTTCTAGGCCAAGTGGTTGATGTTTTCATGAAACACATGAGTTAGATGGTGTTTGAGAGAGTCAATAGATGTTCGCCAACCACCCATGGAGGTTGAAGACTCAAGATATCTTCGGTTAAGAGTTGTAAGCCCATTTCTTCCATTTCGGTTTATCTTTGCATATTAGAACTTCTAGGCCAAGTAGTTGTTGTTTTCATGAAACAAGTGAGTTAGATGGTGTTTGAGAGAGTCAATAGATGTTCGCCAATCACCCATGGAGGTTGAAGACTCAAGATATCTTCGGTTAAGAGTTGTAAGCCCATTTCTTCCTTTTCGGTTTATCTTGGCATATACGAACTTCTAGGCCAAGTGGTTGATGTTTTCATGAAACACATGAGTTAGATGGTGTTTGAGAGAGTCAATAGATGTTCGCCAACCACCCATGGAGGTTGAAGACTCAAGATATCTTCGGTTAAGAGTTGTAAGCCCATTTCTTCCATTTCGATTTATCTTGGCATATTAGAACTTCTAGGCCAAGTAGTTGTTGTTTTCATGAAACAAGTGAGTTAGATGGTGTTTGAGAGAGTCAATAGATGTTCACCAACCACCCATGGAGGTTGAAGACTCAAGATATCTTCAGTTAAGAGTTGTAAGCCCATTTCTTCCATTTCGGTTTATCTTGGATTATAAGAACTTCTAGGCCAAGTGGTTGATGTTTTCATGAAACACATGAGTTAGATGGTGTTTGAGAGAGTCAATAGATGTTCGCCAACCACCCATGGAGGTTGAAGACTCAAGATATCTTCGGTTAAGAGTTGTAAGCCCATTTCTTCCTTTTCGGTTTATCTTGGATTATAAGAACTTCTAGGCCAAGTGGTTGATGTTTTCATGAAACACATGAGTTAGATGGTGTTTGAGAGAGTCAATAGATGTTCGCCAATCACCCATGGAGGTTGAAGACTCAAGATATCTTCGGTTAAGAGTTGTAAGCCCATTTCTTCCATTTCGGTTTATCTTGGATTATAAGAACTTCTAGGCCAAGTGGTTAATGTTTTGATGAAGCACATGAGTTAGATGGTGTTTTAGAGAGTCAATAGATGTTCGCCAATCACCCATGGAGGTTGAAGACTCAAGATATCTTCGGTTAAGAGTTGTAAGCCCATTTCTTCCTTTTCGGTTTATCTTGGCATATAAGAACTTCTAGGCCAAGTAGTTGATGTTTTCATGAAACAAGTGAGTTAGATGGTGTTTGAGAGAGTCAATAGATGTTCGCCAACCACCCATGGAGGTTGAAGACTCAAGATATCTTCAGTTAAGAGTTGTAAGCCCATTTCTTCAATTTCGGTTTATCTTGGATTATAAGAACTTCTAGGCCAAGTGGTTGATGTTTTCATGAAACACATGAGTTAGATGGTGTTTGAGAGAGTCAATAGATGTTCGCCAATCACCCATGGAGGTTGAAGACTCAAGATATCTTCGGTTAAGAGTTGTAAGCCCATTTCTTCCTTTTCGGTTTATCTTGGATTATAAGAACTTCTAGGCCAAGTGGTTGATGTTTTCATGAAACACATGAGTTAGATGGTGTTTGAGAGAGTCAATAGATGTTCGCCAACCACCCATGGAGGTTGAAGACTCAAGATATCTTCGGTTAAGAGTTGTAAGCCCATTTCTTCCATTTCGATTTATCTTGGCATATTAGAACTTCTAGGCCAAGTAGTTGTTGTTTTCATGAAACAAGTGAGTTAGATGGTGTTTGAGAGAGTCAATAGATGTTCACCAACCACCCATGGAGGTTGAAGACTCAAGATATCTTCAGTTAAGAGTTGTAAGCCCATTTCTTCAATTTCGGTTTATCTTGGATTATAAGAACTTCTAGGCCAAGTGGTTGATGTTTTCATGAAACACATGAGTTAGATGGTGTTTGAGAGAGTCAATAGATGTTCGCCAATCACCCATGGAGGTTGAAGACTCAAGATATCTTCTGTTAAGAGTTGTAAGCCCATTTCTTCCTTTTCGGTTTATCTTGGATTATAAGAACTTCTAGGCCAAGTGGTTGATGTTTTCATGAAACACATGAGTTAGATGGTGTTTGAGAGAGTCAATAGATGTTCGCCAATCACCCATGGAGGTTGAAGACTCAAGATATCTTCGGTTAAGAGTTGTAAGCCCATTTCTTCCATTTCGGTTTATCTTGGATTATAAGAACTTCTAGGCCAAGTGGTTAATGTTTTGATGAAACACATGAGTTAGATGGTGTTTGAGAGAGTCAATAGATGTTCGCCAACCACCCATGGAGGTTGAAGACTCAAGATATCTTCGGTTAAGAGTTGTAAGCCCATTTCTTCCTTTTTCGGTTTATCTTGGCATATAAGAACTTCTAGGCCAAGTAGTTGATGTTTTCATGAAACAAGTGAGTTCGATGGTGTTTGAGTGAGTCAATAGATGTTCACCAACCGCCCATGGAGGTTGAAGACTCAAGATATCTTCGTTTAAGAGTTGTAAGCCCATTTCTTCCATTTCGGTTTATCTTGGATTATAAGAACTTCTAGGCCAAGTGGTTGATGTTTTCATGAAACACATGAGTTAGATGGTGTTTGAGAGAGTCAATAGATGTTCGCCAACCACCCATGGAGGTTGAAGACTCAAGATATCTTCGGTTAAGAGTTGTAAGCCCATTTCTTCCTTTTCGGTTTATCTTGGATTATAAGAACTTCTAGGCCAAGTGGTTGATGTTTTCACGAAACACATGAGTTAGATGGTGTTTGAGAGAGTCAATAGATGTTCGCCAATCACCCATGGAGGTTGAAGACTCAAGATATCTTCGGTTCAGAGTTGTAAGCCCATTTCTTCCATTTCTGTTTAACTTGGATTATAAGAACTTCTAGGCCAAGTGGTTAATGTTTTGATGAAGCACATGAGTTAGATGGTGTTTGAGAGAGTCAATAGATGTTCGCCAACCACCCATGGAGGTTGAAGACTCAAGATATCTTCGGTTAAGAGTTGTAAGCCCATTTCTTCTTTTTCGGTTTATCTTGGCATATAAGAACTTCTAGGCCAAGTAGTTGATGTTTTCATGAAACAAGTGAGTTCGATGGTGTTTGAGTGAGTCAATAGATGTTCACCAACCGCCCATGGAGGTTGAAGACTCAAGATATCTTCAGTTAAGAGTTGTAAGCCCATTTCTTCCATTTCGGTTTATCTTGGATTATAAGAACTTCTAGGCCAAGTGGTTGATGTTTTCATGAAACACATGAGTTAGATGGTGTTTGAGAGAGTCAATAGATGTTCGCCAATCACCCATGGAGGTTGAAGACTCAAGATATCTTCGGTTAAGAGTTGTAAGCCCATTTCTTCCTTTTCGGTTTATCTTGGATTATAAGAACTTCTAGGCCAAGTGGTTGATGTTTTCATGAAACACATGAGTTAGATGGTGTTTGAGAGAGTCAATAGATGTTCGCCAACCACCCATGGAGGTTGAAGACTCAAGATATCTTCGGTTAAGAGTTGTAAGCCCATTTCTTCCATTTCGGTTTATCTTGGCATATTAGAACTTCTAGGCCAAGTAGTTGTTGTTTTCATGAAACAAGTGAGTTAGATGGTGTTTGAGAGAGTCAATAGATGTTCGCCAATCACCCATGGAGGTTGAAGACTCAAGATATCTTCGGTTAAGAGTTGTAAGCCCATTTCTTCCTTTTCGGTTTATCTTGGCATATAAGAACTTCTAGGCCAAGTGGTTGATGTTTTCATGAAACACATGAGTTAGATGGTGTTTGAGAGAGTCAATAGATGTTCGCCAACCACCCATGGAGGTTGAAGACTCAAGATATCTTCGGTTAAGAGTTGTAAGCCCATTTCTTCCTTTTCGGTTTATCTTGGCATATAAGAACTTCTAGGCCAAGTAGTTGATGTTTTCATGAAACAAGTGAGTTCGATGGTGTTTGAGAGAGTCAATAGATGTTCACCAACCGCCCATGGAGGTTGAAGACTCAAGATATCTTCAGTTAAGAGTTGTAAGCCCATTTCTTCAATTTCGGTTTATCTTGGATTATAAGAACTTCTAGGCCAAGTGGTTGATGTTTTCATGAAACACATGAGTTAGATGGTGTTTGAGAGAGTCAATAGATGTTCGCCAACCACCCATGGAGGTTGAAGACTCAAGATATCTTCGGTTAAGAGTTGTAAGCCCATTTCTTCCTTTTCGGTTTATCTTGGATTATAAGAACTTCTAGGCCAAGTGGTTGATGTTTTCATGAAACACATGAGTTAGATGGTGTTTGAGAGAGTCAATAGATGTTCGCCAATCACCCATGGAGGTTGAAGACTCAAGATATCTTCGGTTAAGAGTTGTAAGCCCATTTCTTCCATTTCGGTTTATCTTGGCATATTAGAACTTGTAGGCCAAGTAGTTGTTGTTTTGATGAAACAAGTGAGTTAGATGGTGTTTGAGAGAGTCAATAGATGTTCACCAACCACCCATGGAGGTTGAAGACTCAAGATATCTTCAGTTAAGAGTTGTAAGCCCATTTCTTCCTTTTCGGTTTATCTTGGATTATAAGAACTTCTAGGCCAAGTGGTTGATGTTTTCATGAAACACATGAGTTAGATGGTGTTTGAGAGAGTCAATAGATGTTCGCCAACCACCCATGGAGGTTGAAGACTCAAGATATCTTCAGTTAAGAGTTGTAAGCCCATTTCTTCCTTTTCGGTTTATCTTGGATTATAAGAACTTCTAGGCCAAGTGGTTGATGTTTTCATGAAACACATGAGTTAGATGGTGTTTGAGAGAGTCAATAGATGTTCGCCAACCACCCATGGAGGTTGAAGACTCAAGATATCTTCGGTTAAGAGTTGTAAGCCCATTTCTTCCATTTCTGTTTATCTTGGATTATAAGAACTTCTAGGCCAAGTGGTTGATGTTTTGATGAAACACATGAGTTAGATGGTGTTTGAGAGAGTCAATAGATGTTCGCCAACCACCCATGGAGGTTGAAGACTCAAGATATCTTCGGTTAAGAGTTGTAAGCCCATTTCTTCCTTTTCGGTTTATCTTGGCATATAAGAACTTCTAGGCCAAGTAGTTGATGTTTTCATGAAACAAGTGAGTTAGATGGTGTTTGAGAGAGTCAATAGATGTTCACCAACCACCCATGGAGGTTGAAGACTCAAGATATCTTCAGTTAAGAGTTGTAAGCCCATTTCTTCCATTTCGGTTTATCTTGGATTATAAGAACTTCTAGGCCAAGTGGTTGATGTTTTCATGAAACACATGAGTTAGATGGTGTTTGAGAGAGTCAATAGATGTTCGCCAATCACCCATGGAGGTTGAAGACTCAAGATATCTTCGGTTAAGAGTTGTAAGCCCATTTCTTCCTTTTCGGTTTATCTTGGATTATAAGAACTTCTAGGCCAAGTGGTTGATGTTTTCATGAAACACATGAGTTAGATGGTGTTTGAGAGAGTCAATAGATGTTCGCCAACCACCCATGGAGGTTGAAGACTCAAGATATCTTCGGTTAAGAGTTGTAAGCCCATTTCTTCCATTTCGGTTTATCTTGGATTATAAGAACTTCTAGGCCAAGTGGTTGATGTTTTGATGAAACACATGAGTTAGATGGTGTTTGAGAGAGTCAATAGATGTTCGCCAACCACCCATGGAGGTTGAAGACTCAAGATATCTTCGGTTAAGAGTTGTAAGCCCATTTCTTCCTTTTCGGTTTATCTTGGCATATAAGAACTTCTAGGCCAAGTGGTTGATGTTTTCATGAAACAAGTGAGTTAGATGGTGTTTGAGAGAGTCAATAGATGTTCACCAACCACCCATGGAGGTTGAAGACTCAAGATATCTTCAGTTAAGAGTTGTAAGCCCATTTCTTCCATTTCGGTTTATCTTGGATTATAAGAACTTCTAGGCCAAGTGGTTGATGTTTTCATGAAACACATGAGTTAGATGGTGTTTGAGAGAGTCAATAGATGTTCGCCAATCACCCATGGAGGTTGAAGACTCAAGATATCTTCGGTTAAGAGTTGTAAGCCCATTTCTTCCTTTTCGGTTTATCTTGGATTATAAGAACTTCTAGGCCAAGTGGTTGATGTTTTCATGAAACACATGAGTTAGATGGTGTTTGAGAGAGTCAATAGATGTTCGCCAATCACCCATGGAGGTTGAAGACTCAAGATATCTTCGGTTAAGAGTTGTAAGCCCATTTCTTCCTTTTCGGTTTATCTTGGATTATAAGAACTTCTAGGCCAAGTGGTTGATGTTTTCATGAAACACATGAGTTAGATGGTGTTTGAGAGAGTCAATAGATGTTCGCCAACCACCCATGGAGGTTGAAGACTCAAGATATCTTCGGTTAAGAGTTGTAAGCCCATTTCTTCCATTTCGGTTTATCTTGGCATATTAGAACTTCTAGGCCAAGTAGTTGTTGTTTTCATGAAACAAGTGAGTTAGATGGTGTTTGAGAGAGTCAATAGATGTTCGCCAATCACCCATGGAGGTTGAAGACTCAAGATATCTTCGGTTAAGAGTTGTAAGCCCATTTCTTCCTTTTCGGTTTATCTTGGATTATAAGAACTTCTAGGCCAAGTGGTTGATGTTTTGATGAAACACATGAGTTAGATGGTGTTTGAGAGAGTCAATAGATGTTCGCCAACCACCCATGGAGGTTGAAGACTCAAGATATCTTCGGTTAAGAGTTGTAAGCCCATTTCTTCCTTTTCGGTTTATCTTGGATTATAAGAACTTCTAGGCCAAGTTGTTGATGTTTTGATGAAACACATGAGTTAGATGGTGTTTGAGAGAGTCAATAGATGTTCGCCAACCACCCATGGAGGTTGAAGACTCAAGATATCTTCGGTTAAGAGTTGTAAGCCCATTTCTTCCTTTTCGGTTTATCTTGGCATATAAGAACTTCTAGGCCAAGTAGTTGATGTTTTCATGAAACAAGTGAGTTAGATGGTGTTTGAGAGAGTCAATAGATGTTCGCCAACCACCCATGGAGGTTGAAGACTCAAGATATCTTCGGCTAAGAGTTGTAAGCCCATTTCTTCCTTTTCGGTTTATCTTGGATTATAAGAACTTCTAGGCCAAGTGGTTGATGTTTTCATGAAACACATGAGTTAGATGGTGTTTGAGAGAGTCAATAGATGTTCGCCAACCACCCATGGAGGTTGAAGACTCAAGATATCTTCGGTTAAGAGTTGTAAGCCCATTTCTTCCATTTCGGTTTATCTTGGCATATTAGAACTTCTAGGCCAAGTAGTTGTTGTTTTCATGAAACAAGTGAGTTAGATGGTGTTTGAGAGAGTCAATAGATGTTCGCCAACCACCCATGGAGGTTGAAGACTCAAGATATCTTCAGCTAAGAGTTGTAACCCATTTCCTCCATTTCGGTTTATCTTGGCATATAAGAACTTCTAGGCCAAGTAGTTGATGTTTTCATGAAACAAGTGAGTTAGATGGTGTTTGAGAGAGTCAATAGATGTTCGCCAACCACCCATGGAGGTTGAAGACTCAAGATATCTTCGGTTAAGAGTTGTAAGCCCATTTCTTCCTTTTCGGTTTATCTTGGATTATAAGAACTTCTAGGCCAAGTGGTTGATGTTTTCATGAAACACATGAGTTAGATGGTGTTTGAGAGAGTCAATAGATGTTCGCCAACCACCCATGGAGGTTGAAGACTCAAGATATCTTCGTTTAAGAGTTGTAAGCCCATTTCTTACTTTTCGGTCTATCTTGCTATATAAGAACTTCTAGGCCATGTAGTTGATGTTTTCATGAAACAAGTGAGTTCGATGGTGTTTGAGAGAGTCAATAGATGTTCGCCAGCCACCCATGGAGGTTGAAGACTCAAGATATCTTCGGTTAAGAGTTGTAAGTCCATTTCTTCCATTTCGGTTTATCTTGGATTATAAGAACTTCTAGGCCAAGTGGTTGATTTTTGATGAAACACATGAGTTAGATGGTGTTTGAGAGAGTCAATAGATGTTCACCAACCACCCATGGAGGTTGAAGACTCAAGATATCTTCAGTTAAGAGTTGTAAGCCCATTTCTTCCATTTCGGTTTATCTTGGATTATAAGAACTTCTAGGCCAAGTGGTTGATGTTTTCATGAAACACATGAGTTAGATGGTGTTTGAGAGAGTCAATAGATGTTCGCCAACCACCCATGGAGGTTGAAGACTCAAGATATCTTCGGTTAAGAGTTGTAAGCCCATTTCTTCCTTTTCGGTTTATCTTGGATTATAAGAACTTCTAGGCCAAGTGGTTGATGTTTTCATGAAACACATGAGTTAGATGGTGTTTGAGAGAGTCAATAGATGTTCGCCAACCACCCATGGAGGTTGAAGACTCAAGATATCTTCGGTTAAGAGTTGTAAGCCCATTTCTTCCATTTCGGTTTATCTTGGCATATTAGAACTTCTAGGCCAAGTAGTTGTTGTTTTCATGAAACAAGTGAGTTAGATGGTGTTTGAGAGAGTCAATAGATGTTCGCCAATCACCCATGGAGGTTGAAGACTCAAGATATCTTCGGTTAAGAGTTGTAAGCCCATTTCTTCCTTTTCGGTTTATCTTGGCATATAAGAACTTCTAGGCCAAGTGGTTGATGTTTTCATGAAACACATGAGTTAGATGGTGTTTGAGAGAGTCAATAGATGTTCGCCAACCACCCATGGAGGTTGAAGACTCAAGATATCTTCGGTTAAGAGTTGTAAGCCCATTTCTTCCTTTTCGGTTTATCTTGGATTATAAGAACTTCTAGGCCAAGTGGTTGATGTTTTCATGAAACACATGAGTTAGATGGTGTTTGAGAGAGTCAATAGATGTTCGCCAACCACCCATGGAGGTTGAAGACTCAAGATATCTTCGGTTAAGAGTTGTAAGCCCATTTCTTCCATTTCGGTTTATCTTGGCATATAAGAACTTCTAGGCCAAGTAGTTGATGTTTTCATGAAACAAGTGAGTTAGATGGTGTTTGAGAGAGTCAATAGATGTTCGCCAACCACCCATGGAGGTTGAAGACTCAAGATATCTTCGGTTAAGAGTTGTAAGCCCATTTCTTCCTTTTCGGTTTATCTTGGATTATAAGAACTTCTAGGCCAAGTGGTTGATGTTTTGATGAAACACATGAGTTAGATGGTGTTTGAGAGAGTCAATAGATGTTCGCCAACCACCCATGGAGGTTGAAGACTCAAGATATCTTCGGTTAAGAGTTGTAAGCCCATTTCTTCCTTTTCGGTTTATCTTGGATTATAAGAACTTCTAGGCCAAGTGGTTGATGTTTTGATGAAACACATGAGTTAGATGGTGTTTGAGAGAGTCAATAGATGTTCGCCAACCACCCATGGAGGTTGAAGACTCAAGATATCTTCGGTTAAGAGTTGTAAGCCCATTTCTTCCTTTTCGGTTTATCTTGGCATATAAGAACTTCTAGGCCAAGTAGTTGATGTTTTCATGAAACAAGTGAGTTCGATGGTGTTTGAGAGAGTCAATAGATGTTCACCAACCGCCCATGGAGGTTGAAGACTCAAGATATCTTCGGTTAAGAGTTGTAAGCCCATTTCTTCCTTTTCGGTTTATCTTGGATTATAAGAACTTCTAGGCCAAGTGGTTGATGTTTTCATGAAACACATGAGTTAGATGGTGTTTGAGAGAGTCAATAGATGTTCGCCAACCACCCATGGAGGTTGAAGACTCAAGATATCTTCGGTTAAGAGTTGTAAGCCCATTTCTTCCATTTCGGTTTATCTTGGCATATAAGAACTTCTAGGCCAAGTAGTTGATGTTTTCATGAAACAAGTGAGTTAGATGGTGTTTGAGAGAGTCAATAGATGTTCGCCAACCACCCATGGAGGTTGAAGACTCAAGATATCTTCGGTTAAGAGTTGTAAGCCCATTTCTTCCATTTCGGTTTATCTTGGCATATTAGAACTTCTAGGCCAAGTAGTTGTTGTTTTCATGAAACAAGTGAGTTAGATGGTGTTTGAGAGAGTCAATAGATGTTCGCCAACCACCCATGGAGGTTGAAGACTCAAGATATCTTCGGTTAAGAGTTGTAAGCCCATTTCTTCCTTTTCGGTTTATCTTGGATTATAAGAACTTCTAGGCCAAGTGGTTGATGTTTTCATGAAACACATGAGTTAGATGGTGTTTGAGAGAGTCAATAGATGTTCGCCAACCACCCATGGAGGTTGAAGACTCAAGATATCTTCGTTTAAGAGTTGTAAGCCCATTTCTTCCTTTTCGGTCTATCTTGCTATATAAGAACTTCTAGGCCATGTAGTTGATGTTTTCATGAAACAAGTGAGTTAGATGGTGTTTGAGAGAGACAATAGATGTTCGCCAACCACCCATGGAGGTTGAAAACTCAAGATATCTTCGATTAAGAGGTTTATGCCCATTTCTTCCATTTCGGGTTATCTTGGATTATAAGAACTTCTAGGCCAAGTGGTTAATGATTTGATGAAGCACATGAGTTAGATGGTGTTTGAGAGAGTTAATAGATGTTCAACAACCACCCATGGAGGTTGAAGACTCAAGATATCTTCGGTTAAGAGTTGTAAGCCCATTTCTTCCTTTTCGGTTTATCTTGGATTATAAGAACTTCTAGGCCAAGTGGTTGATGTTTTCATGAAACACATGAGTTAGATGGTGTTTGAGAGAGTCAATAGATGTTCGCCAACCACCCATGGAGGTTGAAGACTCAAGATATCTTCGGTTAAGAGTTGTAAGCCCATTTCTTCCTTTTCGGTTTATCTTGGATTATAAGAACTTCTAGGCCAAGTGGTTGATGTTTTCATGAAACACATGAGTTAGATGGTGTTTGAGAGAGTCAATAGATGTTCGCCAACCACCCATGGAGGTTGAAGACTCAAGATATCTTCGGTTAAGAGTTGTAAGCCCATTTCTTCCATTTCGGTTTATCTTGGCATATAAGAACTTCTAGGCCAAGTAGTTGATGTTTTCATGAAACAAGTGAGTTAGATGGTGTTTGAGAGAGTCAATAGATGTTCGCCAACCACCCATGGAGGTTGAAGACTCAAGATATCTTCGGTTAAGAGTTGTAAGCCCATTTCTTCCTTTTCGGTTTATCTTGGATTATAAGAACTTCTAGGCCAAGTGGTTGATGTTTTCATGAAACACATGAGTTAGATGGTGTTTGAGAGAGTCAATAGATGTTCGCCAACCACCCATGGAGGTTGAAGACTCAAGATATCTTCGTTTAAGAGTTGTAAGCCCATTTCTTCCTTTTCGGTTTATCTTGCTATATAAGAACTTCTAGGCCAAGTAGTTGATGTTTTCATGAAACAAGTGAGTTCGATGGTGTTTGAGAGAGTCAATAGATGTTCGCCAACCACCCATGGAGGTTGAAGACTCAAGATATCTTCGGTTAAGAGTTGTAAGCCCATTTCTTCCATTTCGGTTTATCTTGGATTATAAGAACTTCTAGGCCAAGTGGTTGATGTTTTGATGAAACATATGAGTTAGATGGTGTTTGAGAGAGTCAATAGATGTTCGCCAACCACCCATGGAGGTTGAAGACTCAAGATATCTTCAGTAAAGAGTTGTAAGCCCATTTCTTCAATTTCGGTTTATCTTGGATTATAAGAACTTCTAGGCCAAGTGGTTGATGTTTTCATGAAACACATGAGTTAGATGGTGTTTGAGAGAGTCAATAGATGTTCGCCAACCACCCATGGAGGTTGAAGACTCAAGATATCTTCGGTTAAGAGTTGTAAGCCCATTTCTTCCTTTTCGGTTTATCTTGGATTATAAGAACTTCTAGGCCAAGTGGTTGATGTTTTCATGAAACACATGAGTTAGATGGTGTTTGAGAGAGTCAATAGATGTTCGCCAACCACCCATGGAGGTTGAAGACTCAAGATATCTTCGGTTAAGAGTTGTAAGCCCATTTCTTCCATTTCGGTTTATCTTGGCATATAAGAACTTCTAGGCCAAGTAGTTGTTGTTTTCATGAAACAAGTGAGTTAGATGGTGTTTGAGAGAGTCAATAGATGTTCGCCAATCACCCATGGAGGTTGAAGACTCAAGATATCTTCGGTTAAGAGTTGTAAGCCCATTTCTTCCTTTTCGGTTTATCTTGGCATATAAGAACTTCTAGGCCAAGTGGTTGATGTTTTCATGAAACACATGAGTTAGATGGTGTTTGAGAGAGTCAATAGATGTTCGCCAACCACCCATGGAGGTTGAAGACTCAAGATATCTTCGTTTAAGAGTTTTAAGCCCATTTCTTCCTTTTCAGTTTATCTTGGCATATAAGAACTTCTAGGCCAAGTGGTTGATGTTTTCATGAAACACATGAGTTAGATGGTGTTTGAGAGAGTCAATAGATGTTCGCCAACCACCCATGGAGGTTGAAGACTCAAGATATCTTCGGTTAAGAGTTGTAAGCCCATTTCTTCCTTTTCGGTTTATCTTGGATTATAAGAACTTCTAGGCCAAGTGGTTGATGTTTTCATGAAACACATGAGTTAGATGGTGTTTGAGAGAGTCAATAGATGTTCGCCAACCACCCATGGAGGTTGAAGACTCAAGATATCTTCGGTTAAGAGTTGTAAGCCCATTTCTTCCATTTCGGTTTATCTTGGATTATAAGAACTTCTAGGCCAAGTGGTTGATGTTTTCATGAAACACATGAGTTAGATGGTGTTTGAGAGAGTCAATAGATGTTCGCCAACCACCCATGGAGGTTGAAGACTCAAGATATCTTCGGTTAAGAGTTGTAAGCCCATTTCTTCCTTTTCGGTTTATCTTGGATTATAAGAACTTCTAGGCCAAGTGGTTGATGTTTTCATGAAACACATGAGTTAGATGGTGTTTGAGAGAGTCAATAGATGTTCGCCAACCACCCATGGAGGTTGAAGACTCAAGATATCTTCGGTTAAGAGTTGTAAGCCCATTTCTTCCATTTCGGTTTATCTTGGCATATAAGAACTTCTAGGCCAAGTAGTTGATGTTTTCATGAAACAAGTGAGTTCGATGGTGTTTGAGAGAGTCAATAGATGTTCGCCAACCACCCATGGAGGTTGAAGACTCAAGATATCTTCAGTTAAGAGTTGTGAGCCCATTTCTTCCATTTCGGTTTATCTTGGATTATAAGAACTTCTAGGCCAAGTGGTTGATGTTTTGATGAAACACATGAGTTAGATGGTGTTTGAGAGAGTCAATAGATGTTCGCCAACCACCCATGGAGGTTGAAGACTCAAGATATCTTCGGTTAAGAGTTGTAAGCCCATTTCTTCCTTTTCGGTTTATCTTGGATTATAAGAACTTCTAGGCCAAGTGGTTGATGTTTTCATGAAACAAGTGAGTTCGATGGTGTTTGAGAGAGTCAATAGATGTTCGCCAACCACCCATGGAGGTTGAAGACTCAAGATATCTTCGCTAAGAGTTGTAAGCCCATTTCTTCCATTTCGGTTTATCTTGGATTATAAGAACTTCTAGGCCAAGTGGTTGATGTTTTCATGAAACACATGAGTTAGATGGTGTTTGAGAGAGTCAATAGATGTTCGCCAACCACCCATGGAGGTTGAAGACTCAAGATATCTTCGGTTAAGAGTTGTAAGCCCATTTCTTCCATTTCGGTTTATCTTGGCATATTAGAACTTCTAGGCCAAGTAGTTGATGTTTTCAACGAAACAAGTGAGTTAGATGGTGTTTGAGAGAGTCAATAGATGTTCGCCAACCACCCATGGAGGTTGAAGACTCAAGATATCTTCGGTTAAGAGTTGTAAGCCCATTTCTTCCTTTTCGGTTTATCTTGGATTATAAGAACTTCTAGGCCAAGTGGTTGATGTTTTCAAGAAACACATGAGTTAGATGGTGTTTGAGAGAGTCAATAGATGTTCGCCAACCACCCATGGAGGTTGAAGACTCAAGATATCTTCGTTTAAGAGTTGTAAGCCCATTTCTTCCTTTTCGGTTTATCTTGGCATATAAGAACTTCTAGGCCAAGTGGTTGATGTTTTCATGAAACACATGAGTTAGATGGTGTTTGAGAGAGTCAATAGATGTTCGCCAACCACCCATGGAGGTTGAAGACTCAAGATATCTTCTGTTAAGAGTTGTAAGCCCATTTCTTCCTTTTCGGTTTATCTTGGATTATAAGAACTTCTAGGCCAAGTGGTTGATGTTTTCATGAAACACATGAGTTAGATGGTGTTTGAGAGAGTCAATAGATGTTCGCCAACCACCCATGGAGGTTGAAGACTCAAGATATCTTCGGTTAAGAGTTGTAAGCCCATTTCTTCCATTTCGGTTTATCTTGGATTATAAGAACTTCTAGGCCAAGTGGTTGATGTTTTGATGAAACACATGAGTTAGATGGTGTTTGAGAGAGTCAATAGATGTTCACCAACCACCCATGGAGGTTGAAGACTCAAGATATCTTCAGTTAAGAGTTGTAAGCCCATTTCTTCCATTTCGGTTTATCTTGGATTATAAGAACTTCTAGGCCAAGTGGTTGATGTTTTCATGAAACACATGAGTTAGATGGTGTTTGAGAGAGTCAATAGATGTTCGCCAACCACCCATGGAGGTTGAAGACTCAAGATATCTTCGGTTAAGAGTTGTAAGCCCATTTCTTCCTTTTCGGTTTATCTTGGATTATAAGAACTTCTAGGCCAAGTGGTTGATGTTTTCATGAAACACATGAGTTAGATGGTGTTTGAGAGAGTCAATAGATGTTCGCCAACCACCCATGGAGGTTGAAGACTCAAGATATCTTCGGTTAAGAGTTGTAAGCCCATTTCTTCCATTTCGGTTTATCTTGGATTATAAGAACTTCTAGGCCAAGTAGTTGATGTTTTCATGAAACAAGTGAGTTAGATGGTGTTTGAGAGAGTCAATAGATGTTCACCAACCACCCATGGAGGTTGAAGACTCAAGATATCTTCGGTTAAGAGTTGTAAGCCCATTTCTTCCATTTCGGTTTATCTTGGATTATAAGAACTTCTAGGCCAAGTGGTTGATGTTTTGATGAAACACATGAGTTAGATGGTGTTTGAGAGAGTCAATAGATGTTCGCCAACCACCCATGGAGGTTGAAGACTCAAGATATCTTCGGTTAAGAGTTGTAAGCCCATTTCTTCCTTTTCGGTTTATCTTGGATTATAAGAACTTCTAGGCCAAGTAGTTGATGTTTTCATGAAACAAGTGAGTTAGATGGTGTTTGAGAGAGTCAATAGATGTTCGCCAACCACCCATGGAGGTTGAAGACTCAAGATATCTTCGCTAAGAGTTGTAAGCCCATTTCTTCCTTTTCGGTTTATCTTGGATTATAAGAACTTCTAGGCCAAGTGGTTGATGTTTTCATGAAACACATGAGTTAGATGGTGTTTGAGAGAGTCAATAGATGTTCGCCAACCACCCATGGAGGTTGAAGACTCAAGATATCTTCGGTTAAGAGTTGTAAGCCCATTTCTTCCATTTCGGTTTATCTTGGCATATAAGAACTTCTAGGCCAAGTAGTTGTTGTTTTCATGAAACAAGTGAGTTAGATGGTGTTTGAGAGAGTCAATAGATGTTCGCCAACCACCCATGGAGGTTGAAGACTCAAGATATCTTCGGTTAAGAGTTGTAAGCCCATTTCTTCCTTTTCGGTTTATCTTGGATTATAAGAACTTCTAGGCCAAGTGGTTGATGTTTTCATGAAACACATGAGTTAGATGGTGTTTGAGAGAGTCAATAGATGTTCGCCAACCACCCATGGAGGTTGAAGACTCAAGATATCTTCGTTTAAGAGTTGTAAGCCCATTTCTTCCTTTTCGGTTTATCTTGGCATATAAGAACTTCTAGGCCAAGTGGTTGATGTTTTCATGAAACACATGAGTTAGATGGTGTTTGAGAGAGTCAATAGATGTTCGCCAACCACCCATGGAGGTTGAAGACTCAAGATATCTTCGGTTAAGAGTTGTAAGCCCATTTCTTCCTTTTCGGTTTATCTTGGATTATAAGAACTTCTAGGCCAAGTGGTTGATGTTTTCATGAAACACATGAGTTAGATGGTGTTTGAGAGAGTCAATAGATGTTCGCCAACCACCCATGGAGGTTGAAGACTCAAGATATCTTCAGTCAAGAATTGTAAGCCCATTTCTTCCATTTCGGTTTATCTTGGATTATAAGAACTTCTAGGCCAAGTGGTTAATGTTTTGATGAAGCACATGAGTTAGATGGTGTTTGAGAGAGTCAATAGATGTTCACCAACCACCCATGGAGGTTGAAGACTCAAGATATCTTCAGTTAAGAGTTGTAAGCCCATTTCTTCCTTTTCGGTTTATCTTGGATTATAAGAACTTCTAGGCCAAGTGGTTGATGTTTTCATGAAACACATGAGTTAGATGGTGTTTGAGAGAGTCAATAGATGTTCGCCAACCACCCATGGAGGTTGAAGACTCAAGATATCTTCGGTTAAGAGTTGTAAGCCCATTTCTTCCTTTTCGGTTTATCTTGGATTATAAGAACTTCTAGGCCAAGTGGTTGATGTTTTCATGAAACACATGAGTTAGATGGTGTTTGAGAGAGTCAATAGATGTTCGCCAACCACCCATGGAGGTTGAAGACTCAAGATATCTTCGGTTAAGAGTTGTAAGCCCATTTCTTCCATTTCGGTTTATCTTGGCATATAAGAACTTCTAGGCCAAGTAGTTGATGTTTTCATGAAACAAGTGAGTTAGATGGTGTTTGAGAGAGTCAATAGATGTTCGCCAACCACCCATGGAGGTTGAAGACTCAAGATATCTTCGGTTAAGAGTTGTAAGCCCATTTCTTCCATTTCGGTTTATCTTGGATTATAAGAACTTCTAGGCCAAGTGGTTGATGTTTTGATGAAACACATGAGTTAGATGGTGTTTGAGAGAGTCAATAGATGTTCGCCAACCACCCATGGAGGTTGAAGACTCAAGATATCTTCGGTTAAGAGTTGAAAGCCCATTTCCTCCATTTTGGTTTATCTTGGATTATAAGAACTTCTAGGCCAAGTAGTTGATGTTTTCATGAAACAAGTGAGTTAGATGGTGTTTCAGAGAGTCAATAGATGTTCGCCAACCACCCATTGAGGTTGAAGACTCAAGATATCTTCGATTAAGAGTTGTAAGCCCATTTCTTCCTTTTCGGTTTATCTTGGATTATAAGAACTTCTAGGCCAAGTGGTTGATGTTTTCATGAAACACATGAGTTAGATGGTGTTTGAGAGAGTCAATAGATGTTCGCCAACCACCCATGGAGGTTGAAGACTCAAGATATCTTCGGTTAAGAGTTGTAAGCCCATTTCTTCCATTTCGGTTTATCTTGGCATATAAGAACTTCTAGGCCAAGTAGTTGATGTTTTCATGAAACAAGTGAGTTAGATGGTGTTTGAGAGAGTCAATAGATGTTCGCCAACCACCCATGGAGGTTGAAGACTCAAGATATCTTCGGTTAAGAGTTGTAAGCCCATTTCTTCCTTTTCGGTTTATCTTGGATTATAAGAACTTCTAGGCCAAGTGGTTGATGTTTTGATGAAACACATGAGTTAGATGGTGTTTGAGAGAGTCAATAGATGTTCGCCAACCACCCATGGAGGTTGAAGACTCAAGATATCTTCGGTTAAGAGTTGTAAGCCCATTTCTTCCTTTTCGGTTTATCTTGGATTATAAGAACTTCTAGGCCAAGTGGTTGATGTTTTGATGAAACACATGAGTTAGATGGTGTTTGAGAGAGTCAATAGATGTTCGCCAACCACCCATGGAGGTTGAAGACTCAAGATATCTTCGGTTAAGAGTTGTAAGCCCATTTCTTCCTTTCAGTTTATCTTGGCATATAAGAACTTCTAGGCCAAGTAGTTGATGTTTTCATGAAACAAGTGAGTTAGATGGTGTTTGAGAGAGTCAATAGATGTTCGCCAACCACCCATGGAGGTTGAAGACTCAAGATATCTTCGGTTAAGAGTTGTAAGCCCATTTCTTCCATTTCGGTTTATCTTGGATTATAAGAACTTCTAGGCCAAGTGGTTGATTTTTGATGAAACACATGAGTTAGATGGTGTTTGAGAGAGTCAATAGATGTTCGCCAACCACCCATGGAGGTTGAAGACTCAAGATATCTTCGTTTAAGAGTTGTAAGCCCATTTCTTCCTTTTCGGTTTATCTTGCTATATAAGAACTTCTAGGCCAAGTAGTTGATGTTTTCAACGAAACAAGTGAGTTAGATGGTGTTTGAGAGAGTCAATAGATGTTCGCCAACCACCCATGGAGGTTGAAGACTCAAGATATCTTCGGTTAAGAGTTGTAAGCCCATTTCTTCCTTTTCGGTTTATCTTGGATTATAAGAACTTCTAGGCCAAGTGGTTGATGTTTTGATGAAACACATGAGTTAGATGGTGTTTGAGAGAGTCAATAGATGTTCACCAACCACCCATGGAGGTTGAAGACTCAAGATATCTTCGGTTAAGAGTTGTAAGCCCATTTCTTCCATTTCGGTTTATCTTGGATTATAAGAACTTCTAGGCCAAGTGGTTGATGTTTTCATGAAACACATGAGTTAGATGGTGTTTGAGAGAGTCAATAGATGTTCGCCAACCACCCATGGAGGTTGAAGACTCAAGATATCTTCGGTTAAGAGTTGTAAGCCCATTTCTTCCTTTTCGGTTTATCTTGGATTATAAGAACTTCTAGGCCAAGTGGTTGATGTTTTCATGAAACAAGTGAGTTAGATGGTGTTTGAGAGAGTCAATAGATGTTCGCCAACCACCCATGGAGGTTGAAGACTCAAGATATCTTCGGTTAAGAGTTGTAAGCCCATTTCTTCCTTTTCGGTTTATCTTGGATTATAAGAACTTCTAGGCCAAGTGGTTGATGTTTTCATGAAACACATGAGTTAGATGGTGTTTGAGAGAGTCAATAGATGTTCGCCAACCACCCATGGAGGTTGAAGACTCAAGATATCTTCGGTTAAGAGTTGTAAGCCCATTTCTTCCTTTTCGGTTTATCTTGGATTATAAGAACTTCTAGGCCAAGTGGTTGATGTTTTCATGAAACACATGAGTTAGATGGTGTTTGAGAGAGTCAATAGATGTTCGCCAACCACCCATGGAGGTTGAAGACTCAAGATATCTTCGGTTAAGAGTTGTAAGCCCATTTCTTCCTTTTCGGTTTATCTTGGATTATAAGAACTTCTAGGCCAAGTGGTTGATGTTTTCATGAAACACATGAGTTAGATGGTGTTTGAGAGAGTCAATAGATGTTCGCCAACCACCCATGGAGGTTGAAGACTCAAGATATCTTCGGTTAAGAGTTGTAAGCCCATTTCTTCCATTTCGGTTTATCTTGGCATATAAGAACTTCTAGGCCAAGTAGTTGATGTTTTCATGAAACAAGTGAGTTAGATGGTGTTTGAGAGAGTCAATAGATGTTCGCCAACCAACCATGGAGGTTGAAGACTCAAGATATCTTCTGATAAGAGTTGTAAGCCCATTTCTTCCTTTCGGTTTATCTTGGCATATACGAACTTCTAGGCCAAGTAGTTGATGTTTTCATGAAACAAGTGAGTTAGATGGTGTTTGAGAGAGTCAATAGATGTTCGCCAACCACCCATGGAGGTTGAAGACTCAAGATATCTTCAGTTAAGAGTTGAAGGCCCATTTCTTCCATTTCGGTTTATCTTGGATTATAAGAACTTCTAGGCCAAGTGGTTGATGTTTTCATGAAACACATGAGTTAGATGGTGTTTGAGAGAGTCAATAGATGTTCGCCAACCACCCATGGAGGTTGAAGACTCAAGATATCTTCGGTTAAGAGTTGTAAGCCCATTTCTTCCATTTCGGTTTATCTTGGCATATACGAACTTCTAGGCCAAGTAGTTGATGTTTTCATGAAACAAGTGAGTTAGATGGTGTTTGAGAGAGTCAATAGATGTTCGCCAACCACCCATGGAGGTTGAAGACTCAAGATATCTTCGGTTAAGAGTTGTAAGCCCATTTCTTCCTTTTCGGTTTATCTTGGATTATAAGAACTTCTAGGCCAAGTGGTTGATGTTTTGATGAAACACATGAGTTAGATGGTGTTTGAGAGAGTCAATAGATGTTCGCCAACCACCCATGGAGGTTGAAGACTCAAGATATCTTCGGTTAAGAGTTGTAAGCCCATTTCTTCCTTTTCGGTTTATCTTGGATTATAAGAACTTCTAGGCCAAGTGGTTGATGTTTTGATGAAACACATGAGTTAGATGGTGTTTGAGAGAGTCAATAGATGTTCGCCAACCACCCATGGAGGTTGAAGACTCAAGATATCTTCGGTTAAGAGTTGTAAGCCCATTTCTTCCTTTTCGGTTTATCTTGGCATATAAGAACTTCTAGGCCAAGTAGTTGATGTTTTCATGAAACAAGTGAGTTAGATGGTGTTTGAGAGAGTCAATAGATGTTCACCAACCACCCATGGAGGTTGAAGACTCAAGATATCTTCGGTTAAGAGTTGTAAGCCCATTTCTTCCATTTCGGTTTATCTTGGATTATAAGAACTTCTAGGCCAAGTGGTTGATGTTTTGATGAAACATATGAGTTAGATGGTGTTTGAGAGAGTCAATAGATGTTCGCCAACCACCCATGGAGGTTGAAGACTCAAGATATCTTCGTTTAAGAGTTGTAAGCCCATTTCTTCCTTTTCGGTTTATCTTGCTATATAAGAACTTCTAGGCCAAGTAGTTGATGTTTTCATGAAACAAGTGAGTTAGATGGTGTTTGAGAGAGTCAATAGATGTTCGCCAACCACCCATGGAGGTTGAAGACTCAAGATATCTTCTGTTAAGAGTTGTAAGCCCATTTCTTCCTTTTCGGTTTATCTTGGATTATAAGAACTTCTAGGCCAAGTGGTTGATGTTTTGATGAAACACATGAGTTAGATGGTGTTTGAGAGAGTCAATAGATGTTCACCAACCACCCATGGAGGTTGAAGACTCAAGATATCTTCAGTTAAGAGTTGTAAGCCCATTTCTTCCATTTCGGTTTATCTTGGATTATAAGAACTTCTAGGCCAAGTGGTTGATGTTTTCATGAAACACATGAGTTAGATGGTGTTTGAGAGAGTCAATAGATGTTCGCCAACCACCCATGGAGGTTGAAGACTCAAGATATCTTCGGTTAAGAGTTGTAAGCCCATTTCTTCCTTTTCGGTTTATCTTGGATTATAAGAACTTCTAGGCCAAGTGGTTGATGTTTTCATGAAACACATGAGTTAGATGGTGTTTGAGAGAGTCAATAGATGTTCGCCAACCACCCATGGAGGTTGAAGACTCAAGATATCTTCGGTTAAGAGTTGTAAGCCCATTTCTTCCATTTCGGTTTATCTTGGCATATAAGAACTTCTAGGCCAAGTAGTTGATGTTTTCATGAAACAAGTGAGTTAGATGGTGTTTGAGAGAGTCAATAGATGTTCGCCAACCACCCATGGAGGTTGAAGACTCAAGATATCTTCGGTTAAGAGTTGTAAGCCCATTTCTTCCTTTTCGGTTTATCTTGGATTATAAGAACTTCTAGGCCAAGTGGTTGATGTTTTCATGAAACACATGAGTTAGATGGTGTTTGAGAGAGTCAATAGATGTTCGCCAACCACCCATGGAGGTTGAAGACTCAAGATATCTTCGGTTAAGAGTTGTAAGCCCATTTCTTCCATTTCGGTTTATCTTGGCATATACGAACTTCTAGGCCAAGTAGTTGATGTTTTCATGAAACAAGTGAGTTAGATGGTGTTTGAGAGAGTCAATAGATGTTCGCCAACCACCCATGGAGGTTGAAGACTCAAGATATCTTCGTTTAAGAGTTGTAAGCCCATTTCTTCCTTTTCGGTTTATCTTGGATTATAAGAACTTCTAGGCCAAGTGGTTGATGTTTTCATGAAACACATGAGTTAGATGGTGTTTGAGAGAGTCAATAGATGTTCGCCAACCACCCATGGAGGTTGAAGACTCAAGATATCTTCGGTTAAGAGTTGTAAGCCCATTTCTTCCTTTTCGGTTTATCTTGGATTATAAGAACTTCTAGGCCAAGTGGTTGATGTTTTCATGAAACACATGAGTTAGATGGTGTTTGAGAGAGTCAATAGATGTTCGCCAACCACCCATGGAGGTTGAAGACTCAAGATATCTTCGGTTAAGAGTTGTAAGCCCATTTCTTCCATTTCGGTTTATCTTGGCATATAAGAACTTCTAGGCCAAGTAGTTGATGTTTTCATGAAACAAGTGAGTTAGATGGTGTTTGAGAGAGTCAATAGATGTTCGCCAACCACCCATGGAGGTTGAAGACTCAAGATATCTTCGGTTAAGAGTTGTAAGCCCATTTCTTCCTTTTCGGTTTATCTTGGATTATAAGAACTTCTAGGCCAAGTGGTTGATGTTTTCATGAAACACATGAGTTAGATGGTGTTTGAGAGAGTCAATAGATGTTCGCCAACCACCCATGGAGGTTGAAGACTCAAGATATCTTCGCTAAGAGTTGTAAGCCCATTTCTTCCTTTTCGGTTTATCTTGGATTATAAGAACTTCTAGGCCAAGTGGTTGATGTTTTCATGAAACACATGAGTTAGATGGTGTTTGAGAGAGTCAATAGATGTTCGCCAACCACCCATGGAGGTTGAAGACTCAAGATATCTTCGGTTAAGAGTTGTAAGCCCATTTCTTCCTTTTCGGTTTATCTTGGATTATAAGAACTTCTAGGCCAAGTGGTTGATGTTTTGATGAAACACATGAGTTAGATGGTGTTTGAGAGAGTCAATAGATGTTCACCAACCACCCATGGAGGTTGAAGACTCAAGATATCTTCAGTTAAGAGTTGTAAGCCCATTTCTTCCATTTCGGTTTATCTTGGATTATAAGAACTTCTAGGCCAAGTGGTTGATGTTTTCATGAAACACATGAGTTAGATGGTGTTTGAGAGAGTCAATAGATGTTCGCCAACCACCCATGGAGGTTGAAGACTCAAGATATCTTCGGTTAAGAGTTGTAAGCCCATTTCTTCCATTTCGGTTTATCTTGGCATATAAGAACTTCTAGGCCAAGTAGTTGATGTTTTCATGAAACAAGTGAGTTAGATGGTGTTTGAGAGAGTCAATAGATGTTCGCCAACCACCCATGGAGGTTGAAGACTCAAGATATCTTCGGTTAAGAGTTGTAAGCCCATTTCTTCCTTTTCGGTTTATCTTGGATTATAAGAACTTCTAGGCCAAGTGGTTGATGTTTTCATGAAACACATGAGTTAGATGGTGTTTGAGAGAGTCAATAGATGTTCGCCAACCACCCATGGAGGTTGAAGACTCAAGATATCTTCGGTTAAGAGTTGTAAGCCCATTTCTTCCTTTTCGGTTTATCTTGGATTATAAGAACTTCTAGGCCAAGTGGTTGATGTTTTGATGAAACACATGAGTTAGATGGTGTTTGAGAGAGTCAATAGATGTTCGCCAACCACCCATGGAGGTTGAAGACTCAAGATATCTTCGGTTAAGAGTTGTAAGCCCATTTCTTCCTTTTCGGTTTATCTTGGATTATAAGAACTTCTAGGCCAAGTGGTTGATGTTTTCATGAAACACATGAGTTAGATGGTGTTTGAGAGAGTCAATAGATGTTCGCCAACCACCCATGGAGGTTGAAGACTCAAGATATCTTCGCTAAGAGTTGTAAGCCCATTTCCTCCATTTCGGTTTATCTTGGATTATAAGAACTTCTAGGCCAAGTGGTTGATGTTTTGATGAAACACATGAGTTAGATGGTGTTTGAGAGAGTCAATAGATGTTCGCCAACCACCCATGGAGGTTGAAGACTCAAGATATCTTCAGGGAAGAGTTGTAAGCCCATTTCTTCCATTTCGGTTTATCTTGGATTATAAGAACTTCTAGGCCAAGTGGTTGATGTTTTCATGAAACACATGAGTTAGATGGTGTTTGAGAGAGTCAATAGATGTTCGCCAACCACCCATGGAGGTTGAAGACTCAAGATATCTTCGTTTAAGAGTTGTAAGCCCATTTCTTCCTTTTCGGTTTATCTTGGCATATAAGAACTTCTAGGCCAAGTGGTTGATGTTTTCATGAAACACATGAGTTAGATGGTGTTTGAGAGAGTCAATAGATGTTCGCCAACCACCCATGGAGGTTGAAGACTCAAGATATCTTCGGTTAAGAGTTGTAAGCCCATTTCTTCCATTTCGGTTTATCTTGGATTATAAGAACTTCTAGGCCAAGTGGTTGATGTTTTGATGAAACACATGAGTTAGATGGTGTTTGAGAGAGTCAATAGATGTTCGCCAACCACCCATGGAGGTTGAAGACTCAAGATATCTTCGGTTAAGAGTTGTAAGCCCATTTCTTCCATTTCGGTTTATCTTGGATTATAAGAACTTCTAGGCCAAGTGGTTGATGTTTTGATGAAACACATGAGTTAGATGGTGTTTGAGAGAGTCAATAGATGTTCGCCAACCACCCATGGAGGTTGAAGACTCAAGATATCTTCGCTAAGAGTTGTAAGCCCATTTCTTCCATTTCGGTTTATCTTGGATTATAAGAACTTCTAGGCCAAGTGGTTGATGTTTTCATGAAACACATGAGTTAGATGGTGTTTGAGAGAGTCAATAGATGTTCGCCAACCACCCATGGAGGTTGAAGACTCAAGATATCTTCGGTTAAGAGTTGTAAGCCCATTTCTTCCTTTTCGGTTTATCTTGGCATATACGAACTTCTAGGCCAAGTGGTTGATGTTTTCATGAAACACATGAGTTAGATGGTGTTTGAGAGAGTCAATAGATGTTCGCCAACCACCCATGGAGGTTGAAGACTCAAGATATCTTCGGTTAAGAGTTGTAAGCCCATTTCTTCCTTTTCGGTTTATCTTGGATTATAAGAACTTCTAGGCCAAGTGGTTGATGTTTTGATGAAACACATGAGTTAGATGGTGTTTGAGAGAGTCAATAGATGTTCGCCAACCACCCATGGAGGTTGAAGACTCAAGATATCTTCGCTAAGAGTTGTAAGCCCATTTCTTCCATTTCGGTTTATCTTGGATTATAAGAACTTCTAGGCCAAGTGGTTGATGTTTTCATGAAACACATGAGTTAGATGGTGTTTGAGAGAGTCAATAGATGTTCGCCAACCACCCATGGAGGTTGAAGACTCAAGATATCTTCGTTTAAGAGTTGTAAGCCCATTTCTTCCTTTTCGGTTTATCTTGGATTATAAGAACTTCTAGGCCAAGTGGTTGATGTTTTCATGAAACACATGAGTTAGATGGTGTTTGAGAGAGTCAATAGATGTTCGCCAACCACCCATGGAGGTTGAAGACTCAAGATATCTTCAGTTAAGAGTTGTAAGCCCATTTCTTCCATTTCGGTTTATCTTGGATTATAAGAACTTCTAGGCCAAGTGGTTGATGTTTTGATGAAACACATGAGTTAGATGGTGTTTGAGAGAGTCAATAGATGTTCGCCAACCACCCATGGAGGTTGAAGACTCAAGATATCTTCGGTTAAGAGTTGTAAGCCCATTTCTTCCTTTTCGGTTTATCTTGGATTATAAGAACTTCTAGGCCAAGTGGTTGATGTTTTCATGAAACACATGAGTTAGATGGTGTTTGAGAGAGTCAATAGATGTTCGCCAACCACCCATGGAGGTTGAAGACTCAAGATATCTTCGGTTAAGAGTTGTAAGCCCATTTCTTCCATTTCGGTTTATCTTGGATTATAAGAACTTCTAGGCCAAGTGGTTGATGTTTTGATGAAACACATGAGTTAGATGGTGTTTGAGAGAGTCAATAGATGTTCGCCAACCACCCATGGAGGTTGAAGACTCAAGATATCTTCGCTAAGAGTTGTAAGCCCATTTCTTCCTTTTCGGTTTATCTTGGATTATAAGAACTTCTAGGCCAAGTGGTTGATGTTTTCATGAAACACATGAGTTAGATGGTGTTTGAGAGAGTCAATAGATGTTCGCCAACCACCCATGGAGGTTGAAGACTCAAGATATCTTCGTTTAAGAGTTGTAAGCCCATTTCTTCCTTTTCGGTTTATCTTGGCATATAAGAACTTCTAGGCCAAGTGGTTGATGTTTTCATGAAACACATGAGTTAGATGGTGTTTGAGAGAGTCAATAGATGTTCGCCAACCACCCATGGAGGTTGAAGACTCAAGATATCTTCGGTTAAGAGTTGTAAGCCCATTTCTTCCATTTCGGTTTATCTTGGATTATAAGAACTTCTAGGCCAAGTGGTTGATGTTTTGATGAAACACATGAGTTAGATGGTGTTTGAGAGAGTCAATAGATGTTCGCCAACCACCCATGGAGGTTGAAGACTCAAGATATCTTCGGTTAAGAGTTGTAAGCCCATTTCTTCCATTTCGGTTTATCTTGGATTATAAGAACTTCTAGGCCAAGTGGTTGATGTTTTGATGAAACACATGAGTTAGATGGTGTTTGAGAGAGTCAATAGATGTTCGCCAACCACCCATGGAGGTTGAAGACTCAAGATATCTTCAGCTAAGAGTTGTAAGCCCATTTCTTCCATTTCGGTTTATCTTGGATTATAAGAACTTCTAGGCCAAGTGGTTGATGTTTTCATGAAACACATGAGTTAGATGGTGTTTGAGAGAGTCAATAGATGTTCGCCAACCACCCATGGAGGTTGAAGACTCAAGATATCTTCGGTTAAGAGTTGTAAGCCCATTTCTTCCTTTTCGGTTTATCTTGGCATATACGAACTTCTAGGCCAAGTGGTTGATGTTTTCATGAAACACATGAGTTAGATGGTGTTTGAGAGAGTCAATAGATGTTCGCCAACCACCCATGGAGGTTGAAGACTCAAGATATCTTCTGATAAGAGTTGTAAGCCCATTTCTTCCTTTTCGGTTTATCTTGGATTATAAGAACTTCTAGGCCAAGTGGTTGATGTTTTGATGAAACACATGAGTTAGATGGTGTTTGAGAGAGTCAATAGATGTTCGCCAACCACCCATGGAGGTTGAAGACTCAAGATATCTTCGGTTAAGAGTTGTAAGCCCATTTCTTCCTTTTCGGTTTATCTTGGATTATAAGAACTTCTAGGCCAAGTGGTTGATGTTTTCATGAAACACATGAGTTAGATGGTGTTTGAGAGAGTCAATAGATGTTCGCCAACCACCCATGGAGGTTGAAGACTCAAGATATCTTCGGTTAAGAGTTGTAAGCCCATTTCTTCCATTTCGGTTTATCTTGGATTATAAGAACTTCTAGGCCAAGTGGTTGATGTTTTGATGAAACACATGAGTTAGATGGTGTTTGAGAGAGTCAATAGATGTTCGCCAACCACCCATGGAGGTTGAAGACTCAAGATATCTTCGGTTTTTTGTTGTAAGCCCTTTTCCTCCTTTTCGGTTTATCTTGGATTATAAGAACTTCTAGGCCAAGTGGTTGATGTTTTCATGAAACACATGAGTTAGATGGTGTTTGAGAGAGTCAATAGATGTTCGCCAACCACCCATGGAGGTTGAAGACTCAAGATATCTTCGGTTAAGAGTTGTAAGCCCATTTCTTCCATTTCGGTTTATCTTGGCATATACGAACTTCTAGGCCAAGTAGTTGATGTTTTCATGAAACAAGTGAGTTAGATGGTGTTTGAGAGAGTCAATAGATGTTCGCCAACCACCCATGGAGGTTGAAGACTCAAGATATCTTCGGCTAAGAGTTGTAAGCCCATTTCTTCCTTTTCGGTTTATCTTGGATTATAAGAACTTCTAGGCCAAGTGGTTGATGTTTTCATGAAACACATGAGTTAGATGGTGTTTGAGAGAGTCAATAGATGTTCGCCAACCACCCATGGAGGTTGAAGACTCAAGATATCTTCGGTTAAGAGTTGTAAGCCCATTTCTTCCTTTTCGGTTTATCTTGGATTATAAGAACTTCTAGGCCAAGTGGTTGATGTTTTGATGAAACACATGAGTTAGATGGTGTTTGAGAGAGTCAATAGATGTTCGCCGACCACCCATGCAGGTTGAAGACTCAAGATATCTTCGGCTAAGAGTTGTAAACCCATTTGTTCCTTTTCGGTTTATCTTGGATTATAAGAACTTCTAGGCCAAGTGGTTGATGTTTTCATGAAACACATGAGTTAGATGGTGTTTGAGAGAGTCAATAGATGTTCGCCAACCACCCATGGAGGTTGAAGACTCAAGATATCTTCGGTTAAGAGTTGTAAGCCCATTTCTTCCATTTCGGTTTATCTTGGATTATAAGAACTTCTAGGCCAAGTGGTTGATGTTTTGATGAAACACATGAGTTAGATGGTGTTTGAGAGAGTCAATAGATGTTCGCCAACCACCCATGGAGGTTGAAGACTCAAGATATCTTCGCTAAGAGTTGTAAGCCCATTTCTTCCATTTCGGTTTATCTTGGATTATAAGAACTTCTAGGCCAAGTGGTTGATGTTTTCATGAAACACATGAGTTAGATGGTGTTTGAGAGAGTCAATAGATGTTCGCCAACCACCCATGGAGGTTGAAGACTCAAGATATCTTCGGTTAAGAGTTGTAAGCCCATTTCTTCCTTTTCGGTTTATCTTGGATTATAAGAACTTCTAGGCCAAGTGGTTGATGTTTTCATGAAACACATGAGTTAGATGGTGTTTGAGAGAGTCAATAGATGTTCGCCAACCACCCATGGAGGTTGAAGACTCAAGATATCTTCGTTTAAGAGTTGTAAGCCCATTTCTTCCTTTTCGGTTTATCTTGGATTATAAGAACTTCTAGGCCAAGTGGTTGATGTTTTCATGAAACAAGTGAGTTAGATGGTGTTTGAGAGAGTCAATAGATGTTCGCCAACCACCCATGGAGGTTGAAGACTCAAGATATCTTCGTTTAAGAGTTGTAAGCCCATTTCTTCCTTTTCGGTTTATCTTGCTATATAAGAACTTCTAGGCCAAGTAGTTGATGTTTTCAACGAAACAAGTGAGTTAGATGGTGTTTGAGAGAGTCAATAGATGTTCGCCAACCACCCATGGAGGTTGAAGACTCAAGATATCTTCGGTTAAGAGTTGTAAGCCCATTTCTTCCTTTTCGGTTTATCTTGGATTATAAGAACTTCTAGGCCAAGTGGTTGATGTTTTGATGAAACACATGAGTTAGATGGTGTTTGAGAGAGTCAATAGATGTTCACCAACCACCCATGGAGGTTGAAGACTCAAGATATCTTCGGTTAAGAGTTGTAAGCCCATTTCTTCCATTTCGGTTTATCTTGGATTATAAGAACTTCTAGGCCAAGTGGTTGATGTTTTCATGAAACACATGAGTTAGATGGTGTTTGAGAGAGTCAATAGATGTTCGCCAACCACCCATGGAGGTTGAAGACTCAAGATATCTTCGGTTAAGAGTTGTAAGCCCATTTCTTCCCTTTCGGTTTATCTTGGATTATAAGAACTTCTAGGCCAAGTGGTTGATGTTTTCATGAAACACATGAGTTAGATGGTGTTTGAGAGAGTCAATAGATGTTCGCCAACCACCCATGGAGGTTGAAGACTCAAGATATCTTCGGTTAAGAGTTGTAAGCCCATTTCTTCCATTTCGGTTTATCTTGGATTATAAGAACTTCTAGGCCAAGTAGTTGATGTTTTCATGAAACAAGTGAGTTAGATGGTGTTTGAGAGAGTCAATAGATGTTCGCCAACCACCCATGGAGGTTGAAGACTCAAGATATCTTCGGCTAAGAGTTGTAAGCCCATTTCTTCCTTTTCGGTTTATCTTGGATTATAAGAACTTCTAGGCCAAGTGGTTGATGTTTTCATGAAACACATGAGTTAGATGGTGTTTGAGAGAGTCAATAGATGTTCGCCAACCACCCATGGAGGTTGAAGACTCAAGATATCTTCGGTTAAGAGTTGTAAGCCCATTTCTTCCATTTCGGTTTATCTTGGATTATAAGAACTTCTAGGCCAAGTAGTTGATGTTTTCATGAAACAAGTGAGTTAGATGGTGTTTGAGAGAGTCAATAGATGTTCGCCAACCACCCATGGAGGTTGAAGACTCAAGATATCTTCGGTTAAGAGTTGTAAGCCCATTTCTTCCTTTTCGGTTTATCTTGGATTATAAGAACTTCTAGGCCAAGTGGTTGATGTTTTCATGAAACACATGAGTTAGATGGTGTTTGAGAGAGTCAATAGATGTTCGCCAACCACCCATGGAGGTTGAAGACTCAAGATATCTTCGGTTAAGAGTTGTAAGCCCATTTCTTCCTTTTCGGTTTATCTTGGATTATAAGAACTTCTAGGCCAAGTGGTTGATGTTTTCATGAAACACATGAGTTAGATGGTGTTTGAGAGAGTCAATAGATGTTCGCCAACCACCCATGGAGGTTGAAGACTCAAGATATCTTCGGTTAAGAGTTGTAAGCCCATTTCTTCCATTTCGGTTTATCTTGGCATATACGAACTTCTAGGCCAAGTAGTTGATGTTTTCATGAAACAAGTGAGTTAGATGGTGTTTGAGAGAGTCAATAGATGTTCGCCAACCACCCATGGAGGTTGAAGACTCAAGATATCTTCGGTTAAGAGTTGTAAGCCCATTTCTTCCTTTTCGGTTTATCTTGGATTATAAGAACTTCTAGGCCAAGTGGTTGATGTTTTGATGAAACACATGAGTTAGATGGTGTTTGAGAGAGTCAATAGATGTTCGCCAACCACCCATGGAGGTTGAAGACTCAAGATATCTTCGGTTAAGAGTTGTAAGCCCATTTCTTCCTTTTCGGTTTATCTTGGATTATAAGAACTTCTAGGCCAAGTGGTTGATGTTTTGATGAAACACATGAGTTAGATGGTGTTTGAGAGAGTCAATAGATGTTCGCCAACCACCCATGGAGGTTGAAGACTCAAGATATCTTCGCGTAAGAGTTGTAAGCCCATTTCTTCCATTTCGGTTTATCTTGGATTATAAGAACTTCTAGGCCAAGTGGTTGATGTTTTCATGAAACACATGAGTTAGATGGTGTTTGAGAGAGTCAATAGATGTTCGCCAACCACCCATGGAGGTTGAAGACTCAAGATATCTTCGATTAAGAGTTGTAAGCCCATTTCTTCCTTTTCGGTTTATCTTGGATTATAAGAACTTCTAGGCCAAGTGGTTGATGTTTTCATGAAACACATGAGTTAGATGGTGTTTGAGAGAGTCAATAGATGTTCGCCAACCACCCATGGAGGTTGAAGACTCAAGATATCTTCGTTTAAGAGTTGTAAGCCCATTTCTTCCTTTTCGGTTTATCTTGGCATATACGAACTTCTAGGCCAAGTGGTTGATGTTTTCATGAAACACATGAGTTAGATGGTGTTTGAGAGAGTCAATAGATGTTCGCCAACCACCCATGGAGGTTGAAGACTCAAGATATCTTCGGTTAAGAGTTGTAAGCCCATTTCTTCCATTTCGGTTTATCTTGGATTATAAGAACTTCTAGGCCAAGTGGTTGATGTTTTGATGAAACACATGAGTTAGATGGTGTTTGAGAGAGTCAATAGATGTTCGCCAACCACCCATGGAGGTTGAAGACTCAAGATATCTTCAGTTAAGAGTTGTAAGCCCATTTCTTCCATTTCGGTTTATCTTGGATTATAAGAACTTCTAGGCCAAGTGGTTGATGTTTTCATGAAACACATGAGTTAGATGGTGTTTGAGAGAGTCAATAGATGTTCGCCAACCACCCATGGAGGTTGAAGACTCAAGATATCTTCGCTAAGAGTTGTAAGCCCATTTCTTCCATTTCGGTTTATCTTGGATTATAAGAACTTCTAGGCCAAGTGGTTGATGTTTTCATGAAACACATGAGTTAGATGGTGTTTGAGAGAGTCAATAGATGTTCGCCAACCACCCATGGAGGTTGAAGACTCAAGATATCTTCGGTTAAGAGTTGTAAGCCCATTTCTTCCTTTTCGGTTTATCTTGGCATATACGAACTTCTAGGCCAAGTGGTTGATGTTTTCATGAAACACATGAGTTAGATGGTGTTTGAGAGAGTCAATAGATGTTCGCCAACCACCCATGGAGGTTGAAGACTCAAGATATCTTCGGTTAAGAGTTGTAAGCCCATTTCTTCCTTTTCGGTTTATCTTGGATTATAAGAACTTCTAGGCCAAGTGGTTGATGTTTTGATGAAACACATGAGTTAGATGGTGTTTGAGAGAGTCAATAGATGTTCGCCAACCACCCATGGAGGTTGAAGACTCAAGATATCTTCGGTTAAGAGTTGTAAGCCCATTTCTTCCTTTTCGGTTTATCTTGGATTATAAGAACTTCTAGGCCAAGTGGTTGATGTTTTGATGAAACACATGAGTTAGATGGTGTTTGAGAGAGTCAATAGATGTTCGCCAACCACCCATGGAGGTTGAAGACTCAAGATATCTTCAGTTAAGAGTTGTAAGCCCATTTCTTCCATTTCGGTTTATCTTGGATTATAAGAACTTCTAGGCCAAGTGGTTGATGTTTTGATGAAACACATGAGTTAGATGGTGTTTGAGAGAGTCAATAGATGTTCGCCAACCACCCATGGAGGTTGAAGACTCAAGATATCTTCGGTTAAGAGTTGTAAGCCCATTTCTTCCTTTTCGGTTTATCTTGGATTATAAGAACTTCTAGGCCAAGTGGTTGATGTTTTCATGAAACACATGAGTTAGATGGTGTTTGAGAGAGTCAATAGATGTTCGCCAACCACCCATGGAGGTTGAAGACTCAAGATATCTTCGTTTAAGAGTTGTAAGCCCATTTCTTCCTTTTCGGTTTATCTTGGATTATAAGAACTTCTAGGCCAAGTGGTTGATGTTTTCATGAAACACATGAGTTAGATGGTGTTTGAGAGAGTCAATAGATGTTCGCCAACCACCCATGGAGGTTGAAGACTCAAGATATCTTCGGTTAAGAGTTGTAAGCCCATTTCTTCCATTTCGGTTTATCTTGGATTATAAGAACTTCTAGGCCAAGTGGTTGATGTTTTGATGAAACACATGAGTTAGATGGTGTTTGAGAGAGTCAATAGATGTTCGCCAACCACCCATGGAGGTTGAAGACTCAAGATATCTTCGGTTAAGAGTTGTAAGCCCATTTCTTCCATTTCGGTTTATCTTGGATTATAAGAACTTCTAGGCCAAGTGGTTGATGTTTTGATGAAACACATGAGTTAGATGGTGTTTGAGAGAGTCAATAGATGTTCGCCAACCACCCATGGAGGTTGAAGACTCAAGATATCTTCGGCTAAGAGTTGTAAGCCCATTTCTTCCATTTCGGTTTATCTTGGATTATAAGAACTTCTAGGCCAAGTGGTTGATGTTTTCATGAAACACATGAGTTAGATGGTGTTTGAGAGAGTCAATAGATGTTCGCCAACCACCCATGGAGGTTGAAGACTCAAGATATCTTCTGCTAAGAGTTGTAAGCCCATTTCTTCCTTTTCGGTTTATCTTGGATTATAAGAACTTCTAGGCCAAGTGGTTGATGTTTTCATGAAACACATGAGTTAGATGGTGTTTGAGAGAGTCAATAGATGTTCGCCAACCACCCATGGAGGTTGAAGACTCAAGATATCTTCGGTTAAGAGTTGTAAGCCCATTTCTTCCTTTTCGGTTTATCTTGGATTATAAGAACTTCTAGGCCAAGTGGTTGATGTTTTGATGAAACACATGAGTTAGATGGTGTTTGAGAGAGTCAATAGATGTTCGCCAACCACCCATGGAGGTTGAAGACTCAAGATATCTTCGGTTAAGAGTTGTAAGCCCATTTCTTCCTTTTCGGTTTATCTTGGATTATAAGAACTTCTAGGCCAAGTGGTTGATGTTTTCATGAAACACATGAGTTAGATGGTGTTTGAGAGAGTCAATAGATGTTCGCCAACCACCCATGGAGGTTGAAGACTCAAGATATCTTCGGTTAAGAGTTGTAAGCCCATTTCTTCCTTTTCGGTTTATCTTGGATTATAAGAACTTCTAGGCCAAGTGGTTGATGTTTTCATGAAACACATGAGTTAGATGGTGTTTGAGAGAGTCAATAGATGTTCGCCAACCACCCATGGAGGTTGAAGACTCAAGATATCTTCGGTTAAGAGTTGTAAGCCCATTTCTTCCATTTCGGTTTATCTTGGCATATAAGAACTTCTAGGCCAAGTGGTTGATGTTTTCATGAAACAAGTGAGTTAGATGGTGTTTGAGAGAGTCAATAGATGTTCGCCAACCACCCATGGAGGTTGAAGACTCAAGATATCTTCGGTTAAGAGTTGTAAGCCCATTTCTTCCATTTCGGTTTATCTTGGATTATAAGAACTTCTAGGCCAAGTGGTTGATGTTTTGATGAAACACATGAGTTAGATGGTGTTTGAGAGAGTCAATAGATGTTCGCCAACCACCCATGGAGGTTGAAGACTCAAGATATCTTCGGTTAAGAGTTGTAAGCCCATTTCTTCCTTTTCGGTTTATCTTGGCATATAAGAACTTCTAGGCCAAGTGGTTGATGTTTTCATGAAACACATGAGTTAGATGGTGTTTGAGAGAGTCAATAGATGTTCGCCAACCACCCATGGAGGTTGAAGACTCAAGATATCTTCGGTTAAGAGTTGTAAGCCCATTTCTTCCTTTTCGGTTTATCTTGGATTATAAGAACTTCTAGGCCAAGTGGTTGATGTTTTCATGAAACACATGAGTTAGATGGTGTTTGAGAGAGTCAATAGATGTTCGCCAACCACCCATGGAGGTTGAAGACTCAAGATATCTTCGTTTAAGAGTTGTAAGCCCATTTCTTCCTTTTCGGTTTATCTTGGATTATAAGAACTTCTAGGCCAAGTGGTTGATGTTTTCATGAAACACATGAGTTAGATGGTGTTTGAGAGAGTCAATAGATGTTCGCCAACCACCCATGGAGGTTGAAGACTCAAGATATCTTCGTTTAAGAGTTGTAAGCCCATTTCTTCCTTTTCGGTTTATCTTGGATTATAAGAACTTCTAGGCCAAGTGGTTGATGTTTTCATGAAACACATGAGTTAGATGGTGTTTGAGAGAGTCAATAGATGTTCGCCAACCACCCATGGAGGTTGAAGACTCAAGATATCTTCAGTTAAGAGTTGTAAGCCCATTTCTTCCATTTCGGTTTATCTTGGATTATAAGAACTTCTAGGCCAAGTGGTTGATGTTTTGATGAAACACATGAGTTAGATGGTGTTTGAGAGAGTCAATAGATGTTCGCCAACCACCCATGGAGGTTGAAGACTCAAGATATCTTCGGTTAAGAGTTGTAAGCCCATTTCTTCCTTTTCGGTTTATCTTGGATTATAAGAACTTCTAGGCCAAGTGGTTGATGTTTTCATGAAACACATGAGTTAGATGGTGTTTGAGAGAGTCAATAGATGTTCGCCAACCACCCATGGAGGTTGAAGACTCAAGATATCTTCGGTTAAGAGTTGTAAGCCCATTTCTTCCATTTCGGTTTATCTTGGATTATAAGAACTTCTAGGCCAAGTGGTTGATGTTTTGATGAAACACATGAGTTAGATGGTGTTTGAGAGAGTCAATAGATGTTCGCCAACCACCCATGGAGGTTGAAGACTCAAGATATCTTCGCTTAAGAGTTGTTAGCCCATTTCTTCCTTTTCGGTTTATCTTGGATTATAAGAACTTCTAGGCCAAGTGGTTGATGTTTTCATGAAACACATGAGTTAGATGGTGTTTGAGAGAGTCAATAGATGTTCGCCAACCACCCATGGAGGTTGAAGACTCAAGATATCTTCGTTTAAGAGTTGTAAGCCCATTTCTTCCTTTTCGGTTTATCTTGGCATATAAGAACTTCTAGGCCAAGTGGTTGATGTTTTCATGAAACACATGAGTTAGATGGTGTTTGAGAGAGTCAATAGATGTTCGCCAACCACCCATGGAGGTTGAAGACTCAAGATATCTTCGGTTAAGAGTTGTAAGCCCATTTCTTCCATTTCGGTTTATCTTGGATTATAAGAACTTCTAGGCCAAGTGGTTGATTTTTGATGAAACACATGAGTTAGATGGTGTTTGAGAGAGTCAATAGATGTTCGCCAACCACCCATGGAGGTTGAAGACTCAAGATATCTTCGTTTAAGAGTTGTAAGCCCATTTCTTCCTTTTCGGTTTATCTTGGATTATAAGAACTTCTAGGCCAAGTGGTTGATGTTTTCATGAAACACATGAGTTAGATGGTGTTTGAGAGAGTCAATAGATGTTCGCCAACCACCCATGGAGGTTGAAGACTCAAGATATCTTCGTTTAAGAGTTGTAAGCCCATTTCTTCCTTTTTCGGTTTATCTTGGCATATAAGAACTTCTAGGCCAAGTGGTTGATGTTTTCATGAAACACATGAGTTAGATGGTGTTTGAGAGAGTCAATAGATGTTCGCCAACCACCCATGGAGGTTGAAGACTCAAGATATCTTCGGTTAAGAGTTGTAAGCCCATTTCTTCCTTTTCGGTTTATCTTGGATTATAAGAACTTCTAGGCCAAGTGGTTGATGTTTTCATGAAACACATGAGTTAGATGGTGTTTGAGAGAGTCAATAGATGTTCGCCAACCACCCATGGAGGTTGAAGACTCAAGATATCTTCGCTAAGAGTTGTAAGCCCATTTCTTCCATTTCGGTTTATCTTGGATTATAAGAACTTCTAGGCCAAGTGGTTGATGTTTTGATGAAACACATGAGTTAGATGGTGTTTGAGAGAGTCAATAGATGTTCGCCAACCACCCATGGAGGTTGAAGACTCAAGATATCTTCGGTTAAGAGTTGTAAGCCCATTTCTTCCTTTTCGGTTTATCTTGGATTATAAGAACTTCTAGGCCAAGTGGTTGATGTTTTGATGAAACACATGAGTTAGATGGTGTTTGAGAGAGTCAATAGATGTTCGCCAACCACCCATGGAGGTTGAAGACTCAAGATATCTTCGGTTAAGAGTTGTAAGCCCATTTCTTCCATTTCGGTTTATCTTGGATTATAAGAACTTCTAGGCCAAGTGGTTGATGTTTTGATGAAACACATGAGTTAGATGGTGTTTCAGAGAGTCAATAGATGTTCGCCGACCACCCATGCAGGTTGAAGACTTAAGATATCTTCGGCTAAGAGTTGTAAGCCCATTTCTTCCATTTCGGTTTATCTTGGATTATAAGAACTTCTAGGCCAAGTGGTTGATGTTTTCATGAAACACATGAGTTAGATGGTGTTTGAGAGAGTCAATAGATGTTCGCCAACCACCCATGGAGGTTGAAGACTCAAGATATCTTCGTTTAAGAGGTTTAAGCCCATTTCTTCCTTTTCGGTTTATCTTGGCATATACGAACTTCTAGGCCAAGTGGTTGATGTTTTCATGAAACACATGAGTTAGATGGTGTTTGAGAGAGTCAATAGATGTTCGCCAACCACCCATGGAGGTTGAAGACTCAAGATATCTTCGTTTAAGATTTGTAAGCCCATTTCTTCCATTTCGGTTTATCTTGGATTATAAGAACTTCTAGGCCAAGTGGTTGATGTTTTGATGAAACACATGAGTTAGATGGTGTTTGAGAGAGTCAATAGATGTTCGCCAACCACCCATGGAGGTTGAAGACTCAAGATATCTTCAGTTAAGAGTTGTAAGCCCATTTCTTCCATTTCGGTTTATCTTGGATTATAAGAACTTCTAGGCCAAGTGGTTGATGTTTTCATGAAACACATGAGTTAGATGGTGTTTGAGAGAGTCAATAGATGTTCACCAACCACCCATGGAGGTTGAAGACTCAAGATATCTTCAGTTAAGAGTTGTAAGCCCATTTCTTCCATTTCGGTTTATCTTGGATTATAAGAACTTCTAGGCCAAGTGGTTGATGTTTTCATGAAACACATGAGTTAGATGGTGTTTGAGAGAGTCAATAGATGTTCGCCAACCACCCATGGAGGTTGAAGACTCAAGATATCTTCGGTTAAGAGTTGTAAGCCCATTTCTTCCTTTTCGGTTTATCTTGGATTATAAGAACTTCTAGGCCAAGTGGTTGATGTTTTCATGAAACACATGAGTTAGATGGTGTTTGAGAGAGTCAATAGATGTTCGCCAACCACCCATGGAGGTTGAAGACTCAAGATATCTTCGGTTAAGAGTTGTAAGCCCATTTCTTCCTTTTCGGTTTATCTTGGATTATAAGAACTTCTAGGCCAAGTGGTTGATGTTTTCATGAAACACATGAGTTAGATGGTGTTTGAGAGAGTCAATAGATGTTCGCCAACCACCCATGGAGGTTGAAGACTCAAGATATCTTCGGTTAAGAGTTGTAAGCCCATTTCTTCCTTTTCGGTTTATCTTGGATTATAAGAACTTCTAGGCCAAGTGGTTGATGTTTTCATGAAACACATGAGTTAGATGGTGTTTGAGAGAGTCAATAGATGTTCGCCAACCACCCATGGAGGTTGAAGACTCAAGATATCTTCGTTTAAGAGTTGTAAGCCCATTTCTTCCTTTTCGGTTTATCTTGGCATATAAGAACTTCTAGGCCAAGTGGTTGATGTTTTCATGAAACACATGAGTTAGATGGTGTTTGAGAGAGTCAATAGATGTTCGCCAACCACCCATGGAGGTTGAAGACTCAAGATATCTTCGGTTAAGAGTTGTAAGCCCATTTCTTCCATTTCGGTTTATCTTGGATTATAAGAACTTCTAGGCCAAGTGGTTGATGTTTTGATGAAACACATGAGTTAGATGGTGTTTGAGAGAGTCAATAGATGTTCGCCAACCACCCATGGAGGTTGAAGACTCAAGATATCTTCGGTTAAGAGTTGTAAGCCCATTTCTTCCATTTCGGTTTATCTTGGATTATAAGAACTTCTAGGCCAAGTGGTTGATGTTTTGATGAAACACATGAGTTAGATGGTGTTTGAGAGAGTCAATAGATGTTCGCCAACCACCCATGGAGGTTGAAGACTCAAGATATCTTCGTTTAAGAGTTGTAAGCCCATTTCTTCCTTTTTCGGTTTATCTTGGCATATAAGAACTTCTAGGCCAAGTGGTTGATGTTTTCATGAAACACATGAGTTAGATGGTGTTTGAGAGAGTCAATAGATGTTCGCCAACCACCCATGGAGGTTGAAGACTCAAGATATCTTCGGTTAAGAGTTGTAAGCCCATTTCTTCCATTTCGGTTTATCTTGGATTATAAGAACTTCTAGGCCAAGTGGTTGATGTTTTGATGAAACACATGAGTTAGATGGTGTTTGAGAGAGTCAATAGATGTTCGCCAACCACCCATGGAGGTTGAAGACTCAAGATATCTTCGGTTAAGAGTTGTAAGCCCATTTCTTCCATTTCGGTTTATCTTGGATTATAAGAACTTCTAGGCCAAGTGGTTGATGTTTTGATGAAACACATGAGTTAGATGGTGTTTGAGAGAGTCAATAGATGTTCGCCAACCACCCATGGAGGTTGAAGACTCAAGATATCTTCGCTAAGAGTTGTAAGCCCATTTCTTCCATTTCGGTTTATCTTGGATTATAAGAACTTCTAGGCCAAGTGGTTGATGTTTTCATGAAACACATGAGTTAGATGGTGTTTGAGAGAGTCAATAGATGTTCGCCAACCACCCATGGAGGTTGAAGACTCAAGATATCTTTGGATAAGAGTTGTAAGCCCATTTCTTCCTTTTCGGTTTATCTTGGCATATACGTACTTCTAGGCCAAGTGGTTGATGTTTTCATGAAACACATGAGTTAGATGGTGTTTGAGAGAGTCAATAGATGTTCGCCAACCACCCATGGAGGTTGAAGACTCAAGATATCTTCTGTTAAGAGTTGTAAGCCCATTTCTTCCTTTTCGGTTTATCTTGGATTATAAGAACTTCTAGGCCAAGTGGTTGATGTTTTGATGAAACACATGAGTTAGATGGTGTTTGAGAGAGTCAATAGATGTTCGCCAACCACCCATGGAGGTTGAAGACTCAAGATATCTTCGTTTAAGAGTTGTAAGCCCATTTCTTCCTTTTCGGTTTATCTTGGATTATAAGAACTTCTAGGCCAAGTGGTTGATGTTTTCATGAAACACATGAGTTAGATGGTGTTTGAGAGAGTCAATAGATGTTCGCCAACCACCCATGGAGGTTGAAGACTCAAGATATCTTCGTTTAAGAGTTGTAAGCCCATTTCTTCCTTTTCGGTTTATCTTGGATTATAAGAACTTCTAGGCCAAGTGGTTGATGTTTTCATGAAACACATGAGTTAGATGGTGTTTGAGAGAGTCAATAGATGTTCGCCAACCACCCATGGAGGTTGAAGACTCAAGATATCTTCGGATAAGAGTTGTAAGCCCATTTCTTCCTTTTCAGTTTATCTTGGCATATAAGAACTTCTAGGCCAAGTAGTTGATGTTTTCATGAAACAAGTGAGTTAGATGGTGTTTGAGAGAGTCAATAGATGTTCGCCAACCACCCATGGAGGTTGAAGACTCAAGATATCTTTGGTTAAGAGTTGTAAGCCCATTTCTTCCTTTTCGGTTTATCTTGGATTATAAGAACTTCTAGGCCAAGTGGTTGATTTTTGATGAAACACATGAGTTAGATGGTGTTTGAGAGAGTCAATAGATGTTCGCCAACCACCCATGGAGGTTGAAGACTCAAGATATCTTCGGTTAAGAGTTGTAAGCCCATTTCTTCCTTTTCGGTTTATCTTGGATTATAAGAACTTCTAGGCCAAGTGGTTGATGTTTTCATGAAACACATGAGTTAGATGGTGTTTGAGAGAGTCAATAGATGTTCGCCAACCACCCATGGAGGTTGAAGACTCAAGATATCTTCGGTTAAGAGTTGTAAGCCCATTTCTTCCTTTTCGGTTTATCTTGGATTATAAGAACTTCTAGGCCAAGTGGTTGATGTTTTCATGAAACACATGAGTTAGATGGTGTTTGAGAGAGTCAATAGATGTTCGCCAACCACCCATGGAGGTTGAAGACTCAAGATATCTTCGTTTAAGAGTTGTAAGCCCATTTCTTCCTTTTCGGTTTATCTTGGCATATAAGAACTTCTAGGCCAAGTGGTTGATGTTTTCATGAAACACATGAGTTAGATGGTGTTTGAGAGAGTCAATAGATGTTCGCCAACCACCCATGGAGGTTGAAGACTCAAGATATCTTCGTTTAAGAGTTGTAAGCCCATTTCTTCCATTTCGGTTTATCTTGGATTATAAGAACTTCTAGGCCAAGTGGTTGATGTTTTGATGAAACACATGAGTTAGATGGTGTTTGAGAGAGTCAATAGATGTTCGCCAACCACCCATGGAGGTTGAAGACTCAAGATATCTTCGGTTAAGAGTTGTAAGCCCATTTCTTCCATTTCGGTTTATCTTGGATTATAAGAACTTCTAGGCCAAGTGGTTGATGTTTTCATGAAACACATGAGTTAGATGGTGTTTGAGAGAGTCAATAGATGTTCGCCAACCACCCATGGAGGTTGAAGACTCAAGATATCTTCGTTTAAGAGTTGTAAGCCCATTTCTTCCATTTCGGTTTATCTTGGATTATAAGAACTTCTAGGCCAAGTGGTTGATGTTTTGATGAAACACATGAGTTAGATGGTGTTTGAGAGAGTCAATAGATGTTCGCCAACCACCCATGGAGGTTGAAGACTCAAGATATCTTCGTTTAAGAGTTGTAAGCCCATTTCTTCCTTTTCGGTTTATCTTGGATTATAAGAACTTCTAGGCCAAGTGGTTGATGTTTTCATGAAACACATGAGTTAGATGGTGTTTGAGAGAGTCAATAGATGTTCGCCAACCACCCATGGAGGTTGAAGACTCAAGATATCTTCGATTAAGAGTTGTAAGCCCATTTCTTCCATTTCGGTTTATCTTGGATTATAAGAACTTCTAGGCCAAGTGGTTGATGTTTTGATGAAACACATGAGTTAGATGGTGTTTGAGAGAGTCAATAGATGTTCGCCAACCACCCATGGAGGTTGAAGACTCAAGATATCTTCGGTTAAGAGTTGTAAGCCCATTTCTTCCTTTTCGGTTTATCTTGGATTATAAGAACTTCTAGGCCAAGTGGTTGATGTTTTCATGAAACACATGAGTTAGATGGTGTTTGAGAGAGTCAATAGATGTTCGCCAACCACCCATGGAGGTTGAAGACTCAAGATATCTTCGGTTAAGAGTTGTAAGCCCATTTCTTCCTTTTCGGTTTATCTTGGATTATAAGAACTTCTAGGCCAAGTGGTTGATGTTTTGATGAAACACATGAGTTAGATGGTGTTTGAGAGAGTCAATAGATGTTCGCCAACCACCCATGGAGGTTGAAGACTCAAGATATCTTCGTTTAAGAGTTGTAAGCCCATTTCTTCCTTTTCGGTTTATCTTGGATTATAAGAACTTCTAGGCCAAGTGGTTGATGTTTTCATGAAACACATGAGTTAGATGGTGTTTGAGAGAGTCAATAGATGTTCGCCAACCACCCATGGAGGTTGAAGACTCAAGATATCTTCGTTTAAGAGTTGTAAGCCCATTTCTTCCATTTCGGTTTATCTTGGATTATAAGAACTTCTAGGCCAAGTGGTTGATGTTTTGATGAAACACATGAGTTAGATGGTGTTTGAGAGAGTCAATAGATGTTCGCCAACCACCCATGGAGGTTGAAGACTCAAGATATCTTCTGTTAAGAGTTGTAAGCCCATTTCTTCCTTTTCGGTTTATCTTGGATTATAAGAACTTCTAGGCCAAGTGGTTGATGTTTTCATGAAACACATGAGTTAGATGGTGTTTGAGAGAGTCAATAGATGTTCGCCAATCACCCATGTAGGTTGAAGACTCAAGATATCTTCAGCTAAGAGTTGTAACCCATTTCCTCCATTTCGGTTTATCTTGAATTATAAGAACTTCTAGGCCAAGTGGTTGATGTTTTGATGAAACACATGAGTTAGATGGTGTTTGAGAGAGTCAATAGATGTTCGCCAACCACCCATGGAGGTTGAAGACTCAAGATATCTTCGTTTAAGAGGTTTAAGCCCATTTCTTCCTTTTCGGTTTATCTTGGCATATAAGAACTTCTAGGCCAAGTGGTTGATGTTTTCATGAAACACATGAGTTAGATGGTGTTTGAGAGAGTCAATAGATGTTCGCCAACCACCCATGGAGGTTGAAGACTCAAGATATCTTCGTTTAAGAGTTGTAAGCCCATTTCTTCCTTTTCGGTTTATCTTGGATTATAAGAACTTCTAGGCCAAGTAGTTGATGTTTTCATGAAACAAGTGAGTTAGATGGTGTTTGAGAGAGTCAATAGATGTTCGCCAACCACCCATGGAGGTTGAAGACTCAAGATATCTTCTAAGAGTTGTAAGCCCATTTCTTCCATTTCGGTTTATCTTGGATTATAAGAACTTCTAGGCCAAGTGGTTGATGTTTTCATGAAACACATGAGTTAGATGGTGTTTGAGAGAGTCAATAGATGTTCGCCAACCACCCATGGAGGTTGAAGACTCAAGATATCTTCGGTTAAGAGTTGTAAGCCCATTTCTTCCATTTCGGTTTATCTTGGGATATACGAACTTCTAGGCCAAGTGGTTGATGTATTCATGAAACACATGAGTTAGATGGTGTTTGAGAGAGTCAATAGATGTTCGCCAACCACCCATGGAGGTTGAAGACTCAAGATATCTTCGGTTAAGAGTTGTAAGCCCATTTCTTCCTTTTCGGTTTATCTTGGATTATAAGAACTTCTAGGCCAAGTGGTTGATGTTTTGATGAAACATATGAGTTAGATGGTGTTTGAAAGAGTCAATAGATGTTCGCCAGCCACCCATGGAGGTTGAAGACTCAAGATATCTTCGTTTAAGAGTTGTAAGCCCATTTCTTCCTTTTCGGTTTATCTTGGATTATAAGAACTTCTAGGCCAAGTAGTTGATGTTTTCATGAAACAAGTGAGTTAGATGGTGTTTGAGAGAGTCAATAGATGTTCGCCAACCACCCATGGAGGTTGAAGACTCAAGATATCTTCGGTTAAGAGTTGTAAGCCCATTTCTTCCTTTTCGGTTTATCTTGGATTATAAGAACTTCTAGGCCAAGTGGTTGATGTTTTCATGAAACACATGAGTTAGATGGTGTTTGAGAGAGTCAATAGATGTTCGCCAACCACCCATGGAGGTTGAAGACTCAAGATATCTTCGGTTAAGAGTTGTAAGCCCATTTCTTCCTTTTCGGTTTATCTTGGATTATAAGAACTTCTAGGCCAAGTAGTTGATGTTTTCATGAAACAAGTGAGTTAGATGGTGTTTGAGAGAGTCAATAGATGTTCGCCAACCACCCATGGAGGTTGAAGACTCAAGATATCTTCGGATAAGAGTTGTAAGCCCATTTCTTCCTTTTCGGTTTATCTTGGATTATAAGAACTTCTAGGCCAAGTGGTTGATGTTTTCATGAAACACATGAGTTAGATGGTGTTTGAGAGAGTCAATAGATGTTCGCCAACCACCCATGGAGGTTGAAGACTCAAGATATCTTCGTTTAAGAGTTGTAAGCCCATTTCTTCCTTTTCAGTTTATCTTGGCATATAAGAACTTCTAGGCCAAGTGGTTGATGTTTTCATGAAACACATGAGTTAGATGGTGTTTGAGAGAGTCAATAGATGTTCGCCAACCACCCATGGAGGTTGAAGACTCAAGATATCTTCGGTTAAGAGTTGTAAGCCCATTTCTTCCTTTTCGGTTTATCTTGGATTATAAGAACTTCTAGGCCAAGTGGTTGATGTTTTCATGAAACACATGAGTTAGATGGTGTTTGAGAGAGTCAATAGATGTTCGCCAACCACCCATGGAGGTTGAAGACTCAAGATATCTTCAGTTAAGAGTTGTAAGCCCATTTCTTCCATTTCGGTTTATCTTGGATTATAAGAACTTCTAGGCCAAGTGGTTGATGTTTTGATGAAACACATGAGTTAGATGGTGTTTGAGAGAGTCAATAGATGTTCGCCAACCACCCATGGAGGTTGAAGACTCAAGATATCTTCGTTTAAGAGTTGTAAGCCCATTTCTTCCTTTTCGGTTTATCTTGGATTATAAGAACTTCTAGGCCAAGTGGTTGATGTTTTCATGAAACACATGAGTTAGATGGTGTTTGAGAGAGTCAATAGATGTTCGCCAACCACCCATGGAGGTTGAAGACTCAAGATATCTTCGGTTAAGAGTTGTAAGCCCATTTCTTCCTTTTCGGTTTATCTTGGATTATAAGAACTTCTAGGCCAAGTGGTTGATGTTTTCATGAAACACATGAGTTAGATGGTGTTTGAGAGAGTCAATAGATGTTCGCCAACCACCCATGGAGGTTGAAGACTCAAGATATCTTCTGCTAAGAGTTGTAAGTTCATTTCTTCCATTTCGGTTTATCTTGGCATATAAGAACTTCTAGGCCAAGTAGTTGATGTTTTCATGAAACAAGTGAGTTAGATGGTGTTTGAGAGAGTCAATAGATGTTCGCCAACCACCCATGGAGGTTGAAGACTCAAGATATCTTCGGTTAAGAGTTGTAAGCCCATTTCTTCCTTTTCGGTTTATCTTGGATTATAAGAACTTCTAGGCCAAGTGGTTGATGTTTTGATGAAACACATGAGTTAGATGGTGTTTGAGAGAGTCAATAGATGTTCGCCAACCACCCATGGAGGTTGAAGACTCAAGATATCTTCGGTTAAGAGTTGTAAGCCCATTTCTTCCTTTTCGGTTTATCTTGGCATATAAGAACTTCTAGGCCAAGTAGTTGATGTTTTCATGAAACAAGTGAGTTAGATGGTGTTTGAGAGAGTCAATAGATGTTCGCCAACCACCCATGGAGGTTGAAGACTCAAGATATCTTCGGTTAAGAGTTGTAAGCCCATTTCTTCCTTTTCGGTTTATCTTGGATTATAAGAACTTCTAGGCCAAGTGGTTGATGTTTTCATGAAACACATGAGTTAGATGGTGTTTGAGAGAGTCAATAGATGTTCGCCAACCACCCATGGAGGTTGAAGACTCAAGATATCTTCGGTTAAGAGTTGTAAGCCCATTTCTTCCTTTTCGGTTTATCTTGGATTATAAGAACTTCTAGGCCAAGTGGTTGATGTTTTCATGAAACAAGTGAGTTAGATGGTGTTTGAGAGAGTCAATAGATGTTCGCCAACCACCCATGGAGGTTGAAGACTCAAGATATCTTCGTTTAAGAGTTGTAAGCCCATTTCTTCCTTTTCGGTTTATCTTGGATTATAAGAACTTCTAGGCCAAGTAGTTGATGTTTTCATGAAACAAGTGAGTTAGATGGTGTTTGAGAGAGTCAATAGATGTTCGCCAACCACCCATGGAGGTTGAAGACTCAAGATATCTTCGGTTAAGAGTTGTAAGCCCATTTCTTCCTTTTCGGTTTATCTTGGATTATAAGAACTTCTAGGCCAAGTGGTTGATGTTTTGATGAAACACATGAGTTAGATGGTGTTTGAGAGAGTCAATAGATGTTCGCCAACCACCCATGGAGGTTGAAGACTCAAGATATCTTCGTTTAAGAGTTGTAAGCCCATTTCTTCCTTTTCGGTTTATCTTGGATTATAAGAACTTCTAGGCCAAGTAGTTGATGTTTTCATGAAACAAGTGAGTTAGATGGTGTTTGAGAGAGTCAATAGATGTTCGCCAACCACCCATGGAGGTTGAAGACTCAAGATATCTTCTGTTAAGAGTTGTAAGCCCATTTCTTCCTTTTCGGTTTATCTTGGATTATAAGAACTTCTAGGCCAAGTGGTTGATGTTTTGATGAAACACATGAGTTAGATGGTGTTTGAGAGAGTCAATAGATGTTCGCCAACCACCCATGGAGGTTGAAGACTCAAGATATCTTCGCTAAGAGTTGTAAGCCCATTTCTTCCTTTTCGGTTTATCTTGGATTATAAGAACTTCTAGGCCAAGTGGTTGATGTTTTCATGAAACACATGAGTTAGATGGTGTTTGAGAGAGTCAATAGATGTTCGCCAACCACCCATGGAGGTTGAAGACTCAAGATATCTTCGTTTAAGAGTTGTAAGCCCATTTCTTCCTTTTCGGTTTATCTTGGATTATAAGAACTTCTAGGCCAAGTGGTTGATGTTTTCATGAAACACATGAGTTAGATGGTGTTTGAGAGAGTCAATAGATGTTCGCCAACCACCCATGGAGGTTGAAGACTCAAGATATCTTCTAATAAGAGTAATAATCCAATGTCTTCCATTTCGGTTTATCTTGGCATATACGAACTTCTAGGCCAAGTAGTTGATGTTTTCATGAAACAAGTGAGTTAGATGGTGTTTGAGAGAGTCAATAGATGTTCGCCAACCACCCATGGAGGTTGAAGACTCAAGATATCTTCTGTTAAGAGTTGTAAGCCCATTTCTTCCATTTCGGTTTATCTTGGCATATACGAACTTCTAGGCCAAGTAGTTGATGTTTTCATGAAACAAGTGAGTTAGATGGTGTTTGAGAGAGTCAATAGATGTTCGCCAACCACCCATGGAGGTTGAAGACTCAAGATATCTTCAGTTAAGAGTTGTAAGCCCATTTCTTCCATTTCGGTTTATCTTGGATTATAAGAACTTCTAGGCCAAGTGGTTGATGTTTTGATGAAACACATGAGTTAGATGGTGTTTGAGAGAGTCAATAGATGTTCACCAACCACCCATGGAGGTTGAAGACTCAAGATATCTTCAGTTAAGAGTTGTAAGCCCATTTCTTCCATTTCGGTTTATCTTGGATTATAAGAACTTCTAGGCCAAGTGGTTGATGTTTTCATGAAACACATGAGTTAGATGGTGTTTGAGAGAGTCAATAGATGTTCGCCAACCACCCATGGAGGTTGAAGACTCAAGATATCTTCGGTTAAGAGTTGTAAGCCCATTTCTTCCTTTTCGGTTTATCTTGGCATATACGAACTTCTAGGCCAAGTGGTTGATGTTTTCATGAAACACATGAGTTAGATGGTGTTTGAGAGAGTCAATAGATGTTCGCCAACCACCCATGGAGGTTGAAGACTCAAGATATCTTCAGTTAAGAGTTGTAAGCCCATTTCTTCCTTTTCGGTTTATCTTGGATTATAAGAACTTCTAGGCCAAGTGGTTGATGTTTTCATGAAACACATGAGTTAGATGGTGTTTGAGAGAGTCAATAGATGTTCGCCAACCACCCATGGAGGTTGAAGACTCAAGATATCTTCGGTTAAGAGTTGTAAGCCCATTTCTTCCTTTTCGGTTTATCTTGGATTATAAGAACTTCTAGGCCAAGTGGTTGATGTTTTCATGAAACACATGAGTTAGATGGTGTTTGAGAGAGTCAATAGATGTTCGCCAACCACCCATGGAGGTTGAAGACTCAAGATATCTTCGGTTAAGAGTTGTAAGCCCATTTCTTCCATTTCGGTTTATCTTGGCATATAAGAACTTCTAGGCCAAGTAGTTGATGTTTTCATGAAACAAGTGAGTTAGATGGTGTTTGAGAGAGTCAATAGATGTTCGCCAACCACCCATGGAGGTTGAAGACTCAAGATATCTTCGGTTAAGAGTTGTAAGCCCATTTCTTCCTTTTCGGTTTATCTTGGATTATAAGAACTTCTAGGCCAAGTGGTTGATGTTTTCATGAAACACATGAGTTAGATGGTGTTTGAGAGAGTCAATAGATGTTCGCCAACCACCCATGGAGGTTGAAGACTCAAGATATCTTCGTTTAAGAGTTGTAAGCCCATTTCTTCCTTTTCGGTTTATCTTGGCATATACGAACTTCTAGGCCAAGTGGTTGATGTTTTCATGAAACACATGAGTTAGATGGTGTTTGAGAGAGTCAATAGATGTTCGCCAACCACCCATGGAGGTTGAAGACTCAAGATATCTTCTGTTTATCTTTGTAAGCCCATTTCTTCCATTTCGGTTTATCTTGGATTATAAGAACTTCTAGGCCAAGTGGTTGATGTTTTCATGAAACACATGAGTTAGATGGTGTTTGAGAGAGTCAATAGATGTTCGCCAACCACCCATGGAGGTTGAAGACTCAAGATATCTTCGCTAAGAATTGTAAGCCCATTTCTTCCATTTCGGTTTATCTTGGATTATAAGAACTTCTAGGCCAAGTGGTTGATGTTTTGATGAAACATATGAGTTAGATGGTGTTTGAGAGAGTCAATAGATGTTCGCCAACCATCCATGGAGGTTGAAGACTCAAGATATCTTCGCTAAGAGTTGTAAGCCCATTTCTTCGATTTCGGTTTATCTTGGATTATAAGAACTTCTAGGCCAAGTGGTTGATGTTTTCATGAAACACATGAGTTAGATGGTGTTTGAGAGAGTCAATAGATGTTCGCCAACCACCCATGGAGGTTGAAGACTCAAGATATCTTCGGTTAAGAGTTGTAAGCCCATTTCCTCCTTTTCGGTTTATCTTGGATTATAAGAACTTCTAGGCCAAGTGGTTGATGTTTTCATGAAACACATGAGTTAGATGGTGTTTGAGAGAGTCAATAGATGTTCGCCAACCACCCATGGAGGTTGAAGACTCAAGATATCTTCGGCTAAGAGTTGTAAGCCCATTTCTTCCTTTTCAGTTTATCTTGGCATATAAGAACTTCTAGGCCAAGTAGTTGATGTTTTCATGAAACAAGTGAGTTAGATGGTGTTTGAGAGAGTCAATAGATGTTCGCCAACCACCCATGGAGGTTGAAGACTCAAGATATCTTCGGTTAAGAGTTGTAAGCCCATTTCTTCCTTTTCGGTTTATCTTGGATTATAAGAACTTCTAGGCCAAGTGGTTGATGTTTTCATGAAACACATGAGTTAGATGGTGTTTGAGAGAGTCAATAGATGTTCGCCAACCACCCATGGAGGTTGAAGACTCAAGATATCTTCGGTTAAGAGTTGTAAGCCCATTTCTTCCTTTTCGGTTTATCTTGGCATATACGAACTTCTAGGCCAAGTGGTTGATGTTTTCATGAAACACATGAGTTAGATGGTGTTTGAGAGAGTCAATAGATGTTCGCCAACCACCCATGGAGGTTGAAGACTCAAGATATCTTCGGTTAAGAGTTGTAAGCCCATTTCTTCCTTTTCGGTTTATCTTGGATTATAAGAACTTCTAGGCCAAGTGGTTGATGTTTTCATGAAACACATGAGTTAGATGGTGTTTGAGAGAGTCAATAGATGTTCGCCAACCACCCATGGAGGTTGAAGACTCAAGATATCTTCGTTAAAGAATTGTAAGCCCATTTCTTCCATTTCGGTTTATCTTGGATTATAAGAACTTCTAGGCCAAGTGGTTGATGTTTTGATGAAACACATGAGTTAGATGGTGTTTGAGAGAGTCAATAGATGTTCGCCAACCACCCATGGAGGTTGAAGACTCAAGATATCTTCGGTTAAGAGTTGTAAGCCCATTTCTTCCATTTCGGTTTATCTTGGATTATAAGAACTTCTAGGCCAAGTGGTTGATGTTTTCATGAAACACATGAGTTAGATGGTGTTTGAGAGAGTCAATAGATGTTCGCCAACCACCCATGGAGGTTGAAGACTCAAGATATCTTCTGTTAAGAGTTGTAAGCCCATTTCTTCCTTTTCGGTTTATCTTGGATTATAAGAACTTCTAGGCCAAGTGGTTGATGTTTTCATGAAACACATGAGTTAGATGGTGTTTGAGAGAGTCAATAGATGTTCGCCAACCACCCATGGAGGTTGAAGACTCAAGATATCTTCGGTTAAGAGTTGTAAGCCCATTTCTTCCATTTCGGTTTATCTTGGCATATAAGAACTTCTAGGCCAAGTAGTTGATGTTTTCATGAAACAAGTGAGTTAGATGGTGTTTGAGAGAGTCAATAGATGTTCGCCAACCACCCATGGAGGTTGAAGACTCAAGATATCTTCGGTTAAGAGTTGTAAGCCCATTTCTTCCTTTTCGGTTTATCTTGGATTATAAGAACTTCTAGGCCAAGTGGTTGATGTTTTGATGAAACACATGAGTTAGATGGTGTTTGAGAGAGTCAATAGATGTTTGCCAACCACCCATGGAGGTTGAAGACTCAAGATATCTTCGCTAAGAGTTGTAAGCCCATTTCTTCCTTTTCGGTTTATCTTGGATTATATGCACTTCTAGGCCAAGTAGTTGATGTTTTCATGAAACAAGTGAGTTAGATGGTGTTTGAGAGAGTCAATAGATGTTCGCCAACCACCCATGGAGGTTGAAGACTCAAGATATCTTCTGCTAAGAGTTGTAACCCATTTCTTCCTTTTCGGTTTATCTTGGATTATAAGAACTTCTAGGCCAAGTGGTTGATGTTTTGATGAAACACATGAGTTAGATGGTGTTTGAGAGAGTCAATAGATGTTCGCCAACCACCCATGGAGGTTGAAGACTCAAGATATCTTCGTTTAAGAGTTGTAAGCCCATTTCTTCCTTTTCGGTTTATCTTGGATTATAAGAACTTCTAGGCCAAGTAGTTGATGTTTTCATGAAACAAGTGAGTTAGATGGTGTTTGAGAGAGTCAATAGATGTTCGCCAACCACCCATGGAGGTTGAAGACTCAAGATATCTTCGTTTAAGAGTTGTAAGCCCATTTCTTCCTTTCGGTTTATCTTGGATTATAAGAACTTCTTGGCCAAGTGGTTGATGTTTTCATGAAACACATGAGTTAGATGGTGTTTGAGAGAGTCAATAGATGTTCGCCAACCACCCATGGAGGTTGAAGACTCAAGATATCTTCGCTAAGAGTTGTAAGCCCATTTCTTCCATTTCGGTTTATCTTGGATTATAAGAACTTCTAGGCCAAGTGGTTGATGTTTTCATGAAACACATGAGTTAGATGGTGTTTGAGAGAGTCAATAGATGTTCGCCAACCACCCATGGAGGTTGAAGACTCAAGATATCTTCGGTTAAGAGTTGTAAGCCCATTTCTTCCATTTCGGTTTATCTTGGCATATAAGAACTTCTAGGCCAAGTAGTTGATGTTTTCATGAAACAAGTGAGTTAGATGGTGTTTGAGAGAGTCAATAGATGTTCGCCAACCACCCATGGAGGTTGAAGACTCAAGATATCTTCGGTTAAGAGTTGTAAGCCCATTTCTTCCTTTTCGGTTTATCTTGGATTATAAGAACTTCTAGGCCAAGTGGTTGATGTTTTCATGAAACACATGAGTTAGATGGTGTTTGAGAGAGTCAATAGATGTTCGCCAACCACCCATGGAGGTTGAAGACTCAAGATATCTTCGGTTAAGAGTTGTAAGCCCATTTCTTCCATTTCGGTTTATCTTGGATTATAAGAACTTCTAGGCCAAGTGGTTGATGTTTTCATGAAACAAGTGAGTTAGATGGTGTTTGAGAGAGTCAATAGATGTTCGCCAACCACCCATGGAGGTTGAAGACTCAAGATATCTTCGTTTAAGAGTTGTAAGCCCATTTCTTCCTTTTCGGTTTATCTTGGATTATAAGAACTTCTAGGCCAAGTAGTTGATGTTTTCATGAAACAAGTGAGTTAGATGGTGTTTGAGAGAGTCAATAGATGTTCGCCAACCACCCATGGAGGTTGAAGACTCAAGATATCTTCGCTAGAGAGTTGTAAGCCCATTTCTTCCTTTTCGGTTTATCTTGGATTATAAGAACTTCTAGGCCAAGTGGTTGATGTTTTCATGAAACACATGAGTTAGATGGTGTTTGAGAGAGTCAATAGATGTTCGCCAACCACCCATGGAGGTTGAAGACTCAAGATATCTTCGTTTAAGAGTTGTAAGCCCATTTCTTCCTTTTCGGTTTATCTTGGATTATAAGAACTTCTAGGCCAAGTAGTTGATGTTTTCATGAAACAAGTGAGTTAGATGGTGTTTGAGAGAGTCAATAGATGTTCGCCAACCACCCATGGAGGTTGAAGACTCAAGATATCTTCTGTTAAGAGTTGTAAGCCCATTTCTTCCTTTTCGGTTTATCTTGGATTATAAGAACTTCTAGGCCAAGTGGTTGATGTTTTCATGAAACACATGAGTTAGATGGTGTTTGAGAGAGTCAATAGATGTTCGCCAACCACCCATGGAGGTTGAAGACTCAAGATATCTTCGTTTAAGAGTTGTAAGCCCATTTCTTCCTTTTCGGTTTATCTTGGATTATAAGAACTTCTAGGCCAAGTGGTTGATGTTTTCATGAAACACATGAGTTAGATGGTGTTTGAGAGAGTCAATAGATGTTCGCCAACCACCCATGGAGGTTGAAGACTCAAGATATCTTCTGTTAAGAGTTGTAAGCCCATTTCTTCCTTTTCGGTTTATCTTGGATTATAAGAACTTCTAGGCCAAGTGGTTGATGTTTTCATGAAACACATGAGTTAGATGGTGTTTGAGAGAGTCAATAGATGTTCGCCAACCACCCATGGAGGTTGAAGACTCAAGATATCTTCGGTTAAGAGTTGTAAGCCCATTTCTTCCATTTCGGTTTATCTTGGATTATAAGAACTTCTAGGCCAAGTGGTTGATGTTTTCATGAAACACATGAGTTAGATGGTGTTTGAGAGAGTCAATAGATGTTCGCCAACCACCCATGGAGGTTGAAGACTCAACATATCTTCGTTAAAGAATTGTAAGCCCATTTCTTCCATTTCGGTTTATCTTGGATTATAAGAACTTCTAGGCCAAGTGGTTGATGTTTTGATGAAACACATGAGTTAGATGGTGTTTGAGAGAGTCAATAGATGTTCGCCAACCACCCATGGAGGTTGAAGACTCAAGATATCTTCGGCTAAGAGTTGTAAGCCCATTTCTTCCATTTCGGTTTATCTTGGATTATAAGAACTTCTAGGCCAAGTGGTTGATGTTTTCATGAAACACATGAGTTAGATGGTGTTTGAGAGAGTCAATAGATGTTCGCCAATCACCCATGGAGGTTGAAGACTCAAGATATCTTCGGTTAAGAGTTGTAAGCCCATTTCTTCCTTTTCGGTTTATCTTGGATTATAAGAACTTCTAGGCCAAGTGGTTGATGTTTTCATGAAACACATGAGTTAGATGGTGTTTGAGAGAGTCAATAGATGTTCGCCAACCACCCATGGAGGTTGAAGACTCAAGATATCTTCGTTTAAGAGTTGTAAGCCCATTTCTTCCTTTTCGGTTTATCTTGCTATATAAGAACTTCTAGGCCAAGTAGTTGATGTTTTCATGAAACAAGTGAGTTAGATGGTGTTTGAGAGAGTCAATAGATGTTCGCCAACCACCCATGGAGGTTGAAGACTCAAGATATCTTCGTTAAGAGTTGTATGCCCATTTCTTCCTTTTCGGTTTATCTTGGATTATAAGAACTTCTAGGCCAAGTGGTTGATTTTTGATGAAACACATGAGTTAGATGGTGTTTGAGAGAGTCAATAGATGTTCGCCAACCACCCATGGAGGTTGAAGACTCAAGATATCTTCGTTTAAGAGTTGTAAGCCCATTTCTTCCTTTTCGGTTTATCTTGCTATATAAGAACTTCTAGGCCAAGTAGTTGATGTTTTCATGAAACAAGTGAGTTAGATGGTGTTTGAGAGAGTCAATAGATGTTCGCCAACCACCCATGGAGGTTGAAGACTCAAGATATCTTTGGTTAAGAGTTGTAAGCCCATTTCTTCCTTTTCGGTTTATCTTGGCATATACGAACTTCTAGGCCAAGTGGTTGATGTTTTCATGAAACACATGAGTTAGATGGTGTTTGAGAGAGTCAATAGATGTTCGCCAACCACCCATGGAGGTTGAAGACTCAAGATATCTTCGGTTAAGAGTTGTAAGCCCATTTCTTCCTTTTCGGTTTATCTTGGCATATAAGAACTTCTAGGCCAAGTGGTTGATGTTTTGATGAAACACATGAGTTAGATGGTGTTTGAGAGAGTCAATAGATGTTCGCCAACCACCCATGGAGGTTGAAGACTCAAGATATCTTCAGTTAAGAGTTGTAAGCCCATTTCTTCCTGTTCGGTTTGTCTTGGATTATAAGAACTTCTAGGCCAAGTGGTTGATGTTTTCATGAAACACATGAGTTAGATGGTGTTTGAGAGAGTCAATAGATGTTCGCCAACCGCCCATGGAGGTTGAAGACTCAAGATATCTTCGGCTAAGAGTTGTAAGCCCATTTCTTCCTTTTCGGTTTATCTTGGATTATAAGAACTTCTAGGCCAAGTGGTTGATGTTTTGATGAAACACATGAGTTAGATGGTGTTTGAGAGAGTCAATAGATGTTCGCCAACCACCCATGGAGGTTGAAGACTCAAGATATCTTCGGATAAGAGTTGTAAGCCCATTTCTTCCTTTTCAGTTTATCTTGGCATATAAGAACTTCTAGGCCAAGTAGTTGATGTTTTCATGAAACAAGTGAGTTAGATGGTGTTTGAGAGAGTCAATAGATGTTCGCCAACCACCCATGGAGGTTGAAGACTCAAGATATCTTCAGCTAAGAGTTGTAACCCATTTCCTCCATTTCGGTTTATCTTGGATTATAAGAACTTCTAGGCCAAGTGGTTGATGTTTTGATGAAACACATGAGTTAGATGGTGTTTGAGAGAGTCAATAGATGTTCGCCAACCACCCATGGAGGTTGAAGACTCAAGATATCTTCGTTAAGAGTTGTAAGCCCATTTCTTCCTTTTCGGTTTATCTTGGATTATAAGAACTTCTAGGCCAAGTAGTTGATGTTTTCATGAAACAAGTGAGTTAGATGGTGTTTGAGAGAGTCAATAGATGTTCGCCAACCACCCATGGAGGTTGAAGACTCAAGATATCTTCGTTTAAGAGTTGTAAGCCCATTTCTTCCTTTTCGGTTTATCTTGGATTATAAGAACTTCTAGGCCAAGTAGTTGATGTTTTCATGAAACAAGTGAGTTAGATGGTGTTTGAGAGAGTCAATAGATGTTCGCCAACCACCCATGGAGGTTGAAGACTCAAGATATCTTCTGTTAAGAGTTGTAAGCCCATTTCTTCCTTTTCGGTTTATCTTGGATTATAAGAACTTCTAGGCCAAGTGGTTGATGTTTTCATGAAACACATGAGTTAGATGGTGTTTGAGAGAGTCAATAGATGTTCGCCAACCACCCATGGAGGTTGAAGACTCAAGATATCTTCGTTTAAGAGTTGTAAGCCCATTTCTTCCTTTTCGGTTTATCTTGCTATATAAGAACTTCTAGGCCAAGTAGTTGATGTTTTCAACGAAACAAGTGAGTTAGATGGTGTTTGAGAGAGTCAATAGATGTTCGCCAACCACCCATGGAGGTTGAAGACTCAAGATATCTTCTGTTAAGAGTTGTATGCCCATTTCTTCCTTTTCGGTTTATCTTGGCATATACGAACTTCTAGGCCAAGTAGTTGATGTTTTCATGAAACAAGTGAGTTAGATGGTGTTTGAGAGAGTCAATAGATGTTCGCCAACCACCCATGGAGGTTGAAGACTCAAGATATCTTTGGTTAAGAGTTGTATCCCATTTCTTCCTTTTCGGTTTATCTTGGCATATAAGAACTTCTAGGCCAAGTAGTTGATGTTTTCATGAAACAAGTGAGTTAGATGGTGTTTGAGAGAGTCAATAGATGTTCGCCAACCACCCATGGAGGTTGAAGACTCAAGATATCTTCGGTTAAGAGTTGTAAGCCCATTTCTTCCATTTCGGTTTATCTTGGATTATAAGAACTTCTAGGCCAAGTGGTTGATGTTTTGATGAAACACATGAGTTAGATGGTGTTTGAGAGAGTCAATAGATGTTCGCCAACCACCCATGGAGGTTGAAGACTCAAGATATCTTCGTTTAAGAGTTGTAAGCCCATTTCTTCCTTTTCGGTTTATCTTGGCATATAAGAACTTCTAGGCCAAGTGGTTGATGTTTTCATGAAACACATGAGTTAGATGGTGTTTGAGAGAGTCAATAGATGTTCGCCAACCACCCATGGAGGTTGAAGACTCAAGATATCTTCTGTTAAGAGTTGTAAGCCCATTTCTTCCTTTTCGGTTTATCTTGGCATATAAGAACTTCTAGGCCAAGTAGTTGATGTTTTCATGAAACAAGTGAGTTAGATGGTGTTTGAGAGAGTCAATAGATGTTCGCCAACCACCCATGGAGGTTGAAGACTCAAGATATCTTCGGATAAGAGTTGTAAGCCCATTTCTTCCTTTTCAGTTTATCTTGGCATATAAGAACTTCTAGGCCAAGTAGTTGATGTTTTCATGAAACAAGTGAGTTAGATGGTGTTTGAGAGAGTCAATAGATGTTCGCCAACCACCCATGGAGGTTGAAGACTCAAGATATCTTCGGTTAAGAGTTGTAAGCCCATTTCTTCCATTTCGGTTTATCTTGGATTATAAGAACTTCTAGGCCAAGTGGTTGATGTTTTCATGAAACACATGAGTTAGATGGTGTTTGAGAGAGTCAATAGATGTTCGCCAACCACCCATGGAGGTTGAAGACTCAAGATATCTTCGCTAAGAGTTGTAAGCCCATTTCTTCCTTTTCGGTTTATCTTGGATTATAAGAACTTCTAGGCCAAGTGGTTGATGTTTTGATGAAACACATGAGTTAGATGGTGTTTGAGAGAGTCAATAGATGTTCGCCAACCACCCATGGAGGTTGAAGACTCAAGATATCTTCGTTTAAGAGTTGTAAGCCCATTTCTTCCTTTTCGGTTTATCTTGGCATATAAGAACTTCTAGGCCAAGTGGTTGATGTTTTCATGAAACACATGAGTTAGATGGTGTTTGAGAGAGTCAATAGATGTTCGCCAACCACCCATGGAGGTTGAAGACTCAAGATATCTTCGGTTAAGAGTTGTAAGCCCATTTCTTCCATTTCGGTTTATCTTGGATTATAAGAACTTCTAGGCCAAGTGGTTGATGTTTTCATGAAACAAGTGAGTTAGATGGTGTTTGAGAGAGTCAATAGATGTTCGCCAACCACCCATGGAGGTTGAAGACTCAAGATATCTTCGGTTAAGAGTTGTAAGCCCATTTCTTCCTTTTCGGTTTATCTTGCTATATAAGAACTTCTAGGCCAAGTAGTTGATGTTTTCATGAAACAAGTGAGTTCGATGGTGTTTGAGAGAGTCAATAGATGTTCGCCAACCGCCCATGGAGGTTGAAGACTCAAGATATCTTCAGGTAAGAGTTGTAAGTCCATTTCTTCAATTTCGGTTTATCTTGGATTATAAGAACTTCTAGGCCAAGTGGTTGATGTTTTCATGAAACACATGAGTTAGATGGTGTTTGAGAGAGTCAATAGATGTTCGCCAACCACCCATGGAGGTTGAAGACTCAAGATATCTTCTGTTAAGAGTTGTAAGCCCATTTCTTCCTTTTCGGTTTATCTTGGATTATAAGAACTTCTAGGCCAAGTGGTTGATGTTTTCATGAAACACATGAGTTAGATGGTGTTTGAGAGAGTCAATAGATGTTCGCCAACCACCCATGGAGGTTGAAGACTCAAGATATCTTCGTTTAAGAGTTGTAAGCCCATTTCTTCCTTTTCGGTTTATCTTGGATTATAAGAACTTCTAGGCCAAGTGGTTGATGTTTTCATGAAACACATGAGTTAGATGGTGTTTGAGAGAGTCAATAGATGTTCGCCAACCACCCATGGAGGTTGAAGACTCAAGATATCTTCGGTTAAGAGTTGTAAGCCCATTTCTTCCTTTTCGGTTTATCTTGGCATATAAGAACTTCTAGGCCAAGTAGTTGATGTTTTCATGAAACAAGTGAGTTAGATGGTGTTTGAGAGAGTCAATAGATGTTCGCCAACCACCCATGGAGGTTGAAGACTCAAGATATCTTCGGTTAAGAGTTGTAAGCCCATTTCTTCCATTTCGGTTTATCTTGGATTATAAGAACTTCTAGGCCAAGTGGTTGATGTTTTCATGAAACACATGAGTTAGATGGTGTTTGAGAGAGTCAATAGATGTTCGCCAACCACCCATGGAGGTTGAAGACTCAAGATATCTTCGGTTAAGAATTGTAAGCCCATTTATTCCTTTTCGGTTTATCTTGGATTATAAGAACTTCTAGCCCAAGTAGTTGATGTTTTCATGAAACACATGAGTTAGATGGTGTTTGAGAGAGTCAATAGATGTTCGCCAACCACCCATGGAGGCTGAAGATTCAATATTTCTTCGGTTAAGAGTTGTAAGCCCATTTCTTCCTTTCCGGTTTATCTTGGATTATAAGAACTTCTAGTCCAAGTTGTTGATGTTTTCATGAAACACATGAGTTAGATGGTGTTTGAGAGAGTCAATAGATGTTCGCCAACCACCCATGGAGGTTGAAGACTCAAGATATCTTCGGTTAAGAGTTGTAAGCCCATTTCTTCCTTTTCGGTTTATCTTGGATTATAAGAACTTCTAGGCCAAGTAGTTGATGTTTTCATGAAACAAGTGAGTTAGATGGTGTTTGAGAGAGTCAATAGATGTTCGCCAACCACCCATGGAGGTTGAAGACTCAAGATATCTTCGGTTAAGAGTTGTAAGCCCATTTCTTCCTTTTCAGTTTATCTTGGCATATAAGAACTTCTAGGCCAAGTAGTTGATGTTTTCATGAAACAAGTGAGTTAGATGGTGTTTGAGAGAGTCAATAGATGTTCGCCAACCACCCATGGAGGTTGAAGACTCAAGATATCTTCGGTTAAGAGTTGTAAGCCCATTTCTTCCTTTTCGGTTTATCTTGGATTATAAGAACTTCTAGGCCAAGTGGTTGATGTTTTGATGAAACATATGAGTTAGATGGTGTTTGAGAGAGTCAATAGATGTTCGCCAACCACCCATGGAGGTTGAAGACTCAAGATATCTTCGTTTAAGAGTTGTAAGCCCATTTCTTCCTTTTCAGTTTATCTTGGCATATAAGAACTTCTAGGCCAAGTAGTTGATGTTTTCATGAAACAAGTGAGTTAGATGGTGTTTGAGAGAGTCAATAGATGTTCGCCAACCACCCATGGAGGTTGAAGACTCAAGATATCTTCGGTTAAGAGTTGTAAGCCCATTTCTTCCATTTCGGTTTATCTTGGATTATAAGAACTTCTAGGCCAAGTGGTTGATGTTTTGATGAAACACATGAGTTAGATGGTGTTTGAGAGAGTCAATAGATGTTCGCCAACCACCCATGGAGGTTGAAGACTCAAGATATCTTCGTTTAAGAGTTGTAAGCCCATTTCTTCCTTTTCGGTTTATCTTGGATTATAAGAACTTCTAGGCCAAGTGGTTGATGTTTTCAAGAAACACATGAGTTAGATGGTGTTTGAGAGAGTCAATAGATGTTCGCCAGCCACCCATGGAGGTTGAAGACTCAAGATATCTTCTGCTAAGAGTTGTAAGCCCATTTCTTCCTTTTCGGTTTATCTTGGCATATAAGAACTTCTAGGCCAAGTAGTTGATGTTTTCATGAAACAAGTGAGTTAGATGGTGTTTGAGAGAGTCAATAGATGTTCGCCAACCACCCATGGAGGTTGAAGACTCAAGATATCTTCGGCTAAGAGTTGTAAGCCCATTTCTTTCCTTTTCGGTTTATCTTGGATTATAAGAACTTCTAGGCCAAGTAGTTGATGTTTTCATGAAACAAGTGAGTTAGATGGTGTTTGAGAGAGTCAATAGATGTTCGCCAACCACCCATGGAGGTTGAAGACTCAAGATATCTTCGGTTAAGAGTTGTAAGCCCATTTCTTCCATTTCGGTTTATCTTGGATTATAAGAACTTCTAGGCCAAGTGGTTGATGTTTTCATGAAACACATGAGTTAGATGGTGTTTGAGAGAGTCAATAGATGTTCGCCAACCACCCATGGAGGTTGAAGACTCAAGATATCTTCAGATCAGAGTTGTAAGCCCATTTCTTCCTTTTCCGTTTATCTTGGATTATAAGAACTTCTAGGCCAAGTGGTTGATGTTTTGATGAAACACATGAGTTAGATGGTGTTTGAGAGAGTCAATAGATGTTCGCCAACCACCCATGGAGGTTGAAGACTCAAGATATCTTCGTTTAAGAGTTGTAAGCCCATTTCTTCCTTTTCGGTTTATCTTGGCATATAAGAACTTCTAGGCCAAGTAGTTGATGTTTTCATGAAACAAGTGAGTTAGATGGTGTTTGAGAGAGTCAATAGATGTTCGCCAACCACCCATGGAGGTTGAAGACTCAAGATATCTTCGGTTAAGAGTTGTAAGCCCATTTCTTCCTTTTCGGTTTATCTTGGCATATACGAACTTCTAGGCCAAGTAGTTGATGTTTTCATGAAACAAGTGAGTTAGATGGTGTTTGAGAGAGTCAATAGATGTTCACCAACCACCCATGGAGGTTGAAGACTCAAGATATCTTCGGTTAAGAGTTGTAAGTCCATTTCTTCCATTTCGGTTTATCTTGGATTATAAGAACTTCTAGGCCAAGTGGTTGATTTTTGATGAAACACATGAGTTAGATGGTGTTTGAGAGAGTCAATAGATGTTCGCCAACCACCCATGGAGGTTGAAGACTCAAGATATCTTCGTTTAAGAGTTGTAAGCCCATTTCTTCCTTTTCGGTCTATCTTGCTATATAAGAACTTCTAGGCCATGTAGTTGATGTTTTCATGAAACAAGTGAGTTCGATGGTGTTTGAGAGAGACAATAGATGTTCGCCAGCCACCCATGGAGGTTGAAGACTCAAGATATCTTCGGTTAAGAGTTGTATGCCCATTTCTTCCTTTTCGATTTATCTTGGCATATTAGAACTTCTAGGCCAAGTAGTTGTTGTTTTCATGAAACAAGTGAGTTAGTGATGGAGACCAAGGAAGCTCAAGTGGAAGCCCAATGGGCCCAAGGCCCAAAGATGCACTGCAAGGACTTGGAGGCCCAATGACAAGGACAAGAGCTAATAAGGCTAAGGAGAATTTGGATAAAGAAGTCAACCATTTTCTCTCACTCAAGCCCATTCCAGAAGAAGAAGCACTCAAGATGGTCCAAATGAACCAAGTTGATGAAGGGCCCAATGTGGGGGCAGGATTTCTTCTTAGAAATTTTATTTAATTATGTATTTGAACCTTTTAATCTTTTCAGTTTTGATTCTTATTTTCTTGTTGGGATATTTTGTAATAAGGGCCTATTGTTTGGGCTTAACTAAGTGCATAGCATAGCTAGGGATAGATGTTGCCTTCTAATTGGGCTTGGGCCACTTTTGTGTTAGGATTAGGGTTAAAAGGGTGTTAGCTTGCTGCCTCCTTTTAATTAGACCTAGCCACCAACTCAATCCCTATAAATAGGTTTGTATTTGCTGCATTTGTCAACTTTGAATTTCAGAATACAATTACACTCCTTTGTGAGTTTTTGAGAGCTTTGTTCTCTTGGGTTCTTGAGTGAACCATCGTGGTTCTTATCAAAGGTTTCCTTACCTTTGTGGCGAATCTTCGCTTGACTTATCACTCCCCAAGAGTGTGGCGTCTTCTTCCTACCATCCCTTATCTTTTTCCATCTTTTTCCTATTTTTACTGTTCACGATACTGTACGGCGTCACTGTTCACGCTACTGTTAACAAGAAATCAACTCAAGGACGATCCGTAAAAATAATATGTATCCGACTAAGAGTGTGGCGTCTTCTTCCTTCCACCCCTCTTCTTCTTTCCATCTTTTCCATTTATTTTTTATCGTTTCCTTTGCTCGTACACTATTCACGATCGCTTTTCTCGCATGCTCACTTGATCGTTCATCTCTCCTTTAAATTCTTTTTAACAAGAAATCAACTCAAGGACGATCCGTAAAAACAATATGCATCCGACTTGGATCATATCATGTGGTATCAGAGCCCGGATCCTAGAGTTGATAGAGTTCTTGTATTTTTGTGTGCTTGTTCTTATTGCTTTCCAAACATCAAGCACCATTGCTTGAATGTCATAATTGTACACAACCTTGATCATCTTTGATCTCTGCCATTTCTAAGACTTGGCTACATTCTTTACTTTCTGTTCTTTACCTTCTGCCACTTATCTTCTGTTCTTTACTTTCTGTCATTTATCTTCCAGTCATTTAATTCTTGTCATTTATTTTCTGTCATTTAAATTCCATTCCTTTTATTTCCTGCTTTTAGTTCCTGTTCTTAAATTTTTGCGCAATATTTACAGCTTTGATCTTATCAAATTCCATATCCATTGTTGTTATATGTTTTATAGCACCTTAATTTGAAGGGAAGCTCCTAAATACACAATTGGGCATAACATTCGCAACAAAAAAAAAATTCAAGAACCAATTTTTTTAAGTGCAAAAAAAGAACAAGGGCGTGAAAAATAGCATAAAAAAAAGGAAAAAAAAAAGCCTATTCCAAAAAAAGAAAAAAAAAAGATCTATTCCGAAAAAAAAGGGATCTATTCCAAAAAAAAAAAAAGAAAAAAAGAAAGAGACTGCCCTTGCACTTAAGCAAGATTAAGTTTGATTGCCTTGCCAAGTGGTTAATGTTTTGACGAAGCACATGAGTTAGATGGTGTTTGAGAGAGTCAATAGATGTTCGCCAACCACCCATGGAGGTTGAAGACTCAAGATATCTTCGTTTAAGAGTTGTAAGCCCATTTCTTACTTTTCGGTCTATCTTGCTATATAAGAACTTCTAGGCCATGTAGTTGATGTTTTCATGAAACAAGTGAGTTCGATGGTGTTTGAGAGAGTCAATAGATGTTCGCCAGCCACCCATGGAGGTTGAAGACTCAAGATATCTTCGGTTAAGAGTTGTAAGCCCATTTCTTCCTTTTCGGTTTATCTTGGATTATAAGAACTTCTAGGCCAAGTGGTTGATGTTTTCATGAAACACATGAGTTAGATGGTGTTTGAGAGAGTCAATAGATGTTCGCCAACCACCCATGGAGGTTGAAGACTCAAGATATCTTCGTTTAAGAGTTGTAAGCCCATTTCTTCCTTTTCGGTTTATCTTGGCATATAAGAACTTCTAGGCCAAGTAGTTGATGTTTTCATGAAACAAGTGAGTTCGATGGTGTTTGAGAGAGTCAATAGATGTTCACCAACCGCCCATGGAGGTTGAAGACTCAAGATATCTTCGGTTAAGAGTTGTAAGTCCATTTCTTCCATTTCGGTTTATCTTGGATTATAAGAACTTCTAGGCCAAGTGGTTGATTTTTGATGAAACACATGAGTTAGATGGTGTTCGAGAGAGTCAATAGATGTTCGCCAACCACCCATGGAGGTTGAAGACTCAAGATATCTTCGTTTAAGAGTTGTAAGCCCATTTCTTCCTTTTCGGTCTATCTTGCTATATAAGAACTTCTAGGCCATGTAGTTGATGTTTTCATGAAACAAGTGAGTTCGATGGTGTTTGAGAGAGACAATAGATGATCGCCAGCCACCCATGGAGGTTGAAGACTCAAGATATCTTCGGTTAAGAGTTGTAAGCCCATTTCTTCCTTTTCGGTTTATCTTGGATTATAAGAACTTCTAGGCCAAGTGGTTGATGTTTTCATGAAACACATGAGTTAGATGGTGTTTGAGAGAGTCAATAGATGTTCGCCAACCACCCATGGAGGTTGAAGACTCAAGATATCTTCGTTTAAGAGTTGTAAGCCCATTTCTTCCTTTTCGGTTTATCTTGGCATATAAGAACTTCTAGGCCAAGTGGTTGATGTTTTCATGAAACACATGAGTTAGATGGTGTTTGAGAGAGTCAATAGATGTTCGCCAACCACCCATGGAGGTTGAAGACTCAAGATATCTTCGGTTAAGAGTTGTAAGCCCATTTCTTCCTTTTCGGTTTATCTTGGCATATAAGAACTTCTAGGCCAAGTAGTTGATGTTTTCATGAAACAAGTGAGTTCGATGGTGTTTGAGAGAGTCAATAGATGTTCACCAACCGCCCATGGAGGTTGAAGACTCAAGATATCTTCGGTTAAGAGTTGTAAGTCCATTTCTTCCATTTCGGTTTATCTTGGATTATAAGAACTTCTAGGCCAAGTGGTTGATTTTTGATGAAACACATGAGTTAGATGGTGTTTGAGAGAGTCAATAGATGTTCGCCAACCACCCATGGAGGTTGAAGACTCAAGATATCTTCGTTTAAGAGTTGTAAGCCCATTTCTTACTTTTCGGTCTATCTTGCTATATAAGAACTTCTAGGCCATGTAGTTGATGTTTTCATGAAACAAGTGAGTTCGATGGTGTTTGAGAGAGTCAATAGATGTTCGCCAGCCACCCATGGAGGTTGAAGACTCAAGATATCTTCGGTTAAGAGTTGTAAGCCCATTTCTTCCTTTTCGGTTTATCTTGGATTATAAGAACTTCTAGGCCAAGTGGTTGATGTTTTCATGAAACACATGAGTTAGATGGTGTTTGAGAGAGTCAATAGATGTTCGCCAACCACCCATGGAGGTTGAAGACTCAAGATATCTTCGGTTAAGAGTTGTAAGCCCATTTCTTCCATTTCGGTTTATCTTGGCATATTAGAACTTCTAGGCCAAGTAGTTGTTATTTTCATGAAACAAGTGAGTTCGATGGTGTTTGAGAGAGTCAATAGATGTTCACCAACCACCCATGGAGGTTGAAGACTCAAGATATCTTCAGTTAAGAGTTGTAAGCCCATTTCTTCCATTTCGGTTTATCTTGGATTATAAGAACTTCTAGGCCAAGTGGTTGATGTTTTCATGAAACACATGAGTTAGATGGTGTTTGAGAGAGTCAATAGATGTTCGCCAACCACCCATGGAGGTTGAAGACTCAAGATATCTTCGTTTAAGAGTTGTAAGCCCATTTCTTCCTTTTCGGTTTATCTTGGCATATAAGAACTTCTAGGCCAAGTGGTTGATGTTTTCATGAAACACATGAGTTAGATGGTGTTTGAGAGAGTCAATAGATGTTCGCCAACCACCCATGGAGGTTGAAGACTCAAGATATCTTCGGTTAAGAGTTGTAAGCCCATTTCTTCCATTTCGGTTTATCGTGGCATATTAGAACTTCTAGGCCAAGTAGTTGTTATTTTCATGAAACAAGTGAGTTCGATGGTGTTTGAGAGAGTCAATAGATGTTCACCAACCGCCCATGGAGGTTGAAGACTCAAGATATCTTTCGTTAAGAGTTGTAAGTCCATTTCTTCCATTTCGGCTTATCTTGGATTATAAGAACTTCTAGGCCAAGTGGTTGATTTTGGATGAAACACATGAGTTAGATGGTGTTTGAGAGAGTCAATAGATGTTCGCCAACCACCCATGGAGGTTGAAGACTCAAGATATCTTCGTTTAAGAGTTGTAAGCCCATTTCTTCCTTTTCGGTTTATCTTGGATTATAAGAACTTCTAGGCCAAGTGGTTGATGTTTTCATGAAACACATGAGTTAGATGGTGTTTGAGAGAGTCAATAGATGTTCGCCAACCACCCATGGAGGTTGAAGACTCAAGATATCTTCGTTTAAGAGTTGTAAGCCCATTTCTTACTTTTCGGTCTATCTTGCTATATAAGAACTTCTAGGCCAAGTGGTTGATGTTTTGATGAAACACATGAGTTAGATGGTGTTTGAGAGAGTCAATAGATGTTCGCCAACCACCCATGGAGGTTGAAGACTCAAGATATCTTCGTTTAAGAGTTGTAAGCCCATTTCTTCCTTTTCGGTTTATCTTGGCATATAAGAACTTCTAGGCCAAGTAGTTGATGTTTTCATGAAACAAGTGAGTTCGATGGTGTTTGAGAGAGTCAATAGATGTTCGCCAACCACCCATGGAGGTTGAAGACTCAAGATATCTTCGGTTAAGAGTTGTAAGCCCATTTCTTCCTTTTCGGTTTATCTTGGATTATAAGAACTTCTAGGCCAAGTGGTTGATGTTTTCATGAAACACATGAGTTAGATGGTGTTTGAGAGAGTCAATAGATGTTCGCCAACCACCCATGGAGGTTGAAGACTCAAGATATCTTCGGTTAAGAGTTGTAAGCCCATTTCTTCCATTTCGGTTTATCGTGGCATATTAGAACTTCTAGGCCAAGTAGTTGTTATTTTCATGAAACAAGTGAGTTCGATGGTGTTTGAGAGAGTCAATAGATGTTCACCAACCGCCCATGGAGGTTGAAGACTCAAGATATCTTCGGTTAAGAGTTGTAAGTCCATTTCTTCCATTTCGGCTTATCTTGGATTATAAGAACTTCTAGGCCAAGTGGTTGATTTTGGATGAAACACATGAGTTAGATGGTGTTTGAGAGAGTCAACAGATGTTCGCCAACCACCCATGGAGGTTGAAGACTCAAGATATCTTCGTTTAAGAGTTGTAAGCCCATTTCTTACTTTTCGGTCTATCTTGCTATATAAGAACTTCTAGGCCATGTAGTTGATGTTTTCATGAAACAAGTGAGTTCGATGGTGTTTGAGAGAGTCAATAGATGTTCGCCAGCCACCCATGGAGGTTGAAGACTCAAGATATCTTCAGTTAAGAGTTGTAAGCCCATTTCTTCCATTTCGGTTTATCTTGGATTATAAGAACTTCTAGGCCAAGTGGTTGATGTTTTCATGAAACACATGAGTTAGATGGTGTTTGAGAGAGTCAATAGATGTTCACCACCCACCCATGGAGGTTGAAGACTCAAGATATCTTCAGTTAAGAGTTGTAAGCCCATTTCTTCCTTTTCGGTTTATCTTGGCATATACGAACTTCTAGGCCAAGTGGTTGATGTTTTCATGAAACACATGAGTTAGATGGTGTTTGAGAGAGTCAATAGATGTTCGCCAACCACCCATGGAGGTTGAAGACTCAAGATATCTTCGGTTAAGAGTTGTAAGCCCATTTCTTCCTTTTCGGTTTATCTTGGCATATAAGAACTTCTAGGCCAAGTAGTTGATGTTTTCATGAAACAAGTGAGTTCGATGGTGTTTGAGAGAGTCAATAGATGTTCACCAACCACCCATGGAGGTTGAAGACTCAAGATATCTTCGTTTAAGAGGTTTAAGCCCATTTCTTCCATTTCGGTTTATCTTGGATTATAAGAACTTCTAGGCCAAGTGGTTGATGTTTTGATGAAACACATGAGTTAGATGGTGTTTGAGAGAGTCAATAGATGTTCGCCAACCACCCATGGAGGTTGAAGACTCAAGATATCTTCGTTTAAGAGTTGTAAGCCCATTTCTTCCTTTTCGGTTTATCTTGGCATATAAGAACTTCTAGGCCAAGTGGTTGATGTTTTCATGAAACACATGAGTTAGATGGTGTTTAAGAGAGTCAATAGATGTTCGCCAACCACCCATGGAGGTTGAAGACTCAAGATATCTTCGTTTAAGAGTTGTAAGCCCATTTCTTCCTTTTCGGTTTATCTTGGATTATAAGAACTTCTAGGCCAAGTGGTTGATGTTTTGATGAAACACATGAGTTAGATGGTGTTTGAGAGAGTCAATAGATGTTCGCCAACCACCCATGGAGGTTGAAGACTCAAGATATCTTCGTTTAAGAGTTGTAAGCCCATTTCTTCCTTTTCGGTTTATCTTGCTATATAAGAACTTCTAGGCCAAGTAGTTGATGTTTTCATGAAACAAGTGAGTTCGATGGTGTTTGAGAGAGTCAATAGATGTTCGCCAACCGCCCATGGAGGTTGAAGACTCAAGATATCTTCGTTTAAGAGTTGTAAGCCCATTTCTTCCTTTTCGGTTTATCTTGGATTATAAGAACTTCTAGGCCAAGTGGTTGATGTTTTCATGAAACACATGAGTTAGATGGTGTTTGAGAGAGTCAATAGATGTTCGCCAACCACCCATGGAGGTTGAAGACTCAAGATATCTTCGTTTAAGAGTTGTAAGCCCATTTCTTCCATTTCGGTTTATCGTGGCATATTAGAACTTCTAGGCCAAGTAGTTGATATTTTCATGAAACAAGTGAGTTCGATGGTGTTTGAGAGAGTCAATAGATGTTCACCAACCGCCCATGGAGGTTGAAGACTCAAGATATCTTCAGTTAAGAGTTGTAAGCCCATTTCTTCCATTTCGGTTTATCTTGGATTATAAGAACTTCTAGGCCAAGTGGTTGATGTTTTGATGAAACATATGAGTTAGATGGTGTTTGAGAGAGTCAATAGATGTTCGCCAACCACCCATGGAGGTTGAAGACTCAAGATATCTTCGTTTAAGAGTTGTAAGCCCATTTCTTCCTTTTCGGTTTATCTTGCTATATAAGAACTTCTAGGCCATGTAGTTGATGTTTTCATGAAACAAGTGAGTTCGATGGTGTTTGAGAGAGTCAATAGATGTTCGCCAGCCACCCATGGAGGTTGAAGACTCAAGATATCTTCGGTTAAGAGTTGTAAGCCCATTTCTTCCATTTCGGTTTATCTTGGATTATAAGAACTTCTAGGCCAAGTGGTTGATGTTTTGATGAAACACATGAGTTAGATGGTGTTTGAGAGAGTCAATAGATGTTCGCCAACCACCCATGGAGGTTGAAGACTCAAGATATCTTCGTTTAAGAGTTGTAAGCCCATTTCTTCCTTTTCGGTTTATCTTGGCATATACGAACTTCTAGGCCAAGTGGTTGATGTTTTCATGAAACACATGAGTTAGATGGTGTTTGAGAGAGTCAATAGATGTTCGCCAACCACCCATGGAGGTTGAAGACTCAAGATATCTTCGGTTAAGAGTTGTAAGCCCATTTCTTCCTTTTCAGTTTATCTTGGCATATAAGAACTTCTAGGCCAAGTAGTTGATGTTTTCATGAAACAAGTGAGTTAGATGGTGTTTGAGAGAGTCAATAGATGTTCGCCAACCACCCATGGAGGTTGAAGACTCAAGATATCTTCGTTTAAGAGTTGTAAGCCCATTTCTTCCATTTCGGTTTATCTTGGCATATACGAACTTCTAGGCCAAGTGGTTGATGTTTTCATGAAACACATGAGTTAGATGGTGTTTGAGAGAGTCAATAGATGTTCGCCAACCACCCATGGAGGTTGAAGACTCAAGATATCTTCGTTTAAGAGTTGTAAGCCCATTTCTTCCATTTCGGTTTATCTTGGATTATAAGAACTTCTAGGCCAAGTGGTTGATGTTTTCATGAAACACATGAGTTAGATGGTGTTTGAGAGAGTCAATAGATGTTCGCCAACCACCCATGGAGGTTGAAGACTCAAGATATCTTCGTTTAAGAGTTGTAAGCCCATTTCTTCCTTTTCGGTTTATCTTGCTATATAAGAACTTCTAGGCCAAGTAGTTGATGTTTTCATGAAACAAGTGAGTTCGATGGTGTTTGAGAGAGTCAATAGATGTTCGCCAACCACCCATGGAGGTTGAAGACTCAAGATATCTTCAGTTAAGAGTTGTAAGCCCATTTCTTCCATTTCGGTTTATCTTGGATTATAAGAACTTCTAGGCCAAGTGGTTGATTTTTGATGAAACACATGAGTTAGATGGTGTTTGAGAGAGTCAATAGATGTTCGCCAACCACCCATGGAGGTTGAAGACTCAAGATATCTTCAGTTAAGAGTTGTAAGCCCATTTCTTCCATTTCGGTTTATCTTGGCATATACGAACTTCTAGGCCAAGTGGTTGATGTTTTCATGAAACACATGAGTTAGATGGTGTTTGAGAGAGTCAATAGATGTTCGCCAACCACCCATGGAGGTTGAAGACTCAAGATATCTTCGTTTAAGAGTTGTAAGCCCATTTCTTCCTTTTCGGTTTATCTTGGATTATAAGAACTTCTAGGCCAAGTGGTTGATGTTTTCATGAAACACATGAGTTAGATGGTGTTTGAGAGAGTCAATAGATGTTCGCCAACCACCCATGGAGGTTGAAGACTCAAGATATCTTCGGTTAAGAGTTGTAAGCCCATTTCTTCCTTTTCGGTTTATCTTGGCATATAAGAACTTCTAGGCCAAGTAGTTGATGTTTTCATGAAACAAGTGAGTTAGATGGTGTTTGAGAGAGTCAATAGATGTTCGCCAACCACCCATGGAGGTTGAAGACTCAAGATATCTTCGGTTAAGAGTTGTAAGCCCATTTCTTCCTTTTCGGTTTATCTTGGATTATAAGAACTTCTAGGCCAAGTGGTTGATGTTTTCATGAAACACATGAGTTAGATGGTGTTTGAGAGAGTCAATAGATGTTCGCCAACCACCCATGGAGGTTGAAGACTCAAGATATCTTCGTTTAAGAGTTGTAAGCCCATTTCTTCCATTTCGGTTTATCGTGGCATATTAGAACTTCTAGGCCAAGTAGTTGTTATTTTCATGAAACAAGTGAGTTCGATGGTGTTTGAGAGAGTCAATAGATGTTCACCAACCGCCCATGGAGGTTGAAGACTCAAGATATCTTCGGTTAAGAGTTGTAAGTCCATTTCTTCCATTTCGGTTTATCTTGGATTATAAGAACTTCTAGGCCAAGTGGTTGATTTTTGATGAAACACATGAGTTAGATGGTGTTTGAGAGAGTCAATAGATGTTCGCCAACCACCCATGGAGGTTGAAGACTCAAGATATCTTCGTTTAAGAGTTGTAAGCCCATTTCTTACTTTTCGGTTTATCTTGCTATATAAGAACTTCTAGGCCATGTAGTTGATGTTTTCATGAAACAAGTGAGTTCGATGGTGTTTGAGAGAGTCAATAGATGTTCGCCAGCCACCCATGGAGGTTGAAGACTCAAGATATCTTCGGTTAAGAGTTGTAAGCCCATTTCTTCCTTTTCGGTTTATCTTGGATTATAAGAACTTCTAGGCCAAGTGGTTGATGTTTTCATGAAACACATGAGTTAGATGGTGTTTGAGAGAGTCAATAGATGTTCGCCAACCACCCATGGAGGTTGAAGACTCAAGATATCTTCGTCTAAGAGTTGTAAGCCCATTTCTTCCTTTTCAGTTTATCTTGGCATATAAGAACTTCTAGGCCAAGTAGTTGATGTTTTCATGAAACAAGTGAGTTAGATGGTGTTTGAGAGAGTCAATAGATGTTCGCCAACCACCCATGGAGGTTGAAGACTCAAGATATCTTCGGTTAAGAGTTGTAAGCCCATTTCTTCCATTTCGGTTTATCTTGGATTATAAGAACTTCTAGGCCAAGTGGTTGATGTTTTGATGAAACACATGAGTTAGATGGTGTTTGAGAGAGTCAATAGATGTTCGCCAACCACCCATGGAGGTTGAAGACTCAAGATATCTACGTTAAAGAGTTGTAAGCCCATTTCTTCCTTTTCGGTTTATCTTGGATTATAAGAACTTCTAGGCCAAGTGGTTGATGTTTTCATGAAACACATGAGTTAGATGGTGTTTGAGAGAGTCAATAGATGTTCGCCAACCACCCATGGAGGTTGAAGACTCAAGATATCTTCGTTTAAGAGTTGTAAGCCCATTTCTTCCTTTTCGGTTTATCTTGGATTATAAGAACTTCTAGGCCAAGTGGTTGATGTTTTCATGAAACACATGAGTTAGATGGTGTTTGAGAGAGTCAATAGATGTTCGCCAACCACCCATGGAGGTTGAAGACTCAAGATATCTTCGTTTAAGAGTTGTAAGCCCATTTCTTCCTTTTCGGTTTATCTTGCTATATAAGAACTTCTAGGCCAAGTAGTTGATGTTTTCATGAAACAAGTGAGTTCGATGGTGTTTGAGAGAGTCAATAGATGTTCGCCAACCACCCATGGAGGTTGAAGACTCAAGATATCTTCGGTTAAGAGTTGTAAGCCCATTTCTTCCTTTTCGGTTTATCTTGGATTATAAGAACTTCTAGGCCAAGTGGTTGATGTTTTCATGAAACACATGAGTTAGATGGTGTTTGAGAGAGTCAATAGATGTTCGCCAACCACCCATGGAGGTTGAAGACTCAAGATATCTTCGTTTAAGAGTTGTAAGCCCATTTCTTCCATTTCGGTTTATCGTGGCATATTAGAACTTCTAGGCCAAGTAGTTGATATTTTCATGAAACAAGTGAGTTCGATGGTGTTTGAGAGAGTCAATAGATGTTCACCAACCGCCCATGGTGGTTGAAGACTCAAGATATCTTCAGTTAAGAGTTGTAAGTCCATTTCTTCCATTTCGGTTTATCTTGGATTATAAGAACTTCTAGGCCAAGTGGTTGATTTTTGATGAAACACATGAGTTAGATGGTGTTTGAGAGAGTCAATAGATGTTCGCCAACCACCCATGGAGGTTGAAGACTCAAGATATCTTCGTTTAAGAGTTGTAAGCCCATTTCTTCCTTTTCGGTCTATCTTGCTATATAAGAACTTCTAGGCCATGTAGTTGATGTTTTCATGAAACAAGTGAGTTCGATGGTGTTTGAGAGAGACAATAGATGATCGCCAGCCACCCATGGAGGTTGAAGACTCAAGATATCTTCGGTTAAGAGTTGTAAGCCCATTTCTTCCTTTTCGGTTTATCTTGGATTATAAGAACTTCTAGGCCAAGTGGTTGATGTTTTGATGAAACACATGAGTTAGATGGTGTTTGAGAGAGTCAATAGATGTTCGCCAACCACCCATGGAGGTTGAAGACTCAAGATATCTTCGTTTAAGAGTTGTAAGCCCATTTCTTCCATTTCGGTTTATCTTGGATTATAAGAACTTCTAGGCCAAGTGGTTGATGTTTTCATGAAACACATGAGTTAGATGGTGTTTGAGAGAGTCAATAGATGTTCGCCAACCACCCATGGAGGTTGAAGACTCAAGATATCTTCGGTTAAGAGTTGTAAGCCCATTTCTTCCATTTCGGTTTATCTTGGATTATAAGAACTTCTAGGCCAAGTGGTTGATGTTTTGATGAAACACATGAGTTAGATGGTGTTTGAGAGAGTCAATAGATGTTCGCCAACCACCCATGGAGGTTGAAGACTCAAGATATCTTCGTTTAAGAGTTGTAAGCCCATTTCTTCCTTTTCGGTTTATCTTGGCATATAAGAACTTCTAGGCCAAGTGGTTGATGTTTTCATGAAACACATGAGTTAGATGGTGTTTGAGAGAGTCAATAGATGTTCGCCAACCACCCATGGAGGTTGAAGACTCAAGATATCTTCGGTTAAGAGTTGTAAGCCCATTTCTTCCTTTTCGGTTTATCTTGGATTATAAGAACTTCTAGGCCAAGTGGTTGATGTTTTGATGAAACACATGAGTTAGATGGTGTTTGAGAGAGTCAATAGATGTTCGCCAACCACCCATGGAGGTTGAAGACTCAAGATATCTTCGTTAAGAGTTGTAAGCCCATTTCTTCCTTTTCGGTTTATCTTGCTATATAAGAACTTCTAGGCCAAGTAGTTGATGTTTTCATGAAACAAGTGAGTTCGATGGTGTTTGAGAGAGTCAATAGATGTTCGCCAACCACCCATGGAGGTTGAAGACTCAAGATATCTTCGGTTAAGAGTTGTAAGTCCATTTCTTCCATTTCGGTTTATCTTGGATTATAAGAACTTCTAGGCCAAGTGGTTGATTTTTGATGAAACACATGAGTTAGATGGTGTTTGAGAGAGTCAATAGATGTTCGCCAACCACCCATGGAGGTTGAAGACTCAAGATATCTACGTTAAAGAGTTGTAAGCCCATTTCTTCCTTTTCGGTTTATCTTGGCATATACGAACTTCTAGGCAAGTGGTTGATGTTTTCATGAAACACATGAGTTAGATGGTGTTTGAGAGAGTCAATAGATGTTCGCCAACCACCCATGGAGGTTGAAGACTCAAGATATCCACGTTTAAGAGTTGTAAGCCCATTTCTTACTTTTCGGTCTATCTTGCTATATAAGAACTTCTAGGCCAAGTGGTTAATGTTTTGACGAAGCACATGACTTAGATGGTGTTTGAGAGAGTCAATAGATGTTCGCCAACCACCCATGGAGGTTGAAGACTCAAGATATCTTCGTTTAAGAGTTGTAAGCCCATTTCTTCCTTTTTGGTCTATCTTGCTATATAAGAACTTCTAGGCCATGTAGTTGATGTTTTCATGAAACAAGTGAGTTCGATGGTGTTTGAGAGAGTCAATAGATGTTCGCCAGCCACCCATGGAGGTTGAAGACTCAAGATATCTTCGGTTAAGAGTTGTAAGCCCATTTCTTCCTTTTCGGTTTATCTTGGATTATAAGAACTTCTAGGCCAAGTGGTTGATGTTTTGATGAAACACATGAGTTAGATGGTGTTTGAGAGAGTCAATAGATGTTCGCCAACCACCCATGGAGGTTGAAGACTCAAGATATCTTCGTTTAAGAGTTGTAAGCCCATTTCTTCCTTTTCGGTTTATCTTGGCATATAAGAACTTCTAGGCCAAGTAGTTGATGTTTTCATGAAACAAGTGAGTTAGATGGTGTTTGAGAGAGTCAATAGATGTTCACCAACCACCCATGGAGGTTGAAGACTCAAGATATCTTCAGCTAAGAGTTGTAACCCATTTCCTCCATTTCGGTTTATCTTGGATTATAAGAACTTCTAGGCCAAGTGGTTGATGTTTTGATGAAACACATGAGTTAGATGGTGTTTGAGAGAGTCAATAGATGTTCGCCAACCACCCATGGAGGTTGAAGACTCAAGATATCTTCGTTTAAGAGTTGTAAGCCCATTTCTTCCTTTTCGGTTTATCTTGCTATATAAGAACTTCTAGGCCAAGTAGTTGATGTTTTCATGAAACAAGTGAGTTCGATGGTGTTTGAGAGAGTCAATAGATGTTCGCCAACCACCCATGGAGGTTGAAGACTCAAGATATCTTCGTTTAAGAGTTGTAAGCCCATTTCTTCCTTTTCGGTTTATCTTGGATTATAAGAACTTCTAGGCCAAGTGGTTGATGTTTTGATGAAACACATGAGTTAGATGGTGTTTGAGAGAGTCAATAGATGTTCGCCAACCACCCATGGAGGTTGAAGACTCAAGATATCTTCGTTTAAGAGTTGTAAGCCCATTTCTTCCTTTTCGGTTTATCTTGGCATATAAGAACTTCTAGGCCAAGTGGTTGATGTTTTCATGAAACACATGAGTTAGATGGTGTTTGAGAGAGTCAATAGATGTTCGCCAACCACCCATGGAGGTTGAAGACTCAAGATATCTTCGGTTAAGAGTTGTAAGCCCATTTCTTCCTTTTCGGTTTATCTTGGCATATAAGAACTTCTAGGCCAAGTAGTTGATGTTTTCATGAAACAAGTGAGTTCGATGGTGTTTGAGAGAGTCAATAGATGTTCACCAACCGCCCATGGAGGTTGAAGACTCAAGATATCTTCGGTTAAGAGTTGTAAGCCCATTTCTTCCATTTCGGTTTATCTTGGATTATAAGAACTTCTAGGCCAAGTGGTTGATTTTTGATGAAACACATGAGTTAGATGGTGTTTGAGAGAGTCAATAGATGTTCGCCAACCACCCATGGAGGTTGAAGACTCAAGATATCTTCGGTTAAGAGTTGTAAGCCCATTTCTTCCTTTTCGGTTTATCTTGGATTATAAGAACTTCTAGGCCAAGTGGTTGATGTTTTCATGAAACACATGAGTTAGATGGTGTTTGAGAGAGTCAATAGATGTTCGCCAACCACCCATGGAGGTTGAAGACTCAAGATATCTTCGTTTAAGAGTTGTAAGCCCATTTCTTCCTTTTCGGTTTATCTTGGCATATAAGAACTTCTAGGCCAAGTAGTTGATGTTTTCATGAAACACATGAGTTAGATGGTGTTTAAGAGAGTCAATAGATGTTCGCCAACCACCCATGGAGGTTGAAGACTCAAGATATCTTCGGTTAAGAGTTGTAAGCCCATTTCTTCCATTTCGGTTTATCTTGGCATATAAGAACTTCTAGGCCAAGTAGTTGATGTTTTCATGAAACAAGTGAGTTAGATGGTGTTTGAGAGAGTCAATAGATGTTCACCAACCACCCATGGAGGTTGAAGACTCAAGATATCTTCGGTTAAGAGTTGTAAGTCCATTTCTTCCATTTCGGTTTATCTTGGATTATAAGAACTTCTAGGCCAAGTGGTTGATTTTTGATGAAACACATGAGTTAGATGGTGTTTGAGAGAGTCAATAGATGTTCGCCAACCACCCATGGAGGTTGAAGACTCAAGATATCTTCGTTTAAGAGTTGTAAGCCCATTTCTTCCTTTTCGGTTTATCTTGCTATATAAGAACTTCTAGGCCATGTAGTTGATGTTTTCATGAAACAAGTGAGTTCGATGGTGTTTGAGAGAGTCAATAGATGTTCGCCAGCCACCCATGGAGGTTGAAGACTCAAGATATCTTCGGTTAAGAGTTGTAAGCCCATTTCTTCCTTTTCGGTTTATCTTGGATTATAAGAACTTCTAGGCCAAGTGGTTAATGTTTTGACGAAGCACATGAGTTAGATGGTGTTTGAGAGAGTCAATAGATGTTCGCCAACCACCCATGGAGGTTGAAGACTCAAGATATCTTCGTTTAAGAGTTGTAAGCCCATTTCTTCCTTTTCGGTTTATCTTGGATTATAAGAACTTCTAGGCCAAGTGGTTGATGTTTTCATGAAACACATGAGTTAGATGGTGTTTGAGAGAGTCAATAGATGTTCGCCAACCACCCATGGAGGTTGAAGACTCAAGATATCTTCGGTTAAGAGTTGTAAGCCCATTTCTTCCTTTTCGGTTTATCTTGGATTATAAGAACTTCTAGGCCAAGTGGTTGATGTTTTCATGAAACACATGAGTTAGATGGTGTTTGAGAGAGTCAATAGATGTTCGCCAACCACCCATGGAGGTTGAAGACTCAAGATATCTTCGTTTAAGAGTTGTAAGCCCATTTCTTCCTTTTCGGTTTATCTTGGCATATAAGAACTTCTAGGCCAAGTGGTTGATGTTTTCATGAAACACATGAGTTAGATGGTGTTTGAGAGAGTCAATAGATGTTCGCCAACCACCCATGGAGGTTGAAGACTCAAGATATCTTCGTTTAAGAGTTGTAAGCCCATTTCTTCCTTTTCGGTTTATCTTGGATTATAAGAACTTCTAGGCCAAGTGGTTGATGTTTTCATGAAACAAGTGAGTTCGATGGTGTTTGAGAGAGTCAATAGATGTTCGCCAGCCACCCATGGAGGTTGAAGACTCAAGATATCTTCAGTTAAGAGTTGTAAGCCCATTTCTTCCATTTCGGTTTATCGTGGCATATTAGAACTTCTAGGCCAAGTAGTTGATGTTTTCATGAAACAAGTGAGTTCGATGGTGTTTGAGAGAGTCAATAGATGTTCACCAACCGCCCATGGAGGTTGAAGACTCAAGATATCTTCGGTTAAGAGTTGTAAGTCCATTTCTTCCATTTCGGTTTATCTTGGATTATAAGAACTTCTAGGCCAAGTGGTTGATGTTTTCATGAAACACATGAGTTAGATGGTGTTTGAGAGAGTCAATAGATGTTCGCCAACCACCCATGGAGGTTGAAGACTCAAGATATCTACGTTTAAGAGTTGTAAGCCCATTTCTTACTTTTCGGTCTATCTTGCTATATAAGAACTTCTAGGCCATGTGGTTGATGTTTTCATGAAACACATGAGTTAGATGGTGTTTGAGAGAGTCAATAGATGTTCGCCAACCACCCATGGAGGTTGAAGACTCAAGATATCTTCGGTTAAGAGTTGTAAGCCCATTTCTTCCTTTTCGGTTTATCTTGGCATATAAGAACTTCTAGGCCAAGTGGTTGATGTTTTCATGAAACACATGAGTTAGATGGTGTTTGAGAGAGTCAATAGATGTTCGCCAACCACCCATGGAGGTTGAAGACTCAAGATATCTTCGGTTAAGAGTTGTAAGCCCATTTCTTCCTTTTCGGTTTATCTTGGATTATAAGAACTTCTTGGCCAAGTTGTTGATGTTTTCATGAAACACATGAGTTAGATGGTGTTTGAGAGAGTCAATAGATGTTCGCCAACCACCCATGGAGGTTGAAGACTCAAGATATCTTCGTTTAAGAGTTGTAAGCCCATTTCTTCCTTTTCGGTTTATCTTGGATTCTAAGAACTTCTAGGCCAAGTAGTTGATGTTTTCATGAAACAAGTGAGTTAGATGGTGTTTGAGAGAGTCAATAGATGTTCGCCAACCACCCATGGAGGTTGAAGACTCAAGATATCTTCGGCTAAGAGTTGTAAGCCCATTTCTTCCATTTCGGTTTATCTTGGCATATACGAACTTCTAGGCCAAGTGGTTGATGTTTTCATGAAACAAGTGAGTTAGATGGTGTTTGAGAGAGTCAATAGATGTTCGCCAACCACCCATGGAGGTTGAAGACTCAAGATATCTTCTGCTAAGAGTTGTAAGCCCATTTCTTCCATTTCGGTTTATCTTGGATTATAAGAACTTCTAGGCCAAGTGGTTGATGTTTTCATGAAACACATGAGTTAGATGGTGTTTGAGAGAGTCAATAGATGTTCGCCAACCACCCATGGAGGTTGAAGACTCAAGATATCTTCGCTAAGAGTTGTAAGCCCATTTCTTCCATTTCGGTTTATCTTGGATTATAAGAACTTCTAGGCCAAGTGGTTGATGTTTTCATGAAACACATGAGTTAGATGGTGTTTGAGAGAGTCAATAGATGTTCGCCAACCACCCATGGAGGTTGAAGACTCAAGATATCTTCAGTTAAGAGTTGTAAGCCCATTTCTTCCATTTCGGTTTATCTTGGATTATAAGAACTTCTAGGCCAAGTGGTTGATGTTTTCATGAAACACATGAGTTAGATGGTGTTTGAGAGAGTCAATAGATGTTCGCCAACCACCCATGGAGGTTGAAGACTCAAGATATCTTCGGTTAAGAGTTGTAAGCCCATTTCTTCCTTTTCGGTTTATCTTGGATTATAAGAACTTCTAGGCCAAGTGGTTGATGTTTTCATGAAACACATGAGTTAGATGGTGTTTGAGAGAGTCAATAGATGTTCGCCAACCACCCATGGAGGTTGAAGACTCAAGATATCTTCAGCTAAGAGTTGTAACCCATTTCCTCCATTTCGGTTTATCTTGGATTATAAGAACTTCTAGGCCAAGTGGTTGATGTTTTGATGAAACACATGAGTTAGATGGTGTTTGAGAGAGTCAATAGATGTTCGCCAACCACCCATGGAGGTTGAAGACTCAAGATATCTTCTGTTAAGAGTTGTAAGCCCATTTCTTCCTTTTCAGTTTATCTTGGCATATAAGAACTTCTAGGCCAAGTAGTTGATGTTTTCATGAAACAAGTGAGTTAGATGGTGTTTGAGAGAGTCAATAGATGTTCGCCAACCACCCATGGAGGTTGAAGACTCAAGATATCTTCGGTTAAGAGTTGTAAGCCCATTTCTTCCATTTCGGTTTATCTTGGATTATAAGAACTTCTAGGCCAAGTGGTTGATGTTTTGATGAAACACATGAGTTAGATGGTGTTTGAGAGAGTCAATAGATGTTCGCCAACCACCCATGGAGGTTGAAGACTCAAGATATCTTCGTTTAAGAGTTGTAAGCCCATTTCTTCCTTTTCGGTTTATCTTGCTATATAAGAACTTCTAGGCCAAGTAGTTGATGTTTTCATGAAACAAGTGAGTTCGATGGTGTTTGAGAGAGTCAATAGATGTTCGCCAACCACCCATGGAGGTTGAAGACTCAAGATATCTTCAGGTAAGAGTTGTAACCCATTTCCTCCATTTCGGTTTATCTTGGATTATAAGAACTTCTAGGCCAAGTGGTTGATGTTTTCATGAATCACATGAGTTAGATGGTGTTTAAGAGAGTCAATAGATGTTCGCCAACCACCCATGGAGGTTGAAGACTCAAGATATCTTCGTTTAAGAGTTGTAAGCCCATTTCTTCCTTTTCGGTTTATCTTGGCATATAAGAACTTCTAGGCCAAGTAGTTGATGTTTTCATGAAACAAGTGAGTTCGATGGTGTTTGAGAGAGTCAATAGATGTTCACCAACCGCCCATGGAGGTTGAAGACTCAAGATATCTTCGGTTAAGAGTTGTAAGCCCATTTCTTCCATTTCGGTTTATCTTGGATTATAAGAACTTCTAGGCCAAGTGGTTGATGTTTTGATGAAACACATGAGTTAGATGGTGTTTGAGAGAGTCAATAGATGTTCGCCAACCACCCATGGAGGTTGAAGACTCAAGATATCTTCGTTTAAGAGTTGTAAGCCCATTTCTTCCTTTTCGGTTTATCTTGCTATATAAGAACTTCTAGGCCAAGTAGTTGATGTTTTCATGAAACAAGTGAGTTCGATGGTGTTTGAGAGAGTCAATAGATGTTCGCCAACCACCCATGGAGGTTGAAGACTCAAGATATCTTCTGTTAAGAGTTGTAAGCCCATTTCTTCCTTTTCGGTTTATCTTGGATTATAAGAACTTCTAGGCCAAGTGGTTGATGTTTTGATGAAACACATGAGTTAGATGGTGTTTGAGAGAGTCAATAGATGTTCGCCAACCACCCATGGAGGTTGAAGACTCAAGATATCTTCGGTTAAGAGTTGTAAGCCCATTTCTTCCTTTTCGGTTTATCTTGGATTATAAGAACTTCTAGGCCAAGTGGTTGATGTTTTCATGAAACACATGAGTTAGATGGTGTTTGAGAGAGTCAATAGATGTTCGCCAACCACCCATGGAGGTTGAAGACTCAAGATATCTTCTGTTAAGAGTTGTAAGCCCATTTCTTCCTTTTCAGTTTATCTTGGCATATAAGAACTTCTAGGCCAAGTAGTTGATGTTTTCATGAAACAAGTGAGTTAGATGGTGTTTGAGAGAGTCAATAGATGTTCGCCAACCACCCATGGAGGTTGAAGACTCAAGATATCTTCGGTTAAGAGTTGTAAGCCCATTTCTTCCATTTCGGTTTATCTTGGATTATAAGAACTTCTAGGCCAAGTGGTTGATGTTTTGATGAAACACATGAGTTAGATGGTGTTTGAGAGAGTCAATAGATGTTCGCCAACCACCCATGGAGGTTGAAGACTCAAGATATCTTCGTTTAAGAGTTGTAAGCCCATTTCTTCCTTTTCGGTTTATCTTGCTATATAAGAACTTCTAGGCCATGTAGTTGATGTTTTCATGAAACAAGTGAGTTAGATGGTGTTTGAGAGAGTCAATAGATGTTCGCCAACCACCCATGGAGGTTGAAGACTCAAGATATCTTCGTTTAAGAGTTGTAAGCCCATTTCTTCCTTTTCGGTTTATCTTGGATTATAAGAACTTCTAGGCCAAGTGGTTGATGTTTTCATGAAACACATGAGTTAGATGGTGTTTGAGAGAGTCAATAGATGTTCGCCAACCACCCATGGAGGTTGAAGACTCAAGATATCTTCGGTTAAGAGTTGTAAGCCCATTTCTTCCATTTTCGGTTTATCTTGGCATATAAGAACTTCTAGGCCAAGTAGTTGATGTTTTCATGAAACAAGTGAGTTAGATGGTGTTTGAGAGAGTCAATAGATGTTCGCCAACCACCCATGGAGGTTGAAGACTCAAGATATCTTCGGTTAAGAGTTGTAAGCCCATTTCTTCCATTTCGGTTTATCTTGGATTATAAGAACTTCTAGGCCAAGTGGTTGATGTTTTGATGAAACACATGAGTTAGATGGTGTTTGAGAGAGTCAATAGATGTTCGCCAACCACCCATGGAGGTTGAAGACTCAAGATATCTTCGTTTAAGAGTTGTAAGCCCATTTCTTCCTTTTCGGTTTATCTTGGATTATAAGAACTTCTAGGCCAAGTGGTTGATGTTTTCATGAAACACATGAGTTAGATGGTGTTTGAGAGAGTCAATAGATGTTCGCCAACCACCCATGGAGGTTGAAGACTCAAGATATCTTCTGTTAAGAGTTGTAAGCCCATTTCTTCCATTTCGGTTTATCTTGGCATATAAGAACTTCTAGGCCAAGTAGTTGATGTTTTCATGAAACAAGTGAGTTCGATGGTGTTTGAGAGAGTCAATAGATGTTCACCAACCGCCCATGGAGGTTGAAGACTCAAGATATCTTCGGTTAAGAGTTGTAAGCCCATTTCTTCCATTTCGGTTTATCTTGGATTATAAGAACTTCTAGGCCAAGTGGTTGATGTTTTGATGAAACACATGAGTTAGATGGTGTTTGAGAGAGTCAATAGATGTTCGCCAACCACCCATGGAGGTTGAAGACTCAAGATATCTTCGTTTAAGAGTTGTAAGCCCATTTCTTCCATTTCGGTTTATCTTGGATTATAAGAACTTCTAGGCCAAGTGGTTGATGTTTTCATGAAACACATGAGTTAGATGGTGTTTGAGAGAGTCAATAGATGTTCGCCAACCACCCATGGAGGTTGAAGACTCAAGATATCTTCGGTTAAGAGTTGTAAGCCCATTTCTTCCTTTTCGGTTTATCTTGGATTATAAGAACTTCTAGGCCAAGTGGTTGATGTTTTCATGAAACACATGAGTTAGATGGTGTTTGAGAGAGTCAATAGATGTTCGCCAACCACCCATGGAGGTTGAAGACTCAAGATATCTTCGTTTAAGAGTTGTAAGCCCATTTCTTCCTTTTCGGTTTATCTTGCTATATAAGAACTTCTAGGCCAAGTAGTTGATGTTTTCATGAAACAAGTGAGTTAGATGGTGTTTGAGAGAGTCAATAGATGTTCGCCAACCACCCATGGAGGTTGAAGACTCAAGATATCTTCGGCTAAGAGTTGTAAGCCCATTTCTTCCATTTCGGTTTATCTTGGATTATAAGAACTTCTAGGCCAAGTGGTTGATGTTTTCATGAAACACATGAGTTAGATGGTGTTTGAGAGAGTCAATAGATGTTCGCCAACCACCCATGGAGGTTGAAGACTCAAGATATCTTCGGTTAAGAGTTGTAAGCCCATTTCTTCCATTTCGGTTTATCGTGGCATATTAGAACTTCTAGGCCAAGTAGTTGATGTTTTCATGAAACAAGTGAGTTCGATGGTGTTTGAGAGAGTCAATAGATGTTCACCAACCGCCCATGGAGGTTGAAGACTCAAGATATCTTCGGTTAAGAGTTGTAAGTCCATTTCTTCCATTTCGGTTTATCTTGGATTATAAGAACTTCTAGGCCAAGTGGTTGATGTTTTCATGAAACACATGAGTTAGATGGTGTTTGAGAGAGTCAATAGATGTTCGCCAACCACCCATGGAGGTTGAAGACTCAAGATATCTTCGTTTAAGAGTTGTAAGCCCATTTCTTCCTTTTCGGTTTATCTTGCTATATAAGAACTTCTAGGCCAAGTAGTTGATGTTTTCATGAAACAAGTGAGTTAGATGGTGTTTGAGAGAGTCAATAGATGTTCGCCAACCACCCATGGAGGTTGAAGACTCAAGATATCTTCAGTTAAGAGTTGTAAGCCCATTTCTTCCTTTTCGGTTTATCTTGGATTATAAGAACTTCTAGGCCAAGTGGTTGATGTTTTCATGAAACACATGAGTTAGATGGTGTTTGAGAGAGTCAATAGATGTTCGCCAACCACCCATGGAGGTTGAAGACTCAAGATATCTTCGCTAAGAGTTGTAAGCCCATTTCTTCCTTTTCGGTTTATCTTGGATTATAAGAACTTCTAGGCCAAGTGGTTGATGTTTTCATGAAACACATGAGTTAGATGGTGTTTGAGAGAGTCAATAGATGTTCGCCAACCACCCATGGAGGTTGAAGACTCAAGATATCTTCTGTTAAGAGTTGTAAGCCCATTTCTTCCTTTTCAGTTTATCTTGGCATATAAGAACTTCTAGGCCAAGTAGTTGATGTTTTCATGAAACAAGTGAGTTAGATGGTGTTTGAGAGAGTCAATAGATGTTCGCCAACCACCCATGGAGGTTGAAGACTCAAGATATCTTCGTTTAAGAGTTGTAAGCCCATTTCTTCCATTTCGGTTTATCTTGGATTATAAGAACTTCTAGGCCAAGTGGTTGATGTTTTCATGAAACACATGAGTTAGATGGTGTTTGAGAGAGTCAATAGATGTTCGCCAACCACCCATGGAGGTTGAAGACTCAAGATATCTTCGTTTAAGAGTTGTAAGCCCATTTCTTCCATTTCGGTTTATCTTGGATTATAAGAACTTCTAGGCCAAGTGGTTGATGTTTTCATGAAACACATGAGTTAGATGGTGTTTGAGAGAGTCAATAGATGTTCGCCAACCACCCATGGAGGTTGAAGACTCAAGATATCTTCGTTTAAGAGTTGTAAGCCCATTTCTTCCTTTTCGGTTTATCTTGGCATATAAGAACTTCTAGGCCAAGTAGTTGATGTTTTCATGAAACAAGTGAGTTCGATGGTGTTTGAGAGAGTCAATAGATGTTCGCCAACCACCCATGGAGGTTGAAGACTCAAGATATCTTCGGTTAAGAGTTGTAAGCCCATTTCTTCCATTTCTGTTTATCTTGGATTAAAAGAACTTCTAGGCCAAGTGGTTGATTTTTGATGAAACACATGAGTTAGATGGTGTTTGAGAGAGTCAATAGATGTTCGCCAACCACCCATGGAGGTTGAAGACTCAAGATATCTTCAGTTAAGAGTTGTAAGCCCATTTCTTCCATTTCGGTTTATCTTGGATTATAAGAACTTCTAGGCCAAGTGGTTGATGTTTTCATGAAACACATGAGTTAGATGGTGTTTGAGAGAGTCAATAGATGTTCGCCAACCACCCATGGAGGTTGAAGACTCAAGATATCTTCGGTTAAGAGTTGTAAGCCCATTTCTTCCTTTTCGGTTTATCTTGGATTATAAGAACTTCTAGGCCAAGTGGTTGATGTTTTCATGAAACACATGAGTTAGATGGTGTTTGAGAGAGTCAATAGATGTTCGCCAACCACCCATGGAGGTTGAAGACTCAAGATATCTTCGGTTAAGAGTTGTAAGCCCATTTCTTCCTTTTCGGTTTATCTTGGCATATAAGAACTTCTAGGCCAAGTAGTTGATGTTTTCATGAAACAAGTGAGTTCGATGGTGTTTGAGAGAGTCAATAGATGTTCGCCAGCCACCCATGGAGGTTGAAGACTCAAGATATCTTCGGTTAAGAGTTGTAAGCCCATTTCTTCCTTTTCGGTTTATCTTGGATTATAAGAACTTCTAGGCCAAGTGGTTGATGTTTTGATGAAACACATGAGTTAGATGGTGTTTGAGAGAGTCAATAGATGTTCGCCAACCACCCATGGAGGTTGAAGACTCAAGATATCTTCGGTTAAGAGTTGTACGCCCATTTCTTCCATTTCGGTTTATCTTGGCATATTAGAACTTCTAGGCCAAGTAGTTGTTGTTTTCATGAAACACATGAGTTAGATGGTGTTTGAGAGAGTCAATAGATGTTCACCAACCACCCATGGAGGTTGAAGACTCAAGATATCTTCGGTTAAGAGTTGTAAGTCCATTTCTTCCATTTCGGTTTATCTTGGATTATAAGAACTTCTAGGCCAAGTGGTTGATTTTTGATGAAACACATGAGTTAGATGGTGTTTGAGAGAGTCAATAGATGTTCGCCAACCACCCATGGAGGTTGAAGACTCAAGATATCTTCGTTTAAGAGTTGTAAGCCCATTTCTTCCTTTTCGGTCTATCTTGCTATATAAGAACTTCTAGGCCAAGTAGTTGATGTTTTCATGAAACAAGTGAGTTCGATGGTGTTTGAGAGAGTCAATAGATGTTCGCCAGCCACCCATGGAGGTTGAAGACTCAAGATATCTTCGGTTAAGAGTTGTAAGCCCATTTCTTCCTTTTCGGTTTATCTTGGATTATAAGAACTTCTAGGCCAAGTGGTTGATGTTTTCATGAAACACATGAGTTAGATGGTGTTTGAGAGAGTCAATAGATGTTCGCCAACCACCCATGGAGGTTGAAGACTCAAGATATCTTCGGTTAAGAGTTGTAAGCCCATTTCTTCCATTTCGGTTTATCTTGGCATATACGAACTTCTAGGCCAAGTGGTTGATGTTTTCATGAAACACATGAGTTAGATGGTGTTTGAGAGAGTCAATAGATGTTCGCCAACCACCCATGGAGGTTGAAGACTCAAGATATCTTCGGTTAAGAGTTGTAAGCCCATTTCTTCCATTTCGGTTTATCTTGGATTATAAGAACTTCTAGGCCAAGTGGTTGATGTTTTGATGAAACACATGAGTTAGATGGTGTTTGAGAGAGTCAATAGATGTTCGCCAACCACCCATGGAGGTTGAAGACTCAAGATATCTTCAGTTAAGAGTTGTAAGCCCATTTCTTCCATTTCGGTTTATCTTGGCATATACGAACTTCTAGGCCAAGTGGTTGATGTTTTCATGAAACACATGAGTTAGATGGTGTTTGAGAGAGTCAATAGATGTTCGCCAACCACCCATGGAGGTTGAAGACTCAAGATATCTTCGTTTAAGAGTTGTAAGCCCATTTCTTCCTTTTCGGTTTATCTTGGATTATAAGAACTTCTAGGCCAAGTGGTTGATGTTTTCATGAAACACATGAGTTAGATGGTGTTTGAGAGAGTCAATAGATGTTCGCCAACCACCCATGGAGGTTGAAGACTCAAGATATCTTCGGCTAAGAGTTGTAAGCCCATTTCTTCCTTTTCGGTTTATCTTGGATTATAAGAACTTCTAGGCCAAGTAGTTGATGTTTTCATGAAACAAGTGAGTTAGATGGTGTTTGAGAGAGTCAATAGATGTTCGCCAACCACCCATGGAGGTTGAAGACTCAAGATATCTTCTGTTAAGAGTTGTAAGCCCATTTCTTCCATTTCGGTTTATCTTGGATTATAAGAACTTCTAGGCCAAGTGGTTGATGTTTTGATGAAACACATGAGTTAGATGGTGTTTGAGAGAGTCAATAGATGTTCGCCAACCACCCATGGAGGTTGAAGACTCAAGATATCTTCGGTTAAGAGTTGTAAGCCCATTTCTTCCATTTCGGTTTATCTTGGCATATAAGAACTTCTAGGCCAAGTAGTTGATGTTTTCATGAAACAAGTGAGTTCGATGGTGTTTGAGAGAGTCAATAGATGTTCACCAACCGCCCATGGAGGTTGAAGACTCAAGATATCTTCGGTTAAGAGTTGTAAGCCCATTTCTTCCATTTCGGTTTATCTTGGATTATAAGAACTTCTAGGCCAAGTGGTTGATGTTTTGATGAAACACATGAGTTAGATGGTGTTTGAGAGAGTCAATAGATGTTCGCCAACCACCCATGGAGGTTGAAGACTCAAGATATCTTCGTTTAAGAGTTGTAAGCCCATTTCTTCCTTTTCGGTTTATCTTGCTATATAAGAACTTCTAGGCCAAGTAGTTGATGTTTTCATGAAACAAGTGAGTTAGATGGTGTTTGAGAGAGTCAATTGATGTTCGCCAACCACCCATGGAGGTTGAAGACTCAAGATATCTTCTGTTAAGAGTTGTAAGCCCATTTCTTCCTTTTCGGTTTATCTTGGATTATAAGAACTTCTAGGCCAAGTGGTTGATTTTTGATGAAACACATGAGTTAGATGGTGTTTGAGAGAGTCAATAGATGTTCGCCAACCACCCATGGAGGTTGAAGACTCAAGATATCTTCGTTTAAGAGTTGTAAGCCCATTTCTTCCATTTCGGTTTATCTTGGATTATAAGAACTTCTAGGCCAAGTGGTTGATGTTTTCATGAAACACATGAGTTAGATGGTGTTTGAGAGAGTCAATAGATGTTCGCCAACCACCCATGGAGGTTGAAGACTCAAGATATCTTCGGTTAAGAGTTGTAAGCCCATTTCTTCCATTTCGGTTTATCTTGGATTATAAGAACTTCTAGGCCAAGTGGTTGATGTTTTGATGAAACATATGAGTTAGATGGTGTTTGAGAGAGTCAATAGATGTTCGCCAACCACCCATGGAGGTTGAAGACTCAAGATATCTTCGTTTAAGAGTTGTAAGCCCATTTCTTCCTTTTCGGTTTATCTTGGATTATAAGAACTTCTAGGCCAAGTGGTTGATGTTTTCATGAAACACATGAGTTAGATGGTGTTTGAGAGAGTCAATAGATGTTCGCCAACCACCCATGGAGGTTGAAGACTCAAGATATCTTCGGTTAAGAGTTGTAAGCCCATTTCTTCCTTTTCGGTTTATCTTGGATTATAAGAACTTCTAGGCCAAGTGGTTGATGTTTTCATGAAACACATGAGTTAGATGGTGTTTGAGAGAGTCAATAGATGTTCGCCAACCACCCATGGAGGTTGAAGACTCAAGATATCTTCGTTTAAGAGTTGTAAGCCCATTTCTTCCTTTTCGGTTTATCTTGGCATATAAGAACTTCTAGGCCAAGTAGTTGATGTTTTCATGAAACAAGTGAGTTCGATGGTGTTTGAGAGAGTCAATAGATGTTCACCAACCGCCCATGGAGGTTGAAGACTCAAGATATCTTCGGTTAAGAGTTGTAAGCCCATTTCTTCCTTTTCGGTTTATCTTGGATTATAAGAACTTCTAGGCCAAGTGGTTGATGTTTTCATGAAACACATGAGTTAGATGGTGTTTGAGAGAGTCAATAGATGTTCACAACCCACCCATGGAGGTTGAAGACTCAAGATATCTTCGTTTAAGAGTTGTAAGCCCATTTCTTCCTTTTCGGTTTATCTTGGATTATAAGAACTTCTAGGCCAAGTGGTTGATGTTTTCATGAAACACATGAGTTAGATGGTGTTTGAGAGAGTCAATAGATGTTCGCCAACCACCCATGGAGGTTGAAGACTCAAGATATCTTCGTTTAAGAGTTGTAAGCCCATTTCTTCCTTTTCGGTTTATCTTGGATTATAAGAACTTCTAGGCCAAGTGGTTGATGTTTTCATGAAACACATGAGTTAGATGGTGTTTGAGAGAGTCAATAGATGTTCGCCAACCACCCATGGAGGTTGAAGACTCAAGATATCTTCGGTTAAGAGTTGTAAGCCCATTTCTTCCTTTTCGGTTTATCTTGGATTATAAGAACTTCTAGGCCAAGTAGTTGATGTTTTCATGAAACAAGTGAGTTAGATGGTGTTTGAGAGAGTCAATAGATGTTCGCCAACCACCCATGGAGGTTGAAGACTCAAGATATCTTCGGTTAAGAGTTGTAAGCCCATTTCTTCCTTTTCGGTTTATCTTGGATTATAAGAACTTCTAGGCCAAGTGGTTGATGTTTTCATGAAACACATGAGTTAGATGGTGTTTGAGAGAGTCAATAGATGTTCGCCAACCACCCATGGAGGTTGAAGACTCAAGATATCTTCGTTTAAGAGTTGTAAGCCCATTTCTTCCTTTTCGGTTTATCTTGGATTATAAGAACTTCTAGGCCAAGTAGTTGATGTTTTCATGAAACAAGTGAGTTAGATGGTGTTTGAGAGAGTCAATAGATGTTCGCCAACCACCCATGGAGGTTGAAGACTCAAGATATCTTCGGTTAAGAGTTGTAAGCCCATTTCTTCCTTTTCGGTTTATCTTGGATTATAAGAACTTCTAGGCCAAGTGGTTGATGTTTTTTTTAAACACATGAGTTAGATGGTGTTTGAGAGAGTCAATAGATGTTCGCCAACCACCCATGGAGGTTGAAGACTCAAGATATCTTCGGTTAAGAGTTGTAAGCCCATTTCTTCCTTTTCGGTTTATCTTGGCATATAAGAACTTCTAGGCCAAGTAGTTGATGTTTTCATGAAACAAGTGAGTTAGATGGTGTTTGAGAGAGTCAATAGATGTTCACCAACCACCCATGGAGGTTGAAGACTCAAGATATCTTCGGTTAAGAGTTGTAAGCCCATTTCTTCCATTTCGGTTTATCTTGGATTATAAGAACTTCTAGGCCAAGTGGTTGATGTTTTGATGAAACACATGAGTTAGATGGTGTTTGAGAGAGTCAATAGATGTTCGCCAACCACCCATGGAGGTTGAAGACTCAAGATATCTTCGTTTAAGAGTTGTAAGCCCATTTCTTCCTTTTCGGTCTATCTTGCTATATAAGAACTTCTAGGCCATGTAGTTGATGTTTTCATGAAACAAGTGAGTTCGATGGTGTTTGAGAGAGACAATAGATGTTCGCCAGCCACCCATGGAGGTTGAAGACTCAAGATATCTTCGGTTAAGAGTTGTAAGCCCATTTCTTCCATTTCGGTTTATCTTGGATTATAAGAACTTCTAGGCCAAGTGGTTGATGTTTTGATGAAACACATGAGTTAGATGGTGTTTGAGAGAGTCAATAGATGTTCGCCAACCACCCATGGAGGTTGAAGACTCAAGATATCTTCGGTTAAGAGTTGTAAGCCCATTTCTTCCTTTTCGGTTTATCTTGGCATATAAGAACTTCTAGGCCAAGTAGTTGATGTTTTCATGAAACACATGAGTTAGATGGTGTTTAAGAGAGTCAATAGATGTTCGCCAACCACCCATGGAGGTTGAAGACTCAAGATATCTTCGTTTAAGAGTTGTAAGCCCATTTCTTCCTTTTCGGTTTATCTTGGCATATAAGAACTTCTAGGCCAAGTAGTTGATGTTTTCATGAAACAAGTGAGTTCGATGGTGTTTGAGAGAGTCAATAGATGTTCACCAACCGCCCATGGAGGTTGAAGACTCAAGATATCTTCAGTTAAGAGTTGTAGTTCATTTCTTCCATTTCGGTTTATCTTGGATTATAAGAACTTCTAGGCCAAGTGGTTGATGTTTTCATGAAACACATGAGTTAGATGGTGTTTGAGAGAGTCAATAGATGTTCGCCAACCACCCATGGAGGTTGAAGACTCAAGATATCTTCGGTTAAGAGTTGTAAGCCCATTTCTTCCTTTTCGGTTTATCTTGGATTATAAGAACTTCTAGGCCAAGTGGTTGATGTTTTCATGAAACACATGAGTTAGATGGTGTTTGAGAGAGTCAATAGATGTTCGCCAACCACCCATGGAGGTTGAAGACTCAAGATATCTTCGGTTAAGAGTTGTAAGCCCATTTCTTCCTTTTCGGTTTATCTTGGCATATAAGAACTTCTAGGCCAAGTAGTTGATGTTTTGATGAAACACATGAGTTAGATGGTGTTTGAGAGAGTCAATAGATGTTCGCCAACCACCCATGGAGGTTGAAGACTCAAGATATCTTCGGTTAAGAGTTGTAAGCCCATTTCTTCCATTTCGGTTTATCTTGGATTATAAGAACTTCTAGGCCAAGTAGTTGATGTTTTCATGAAACAAGTGAGTTCGATGGTGTTTGAGAGAGTCAATAGATGTTCACCAACCACCCATGGAGGTTGAAGACTCAAGATATCTTCGGTTAAGAGTTGTAAGCCCATTTCTTCCATTTCGGTTTATCTTGGATTATAAGAACTTCTAGGCCAAGTGGTTGATGTTTTGATGAAACACATGAGTTAGATGGTGTTTGAGAGAGTCAATAGATGTTCGCCAACCACCCATGGAGGTTGAAGACTCAAGATATCTTCGTTTAAGAGTTGTAAGCCCATTTCTTCCTTTTCGGTTTATCTTGGATTCTAAGAACTTCTAGGCCAAGTAGTTGATGTTTTCATGAAACAAGTGAGTTAGATGGTGTTTGAGAGAGTCAATAGATGTTCGCCAACCACCCATGGAGGTTGAAAACTCAAGATATCTTGGTTTAAGAGTTGTAAGCCCATTTATTCCTTCTCGGTTGATCTTGGATTATATGAACTTCTAGGCCAAGTAGTAGGTTGATCAATCAATTTGAGACACTTATGTTAGCTTTGTATTAGGCATTATTAGATGTTTATTGTGCCCAATATTAGTACTTTAGATGAGTTTAATGTTGTTGGGCTTCATTGGGCTTTAATGCAAATATTGAATAATTTTCGGATTTTGATGCATTTTGACCTTTCTTCCTTGGTTAGGTCATAACTTGGGACTCGGTGATCCAATTGAGGTGATCTTGGTGTCTTTGGAAAGCTAAGACAATGCTCTACAAGTTTCATGAAGAACTCAAGAGCTGGATCGGAATGCTAAGGGTCCAAAATTTCCCTGCAATGCAGAGTGGGTTTGCTGTCGCGGAACCATCTGGGCAGTATGTACATATTGGACTATATAGTGGGTTATAGGCCTCCTCTTGGGCTGAAACTTGGTCACTTGAAAGATAAGACCCATATCTCCAACTTCAATGAAGACCATTTTGTCAATAGATGTCGTTTTAGGCATGCTTCAGAAGCTACAAGTTGGTCTGAATTTGGAAACACGTTCTTCCAACCTAACTTGAGGTAGGTGAAGTGTTTTTGGCATTTCTGGAGTTCTAAAAGTCCAAATGACATGATTCAAATTGGAGATTTTCAAGGAGACAACTGGCTACAACTTTGATGAAGACATCCAAGCCAAAATACACCGTCTAGGTGATGAATTTGAAGCCAGAAGTCGGATAAGAGTTGTTGACTAAAAGCCACCAACCATACACCAACCCACCTACCATGCACCAACCCCACCAACCATGCATCAAGCTTCCATTTTTGACAAATTTCAGATTCTTATAGCTTGTATTCAGATTATGTACATGTACAAATTGGCTTCTAGGATTAGTATAAATAGACCCAACCTCTTTGTATTAGAGGCATTCAATTTAGAAGTAAGTTTCAAGAAAGTTTAAGTATTTGTGAGAGTTTTCTTTCTCTTCTTCTTCATTCTCTTTGCAATTTCGTTTTTGTTCTTTAAATTTTTGAGTTCTTCCTTCCCATCCATGGAAGGCTAGGCTCTCATAATCAATCCAAGGGATTAGCCATCTTATTGTTTAATTTGGAGATCTTGGTTTACTTGTTCATATTGCTTAATTGTTATTCAAGTTTCTCTTCTTCCTCTTTTTGATTTTTATCTAGATTAAATTGCTTAATTTGATTTAGATGTTGATGTGGTAATAGCTTTATTATCATGTATTCAAAGAGGATCATAAAGATTAAACAATGTATTAAAGCTTTTTGATAGATTGTTTAGCTTGGTTAAATTCTAGATCTTAAGTTAATCTATGTTGGATGGTGCTTACTTTATCTAACCTTGGTTAATCAAATCCTAGATGCTTATCTAGTAAAGAATTCTTGGATCATGTTAAGGCTTCTTGATGTGATCTAAGGCCAAGAACAGTTAGCAATTAAGTGAATTCCTTGTGATCAATGATGAGTTAAACTTAAGATCGGTAAATTTCCTTGGATTGGTTGCTTCTTTATATTTGTTTACAACTTTGAATCTCCTACTTTTATTAATCTTGTTAATCAACAACAAAACCCCCCCCTTTTCTAAGTATCTTGATCTAATTAAATCTTTGTTTTTGGATCCTTGAGAGACGATTCGGTTCATTCTCTATACTACAAATTAGTTTGTGAACCGGTTATTTTATTTGATAGGTCTCGACACATCCTCTTGTCCAAATTTGGCGCCGTTGCAGAGGATCCAAGGCAACTATTTGATCATTTCAAGTTCCCATCTAACTCTAACAAATGTGTTTGTTTTGTTTTTGAAGCTTTTTCAAGTGGGATTCGGCTGAAATTGGATAAAGGGCGTTGTGTCAAGAATTTTGGTTCGGGCATCTCAGATTGATCTGAATTTTGGTACACAAATGGAAAATATTATTCTGAGAAAGGCTCACTGTATACAGTGAGGTCACCCTTATTTTTGCCAAATTCCATCGTTTAGACCACTTTTTCAATTTTTTAAGATTTTTTATTATTTTGTTGGATAGCATTTTTGTGTAGATTTTATCCTGTGGTGGTTCCATAATTTTTAAAATTCATTTGATACTGTTTTTATTTTTGTTTAATTTTTTGGAGTATTTGTTTTTGGAATTTTTAGTGTTTTAGTTGTTATTGCTTTTCTAATACCTTCTTATGAACTGCATGCTGTATGACTAGATCTGATCCTGGTACCTTGCATTCATTTGATCATGAAATTGATAGAACTTTTCATACTCTTCATAGAATTCATATTACTGGTAGTATCATTCATAGAGCTAATAGAATTACTTACGGAATTGGGCTTGAACTTGACATTGCACCTAATCTTGTTGACTCTTTTAATCCTGTTAGTGCTTGGCACATTAGTACTTACGTGTCCTGACATCGAGTCTGTTGATTTTACTATGGCCGACTATAACAATAGGACCCTTAAGGAATTGGTACACTTGCACTCGATGTGAATTATCAACCTTTGTGCATTCAATATCCTCGAACTTAATGTTGATTTTGAGTTGAAATGCGGATTGATACACTTCTTTGCCCAAGTTTCATGGTCTTGCAGGTGAAGATCCACATAAGCATTTGAAGGAGTTCCATGTTGTCTGTTCCACCATGAAACCTCATGGAATAGCTGAAGATCACATCAAGCTAAGGGCCTTTCCTTTCTCTTTGGATGGTGCTGCTAAGGATTGGTTGTATTACTTACAACCTGCTGCCATCACTTCTTGGAATGACATGAAAAGATTATTTCTGGAAAAGTTCTTTCCTGCATCAAGAACTGCTTTACCCAATAAGGAAAGATATTTGTGGCATAAGGCAAATCGGTGGTGAAACTCTCCATGAGTATTGGGAGAGATTCAAGAAATTATGCTCAAAGCTTTGCCCACACCATCAAATTAGTGATCAACTGCTGATCCAATACTTCTATGAAGGATTGATGCCAATGGAAAGGAGTATGATTGATGCTGCAAGTGGTGGAGCATTGGTAGATAAAACTCCAGCTGCTGCCAGAAACTTAATTGCAAACATGGCAGCAAATTCTCAGCAATTTGGTACTCGAATGGGTGCTGCAACCAGAATAGTAAATGAAGTTAATACCTCTTCACATGCTTTGATCAACAAAGGGTGGAACATAGATTGGATGAGCTCACTTCTTTGGTTAGACAAATGGCAATAGGACAACACGAACCACGTGTGTGCAAACCACTGCAAGAGTTTGTAGCATATGTTCTAGTTCCTCTCATCCTCTGATTCATGCCCCACATTGCAAGATGATTACGAGTTTCAAGACCAACTGCAGCCAGGCTACTTGGTGGTATATTTCACAGGAAGCCACAATTCCATCAAAGAACAACAACGTAAATATGATCCATTCTCCAACACTTACAACCACTGGTGGAGGGACCATCCCAACTGAGATATGGGAATGCATCAAATCATGACCACAAAACCAGTATAGACCACCATTCCGGCGACAAGCAAGGACAAATCGGATTTCGACCACATCTTTGGACCAAGTAGACCACCATTCGGCAGCGGAAGGTCCTCGTAGCCACAAAATGCGAGCCCTCATTGGAGGATTTGGTGAAACAGCTTGGCCACCAATAACATCGGTTTCAACAAGAGAAGCTGAAACCACCATTGAACTTGGAGACTCAAATTGGTCAACTTGCCACATCAATTCATGAATTAAAGTCACGGGGTTACGGCCAATTACCCTCTCAAACCACTCCAAATCCTAGAGGCAATGTTAGTGCTATAGCTTTACGCGATGGTAAGCAAATCAATGGACCGGCGATCTTAGATACTTCCGCATTCTACCCTTGGCCCAGAGAAACAAGATTCTACGGCAACTTCAAGTTACGCGGCTAATTCGAATCTTGTTATGATTGTCAAAGACAAATGATCCTACAACGGCCAAGCAGAAAAATTGGATCAAATCGGCGGTTGTGAAAATTGATGCAATGAAAAGTGAGCATCCAAAAAGTCGAGGTTCCAACATTCCTCTTCCTTTTTCCCAACCGAATGATACAAATGAGGCATATGGTTGAAACAGACTTGGATAAGGAAATTATGGAGACTTTTCGAAGGTTGAGGTGAATATACCTCTCTTGGAGGCAATTAAACAAATCCCCAAGTATGCCAAGTTCTTGAAAGAGATGTGCACCCGTACAAGAGGAAGCTAAAGCGGCAGCGAAAAAAGTGAGTATGGGGAGAAATGTCTGCCTTTGATTCACCCCCCAACTTTGCCTCCCAAATGCAAGGATCCGAGGCACTTTTACCATCCCTTGCACCATAGGGCACCAACAGTTCACTCATGCCTTGCTAGACTTGGGAGCCTCCATCAATGTAATGCCAAAGTCAGTTTACAACTTCCTTGCATATGGGAGAGCTAAAGCCTAGGCATTGTCATTCGATTAGCAAAGCGCACCTTTGCACAACCTGCAGGAGTGTTGGAGGACGTTACAGTTAGGGTACATAATTTAATATTCCCAGGTGATTTTTATGTGTTGAATATGGAAGATGAATCGCCTCTTCCCCACCCCATTGATCTTAGGTAGGCCATTTTTGAAAACTTGCTAAAACTAAGATTGATGTGCATCTTCAGTACCCTTTCCATGGAATTTGGTGATGATATCATTCGATTTAACATTTTTGATGCCATGAAATACCCTTTAGAGGATCATTCTACATTTTTCATTTTGATGTCATTGATTCTTGGTTGATGATATACATCTTTGATATGTTGGCGAGTTTCTGAAATTGTAGGATACAGCGATAGCATAGCTTGTGATACTTGTTACGCTTTTTGCTTCGGACTTTTTGGTTGTAAACCCACTACAATGTGTGCGACTGTCTTGAGATTTCTACATACTTATCATGTCTTTGTTGTTAATTCTCACGACATTGATGATTACTTTTACATTATTAATGGCAATGATGTTGTTATGAATGATGTTATCATTCATCCTGCTGCTAAGTGTGATTCTTTTGATTCCATAGGATATGATGATGTTGTTTTGCAAGATTGTGCACAGCTTGCGGTGCAGTGCAAGCTGGCGAGAATTTAGCGATTTAGTTTTGGTTCCAAAACTAGTACCGTCGATCCAAGAACCACCCTCCATTGAACTTAAGCCCTTGCCCGAGCATTTGAAGTATGCATTCTTGGAAGAGGATGAGAAGCTCCGAGTGATAATGGCCCAAACACCTCCAACCTGAAAGCAAGAAACCAGATTATTGGAAGTCTTGAAGCAACACAAAAGGGCAATTGGTTGGACACTTGCGGACATTCTGGTATTAACCCCTCCACATGCATGCCTGAGGATATTACTTGAGGAGGAAACTAAACCAGTGAGACAACCCCAGAGGAGACTCGAATCCTCTCATTCTAGATGTGGTGAAAAAGAAGTGACCAAGCTACTGCAGTGGCATTATCTATCCCATCTCTCGACTGGCAAGTGGGTGAGCCGGTGCAAGTAGTTCCAAAGAAATCAGGAATGACTGTTGTGGCTAACCGTAAGAATGAGCTCATTCCAACCCGAGTGCGGGAATAGGCTGGAGAGTCTGCATTGACTGCGGGCGTCTCAACCAAGCCACTTTCGGAAGATCATTACCCCCTTCCGTTCATTGATCGAATCTTTGGAGCGGTTGGTATCGGTAAGTCCCATTACTGCTTTTTAGATGGCTACACTTTGGATACTTCCAAATCCACATTGCAGGAGGATCGGAGAAGACCACATTTACTTGTCCCTTCGGCACCTTTGCTTACAGACGGATGCCCTTGGCCTCTGCAATGCCCACAGTACCTTCCAACGGTGCATGGTGAGCATATTTTCCGATTTCTGTAGAGGAATGCATGGAGGTATTTATGGATGACTTTCTTGTCTATGGATTCTTCTTTTGATTCATGTTTGCTTGACCTATCTAGAGTAATCTTGCAAAGATGCATTGAGACTAACCTTGTGCTAAATTTTGAGAAATGCCATTTTATGGTAGAACAGGTATAGTTTTAGGCCATGTAGTATCGATGAGGCATTGAGGTAGATCCTGCCAAGATTGATGTAATTACTTGTCTATCTTACCCCACATGCGTGCGGGGAAGTGCGTTCTTTTCTTGGTCATGCGGGTTTCTCTGTGCGCTTCATTGCCGACTTCAAAGAAGATTGCTCTTCCACTTTCCCGATTCTGCGAGAAAGATGTGGAGTTCAATTTTGATGACAAGTGCAAGGCGACTTTCAACCACTTGAAGCGAGGCCTTGACTAGTACCCCTATCATCCACCACACTGTTGGACATTGCCATTTGAGTTAATGTGTGATGCTTCTAACTATGCAAGAGGAAGCAGTCTTGGCTTAGCGTAGAGTGGGGAAAGCTTCTCATGTGATATACTATGCTTCCGAACTCTAGATCTTGCTCGAGGCCAACTATACCACAATAGAAAAAGAACTTTTAGCCATTGTTTTTGCTTTGGATAAGTTTTAGATCATATTTGCTTGGTTCTAAGGTTGTTGTGTTTGCGATCATGCGGCTACGAAGTTCCTTTTGAAGAAGCCGGATGAAAGCCACCCCGAGCTAATAAGATGGATGCTCTTTGCTCCAAGAGTTTCACATAGAGATCCGTGACAAGAGTGGAGCGAGAGAACCTAGTGGCGAGATCATTTGAGCCGCATTGAAAGTGGCTTGAGATCCCTTCCCTGTGCGGGACTCCTTCCCGAGATGAGCGGCCTTATGCGAGCCGCAAGGTAAGAACACCTTCCTTGGTTTTCTTTGATATGGTGAATTTCTTGGTTGCTACGAGTTTTCCCTCACATTTCACTCGTGCACAAATTTATAAACTTAAGAGTGAATCAAAATATTATGTGTGGGATGATCCATATACATGGCGATTTTGTAGTGACCAAATTATTAGGCGATGTGTGCCTAATCAAGAGTTTCATTCTGTTCTTAGCTTTTGTCATGCATTTGCATGTGGTGGACATTTTGGGCCTCAACGCATGACTAGGAAAGTTTTAGACTACGGTTTTATATTGGCCTACCTTGTTTCATGATGCATATTTGTTACGTAAGTCTTGTGAGCGATTCGAGTGGGAGAGCAGGAACATTTCTCGCGGGAATGAGATGCCCGGCAAAGAACCTCTCTTTGTATTGTGAAATCTTTGACGTATTGGGGTATTGATTTCATGGGACCTTTTCCTGTTTCCTTTGGTTATGTTTACATTTTGCTATTTGTTGATTATGTATCAAAATGGGTGGAGGCTAAAGCCACCTCGGATGATGATTCCAAAGTTGTTGTGGATTTTGTTAGATCCACGCATTTTCTGCGAGTTTGGAATCCCGAGAGCTATCATCGGTGATCAAGGCACCCATTTCCGTAACCTGAGCATGGAGGGATTGATGAGGAAATATGGCGTGTTGCATAAAGTTTCTACACCTTACCATCCCGAGACTAATGGTCAAGCGAGGTCTCCAATAGAGAGATCAAGCGCATACTTGAAAAAAGCAGTCCAACCTAATCGGAAGGATTGGAGCATGAGGCTTGAGGATGCTCTTTGGGCTTACCGACCGCTTACAAAACTCCAATCGGGATGTCTCCATATCGGATAGTCTATGGTAAGGCATGCCACTTACCGATAGAAATTGAGCACAAAGCATATTGGGGTCATGTGAAGCAATGCAACATGAATTTGGCGGGAGGTGGCATAGAGCGGAAGTTGCGATTCACAGGAATTGGAAGAGATCAGCCTAGATGCCTATGAGAGCTCCCGAGCTCTACAAAGAAAAGACCAAAGCCTTCCATGATAAGTTTATTCTTCGGAAGGAGTTTTCGAGTTGGGCAAAAAGTTCTCTTGTTTAATTTCTCGCCTTAAGTTGATGCACAGTAAATTAAGGTCTAGGTGGGGACGGTCCGTTTGTTGTCACTAACATTTTTCCTCATGGTGCGATGGAAATTAAGAGTGAAGCCACCAACAAAGTGTTCAAAGTTAATGGTCACCGCCTCAAAAATTTTTATGAAGGAGCTCAGAGAACCTCGTGGAGGAAGTTCAATTGCAGGATGCCCTCTACCATTTTTGATCACTCCTGTTTTTAAAAAAAAAAAATAGAAAAAAACAGAAGAAAAAAAAAAAAGAAAAAAAAAAAGCCACGATTAATGTCAATTGCCGAGATTGGATCATTATTGGGGAGGACCCATCGCTTTCATGCAAAATCTTCAATCCACGCTGGCTAAGGACATTAAAAGTAAGCGCTTCTTGGGCGGTATCCCAAGTTTTCTAACCCTTTCCTCTTTCTAACTTTGACTTATTTGTTGTCACGGGAATCGAGACGTAAAAACGGTGCCAAGTGAGAAAATCTATCAAAGTTTGATTTTTCTGTCTTTATTTTGTTTGTTTTTCTATTACAAATGATTTTACACCGGTTAAATGGAGGATAACGGTACTCAGTGAAAATCTTTTTCGGTCCCTTTAGTTACCCACAAACAACAAAATACAGTACATAATTTTACTCATTTTTTCTCTCTCTTTCTTCTTTCTTTCGAAATGGATAATCGGCTTGTTAATCTCCATGAGTAATTCCCTTCTCTCTCTCAAAATGCTTTAACTAATATTTATTATGTAATATTTGAGAGATTAAGGATGCTTATGCACAAAGGCATCCCTGCAGATATACTGTTTTGGTTGATCGAAGCAAAGGTCCGACTTCGGAGGTGAATTTTACGACGCTCTTGTTTCATATATGCCAGGGCTAGGCAAAAGTTCATATGCAAAGAAGAGAAGAGCAAAAAGGTTACGAGTGCTATAAATGTGCAAGATGGACTCTGTAACACAAAATGCAAAAATCAATTGGAATGACGTCTATAAACCGAGATGATAAAATTAACTTCATAAAGGATGGCATGAGTAAGGAGTCTTTAGATAACATTCTATTGACTCTTGAGACGCATCCTAGTGGAGATGTGCAGAGAGTACTTCTCGATTTATGGCCAATATTCCAAGATGAACATGAACGTTATAGTCTCGGGAATCGACTCAAAAGACCTGTTTGCCAATTTTTAAGAAAATTGGATGGGAAGCCGACCATCGGCTCATAGAGAGCTTCAAGACGTTACTGGACGTAAAACCAGAGGAAAATGTGAGCCACAATCACACCTCCTGTAAGTATTTTTTTTTATTTTATTTTATTTATTTTTTTTCCTGTTTATTAAAAAAAAAATCAAAAAAAATCAAAAAATTCAAAAAAATTCAAAAAAAAAAATTCAAAAAAAAAATTCAAAAAAAAAAAAAAAAATTTCAAAAAAAAAAAAAATAGCCGTATTTTTTTGAAATATGCGTTGCATATTTTCAAACTTCTTCTGACACATATAGATTAGTCTTTTATCATTGTCATATAGCTATTATCATTGTTGTGCTTATTTTCAAACTTACCTGACACACGGATCTACCCCTCCTTTATAGGTGTAATTATTACCTTTGAGTTTTGATGCCTTTAAATAATGCACTTTGCTCTCTTCAGATCATTGATAAGGTGAGAGTACGAAAAAAAAACAAAGAGAAAAAAAATGGAAGTCACTTCAGTTCGTCGGATCAAGAGTGTTTGTGTCTTTTGTGGATCTAATCCTGGGAAAGATAAAGAGTTTGTAAATATTGCACACCATCTTGGTCGAGTGCTAGCTGAGAGAGAAATCCGTTTAGTTTATGGAGGAGGTAGTCTTGGGTTAATGGGTTGTGTAGCAAGCTGCTTTGCACATTTAGGAAGGTGGCAAAAGTCCTTGGTGTCATTCCCGAGTCCTTTATCGACCGGCAAGCCCATTGGAAAAACATTAGGGGATGAAGTAATAGTATTTTGCATGCACCAACGCATGAACATTATGATCGCCAATGCGATGCCTTTATTGCCCTACCTGGTGGTTTTGAAACTTTGGAAGAACTCTTTCAAATTACATCCTGAGTCACAATGAGAACTTTCACCAAAAACCCATAGGTATATTAAATGTTAATGGTTTTATGACGATTTGTTTTGTTTTCTTGATCATGCTGTAGAAAAAAGGTTCATCTCACAAGCGACACGTCAAAGTCTTGTAACTGCTACAACTCCTGAACAATTGCTCGATCAACTCAATGCATTTGTACCACAACGTGATCCAGCAATGGCTCCACGGAATTGGGAACAAGGCGCCAGACGACAAAAGCAAAAACTTGATTTGACTTTGTCTTTGTGAATTTTTGTTTTCTCTTATGGTTTTAGTTTTTGTAATTTTTCTTATTTCGAGCCCGATTTGCAGTTTTCTGGTAAGACCTTCTACACTCTACCTATCTTTATTTTGACATTGGGGACAATGTCTTTAATTAGTTGGGGGGAGGGATAGTTGACATTACCATGTACATAGTTTAGTTAAAAAAAAAAAAAAAACTAATCTTTATTGTTACTAACTTTTTAGATGTATGATGGCAGAGTAAGGAGTAGTTTTGCTCTTGAGACGCATCTTAACTTGCATTTCATAATAGGTCTTAAATCATCTTTGTTCTTGTATATATATTAAAAAAAATAAAAATATAAAAAAATAAAAAAATAAAAAAAAATAAAAACACACACACACACAATTTTGATCTTTTCAATTGATTTTGATACAAGCATGTGCTGAATCTGAGCTTAATTGATGATAAAAGTATGCAAAACAGTTTATAGTTGAATCATTTTCATGATATACATGTGTATATGATTGTGGATATTAGGAAGAAGGCATGGTTGAATTGAGTGAATGTTCCATACCTTTGTGAGTTTTGGGCTTTTCCAAGTTTGATACTTACACTTGGTTATTTTCTTTCATGAGTGATGTCAATTATGAATTTATTTTCTAGAACTTGCATTGAATCGATTTGAGATTACATTGGTCTGTATGTTGCATGAAAATGACAGAGGCATTTTTTTTTCTTGACTTAGCCGCTTTGGCCAAATAAACCTACCTTGCATTTATCCAATTATTAACTCCCTCTAAACCTATTTGCCTATTCTTTGTTCTTAGCTCATTACAAGCTTTGAGTGAAAAACCATGTTTTACCTTACCTTAGGGAATGGGAGAGCATTGATTTTCTTATTTGAGGAGTTCTTTTGCTTGCAATGATTTAAGTGTGGGGGAATTGGTGTGCTGATACGAAATGCTTGGTACAAAAAAAAAAACAAAAAAAAACAAAAAAAAAAGAATAGAAAAATGAAGGAATGTGTGAAGAGAATGAGCATTTTATGGTTTTGGGTAAAAAAAAAAAAAATATTCTTTCTACTTGAATTACCCCTCAATGCTCTTTTATTCTCTTTGGTTTTAACCTGCTATTATCTATATTGTTCCCTTCCTTCACCTTATAAGTTCCATTACAACCTTTTTGAAAGACCTCTTGATTTTTGCAATTTATTTGATCTAAGTAGTGGAGAATTGATGTATATGCAAGCTTATGGTAAAATACTTTCATAATTTGACTGAGTTGAGCGTAAACAGTTAACCTAAACACCTTGTGTGATTTGAGTGACACTTGTGAAGAATTTTACTCAATCTGAACATACCTATTTCTGATTAAAGCATGATTATGCTATACTTTATTCTCAATTGATTTGATTCAACTATTCTTTGTTAAGCATACTTTACTTATTAATTATGGTTTATATTTGATACAATGCTCGTATTTAAAAATTAGTTGAATTGATTAAATAAAATATTACATGTTTGTGGGTATCATCCTGGTAAACCCTCACGAGACTACAACTCGTCCACTAGGGACACCTAGGGGTTTAAAGGCTTGTGGCACATGCTAAGTGCCATCGTGTTTTCCTACGGAAGTGGATTAGATTAGGTACAATCAGTTTTTATGTTTTTAGTTTAATAATATGATGTTTCTTGTTTTTCTTTAGTTTCGTTGTTATGTGTTTTGCCCAGAGTACAAAAGCTTAAGTGTGGGGAATTTGATCAATCAATTTGAGACACTTATGTTAGCTTTGTATTAGGCATTATTAGATGTTTATTGTGCCCAATATTAGTACTTTAGATGAGTTTAATGTTGTTGGGCTTCATTGGGCTTTAATGCAAATATTGAATAATTTTCGGATTTTGATGCATTTTGACCTTTCTTCCTTGGTTAGGTCATAACTTGGGACTCGGTGATCCAATTGAGGTGATCTTGGTGTCTTTGGAAAGCTAAGACAATGCTCTACAAGTTTCATGAAGAACTCAAGAGCTGGATCGGAATGCTAAGGGTCCAAAATTTCCCTGCAATGCAGAGTGGGTTTGCTGTCACGGAACCATCTGGGCAGTATGTACATATTGGACTATATAGTGGGTTATAGGCCTCCTCTTGGGCTGAAACTTGGTCACTTGAAAGATAAGACCCATATCTCCAACTTCAATGAAGACCATTTTGTCAATAGATGTCGTTTTAGGCATGCTTCAGAAGCTACAAGTTGGTCTGAATTTGGAAACACGTTCTTCCAACCTAACTTGAGGTAGGTGAAGTGTTTTTGGCATTTCTGGAGTTCTAAAAGTCCAAATGACATGATTCAAATTGGAGATTTTCAAGGAGACAACTGGCTACAACTTTGATGAAGACATCCAAGCCAAAATACACCGTCTAGGTGATGAATTTGAAGCCAGAAGTCGGATAAGAGTTGTTGACTAAAAGCCACCAACCATACACCAACCCACCTACCATGCACCAACCCACCAACCATGCATCAAGCTTCCATTTTTGACAAATTTCAGATTCTTATAGCTTGTATTCAGATTATGTACATGTACAAATTGGCTTCTAGGATTAGTATAAATAGACCCAACCTCTTTGTATTAGAGGCATTCAATTTAGAAGTAAGTTTCAAGAAAGTTTAAGTATTTGTGAGAGTTTTCTTTCTCTTCTTCTTCATTCTCTTTGCAATTTCGTTTTTGTTCTTTAAATTTTGAGTTCTTCCTTCCCATCCATGGAAGGCTAGGCTCTCATAATCAATCCAAGGGATTAGCCATCTTATTGTTTAATTTGGAGATCTTGGTTTACTTGTTCATATTGCTTAATTGTTATTCAAGTTTCTCTTCTTCCTCTTTTGATTTTTATCTAGATTAAATTGCTTAATTTGATTTAGATGTTGATGTGGTAATAGCTTTATTATCATGTATTCAAAGAGGATCATAAAGATTAAACAATGTATTAAAGCTTTTTGATAGATTGTTTAGCTTGGTTAAATTCTAGATCTTAAGTTAATCTATGTTGGATGGTGCTTACTTTATCTAACCTTGGTTAATCAAATCCTAGATGCTTATCTAGTAAAGAATTCTTGGATCATGTTAAGGCTTCTTGATGTGATCTAAGGCCAAGAACTTGGTTAGCAATTAAGTGAATTCCTTGTGATCAATGATGAGTTAAACTTAAGATCGGTAAATTTCCTTGGATTGGTTGCTTCTTTATATTTGTTTACAACTTTGAATCTCCTACTTTTATTAATCTTGTTAATCAACAACAAAACCCCCCCCTTTTCTAAGTATCTTGATCTAATTAAATCTTTGTTTTTGGATCCTTGAGAGACGATTCGGTTCATTCTCTATACTACAAATTAGTTTGTGAACCGGTTATTTTATTTGATAGGTCTCGACATCCTCTTGTCATAGGTGCTTTCATAAAACACATGACTTAGATGGTGTTTGGGAACGTCATTAGATGTTTCCCAATCCCTCACGGTGTTAGAAGACTCAAGTTATCTTGGTTTAAGAGTTGTTGGCCCATTTGTTCCTTCTCGGTTGATCTTGGATTATATGAACTTCTAGGCCAAGTAGTAGGTGTTTACATGAAACACATGAGTTAGATGGGGTTTGGGAGAGTCAATAGATGTTTGCCAAACCCTCACGGTGTTAGAAGACTGAAGTTATCTTGGTTTAAGATCTGTGAGCCCATTTCTACCTTCTCGGTTTATAAGAACTTCTAGGCCAAGTTATAGGTGCTTTCCTGAAACACATGAGTTTGATGGTGTTTGGGAGAGTCAATAGATGTTTGCCAAGCCGTCACGGTGTTTGAAGACTCAAGATATCTTGGTTTAAGAGTTGTAAGCCCATTTATTCCTTCTCGGTTGTTCTTGGATTATATGAACTTCTAGGCCAAGAAGTAGGTGCTTTCATAAAACACATGAGTTAGATGGTGTTTGGGAACGTCATTAGATGTTTCCCAATCCCTCACGGTGTTAGAAGACTCAAGTTATCTTGGTTTAAGAGTTGTTGGCCCATTTGTTCCTTCTCGGTTGATCTTGGATTATATGAACTTCTAGGCCAAGTAGTAGGTGTTTACATGAAACACATGAGTTAGATGGGGTTTGGGAGAGTCAATAGATGTTTGCCAAACCCTCACGGTGTTAGAAGACTGAAGTTATCTTGGTTTAAGATTTGTGAGCCCATTTCTACCTTCTCGGTTTATAAGAACTTCTAGGCCAAGTTATAGGTGCTTTCCTGAAACACATGAGTTTGATGGTGTTTGGGAGAGTCAATAGATGTTTGCCAAGCCCTCACGGTGTTTGAAGACTCAAGTTATCTTGGTTTAAGAGTTGTAAGCCCATTTATTCCTTCTCGGTTGATCTTGGATTATATGAACTTCTAGGCCAAGAAGTAGGTGCTTTCATAAAACACATGAGTTAGATGGTGTTTGGGAACGTCATTAGATGTTTCCCAATCCCTCACGGTGTTAGAAGACTCAAGTTATCTTGGTTTAAGAGTTGTTGGCCCATTTGTTCCTTCTCGGTTGATCTTGGATTATATGAACTTCTAGGCCAAGTAGTAGGTGTTTACATGAAACACATGAGTTAGATGGGGTTTGGGAGAGTCAATAGATGTTTGCCAAACCCTCACGGTGTTAGAAGACTGAAGTTATCTTGGTTTAAGATTTGTGAGCCCATTTCTACCTTCTCGGTTTATAAGAACTTCTAGGCCAAGTTATAGGTGCTTTCCTGAAACACATGAGTTTGATGGTGTTTGGGAGAGTCAATAGATGTTTGCCAAGCCGTCACGGTGTTTGAAGACTCAAGTTAACTTGGTTTTAGATTTGTGTGCCCATTTCTACCTTCTCGGTTTATAAGAACTTCTAGGCCAAGTAGTAGGTGCTTTCATAAAACACATGAGTTAGATGGTGTTTGGGAGAGGCAATAGATGTTTGCCAAGCCCTCACGGTGTTAGAAGACTCAAGTTATCTTGGTTTAAGAGTTGTAAGCCCATTTATTCCTTCTCGGTTGATCTTGGATTATATGAACTTCTAGGCCAAGTAGTAGGTGCTTTCATAAAACACATGAGTTAGATGGTGTTTGGGAGAGTCAATAGATGTTTGCCAAGCCCTCACAGTGTTTGAAAAATCAAGTTATCTTGGTTTAAGAGTTGTTGGCCCATTTGTTCCTTCTCGGTTGATCTTGGATTATATGAACTTCTAGGCCAAGAGGTAGGTGTTTACCTGAAACACATGAGTTAGATGGCGTTTGCGAGAGTCAATAGATGTTTGCCAAGCCCTCACGGTGTTAGAAGACTCAAGTTATCTTGGTTTAAGAGTTGTAAGCCCATTTATTCCTTCTCGGTTGTTCTTGGATTATATGAACTTCTAGGCCAAGAAGTAGGTGCTTTCATAAAACACATGAGTTAGATGGTGTTTGGGAGAGTCAATAGTCGTTTGCCAAGCCCTGACGGTGTTTGAAGACTCAAGTTATCTTGGTTTAAGAGTTGTAAGCCTATTTGTTCCTTCTCGGTTCATCTTGGATTATATAAACATCTAGGCCAAGTAGTAGGGGTTTACATGAAACACATGAGGTAGATGGTGTTTGGGAGAGTCAATAGATGTTTGCCAAGCCTTCACGGTGTTTGAAGACTCAAGTTATCTTGGTTTAAGAGTTGTAAGCCTATTTGTTCCTTCTCGGTTCATCTTGGATTATATAAACATCTAGGCCAAGTAGTAGGGGTTTACATGAAACACATGAGTTAGATGGTGTTTGGGAGAGTCAATAGATGTTTGCCAAGCCCTCACGGTGTTTGAAGACTCAAGTTAACTTGGTTTAAGAGTTGTAAGCCCATTTATTCCTTCTCGGTTGATCTTGGATTATATGAACTTCTAGGCCAAGTAGTAGGTGCTTTCATAAAACACATGAGTTAGATGGTGTTTGGGAACGTCATTAGATGTTTCCCAATCCCTCACGGTGTTAGAAGACTCAAGTTATCTTGGTTTAAGAGTTGTTGGCCCATTTGTTCCTTCTCGGTTGATCTTGGATTATATGAACTTCTAGGCCAAGTAGTAGGTGTTTACATGAAACACATGAGTTAGATGGGGGTTTGGGAGAGTCAATAGATGTTTGCCAAACCCTCACGGTGTTAGAAGACTGAAGTTATCTTGGTTTAAGATTTGTGAGCCCATTTCTACCTTCTCGGTTTATAAGAACTTCTAGGCCAAGTTATAGGTGCTTTCCTGAAACACATGAGTTTGATGGTGTTTGGGAGAGTCAATAGATGTTTGCCAAGCCGTCACGGTGTTTGAAGACTCAAGTTAACTTGGTTTTAGATTTGTGTGCCCATTTCTACCTTCTCGGTTTATAAGAACTTCTAGGCCAAGTAGTAGGTGCTTTCATAAAACACATGAGTTAGATGGTGTTTGGGAGAGTCAATAGATGTTTGCCAAGCCCTCACGGTGTTTGAAGACTCAAGTTATCTTGGTTTAAGAGTTGTAAGCCTATTTGTTCCTTCTCGGTTCATCTTGGATTATATAAACATCTAGGCCAAGTAGTAGGGGTTTACATGAAACACATGAGGTAGATGGTGTTTGGGAGAGTCAATAGATGTTTGCCAAGCCTTCACGGTGTTTGAAGACTCAAGTTATCTTGGTTTAAGAGTTGTTGGCCCATTTGTTCCTTCTCGGTTGATCTTGGATTATATGAACTTCTAGGCCAAGTAGTAGGTGTTTACATGAAACACATGAGTTAGATGGGGTTTGGGAGAGTCAATAGATGTTTGCCAAACCCTCACGGTGTTAGAAGACTGAAGTTATCTTGGTTTAAGATTTGTGAGCCCATTTCTACCTTCTCGGTTTATAAGAACTTCTAGGCCAAGTTATAGGTGCTTTCCTGAAACACATGAGTTTGATGGTGTTTGGGAGAGTCAATAGATGTTTGCCAAGCCGTCACGGTGTTTGAAGACTCAAGTTATCTTGGTTTAAGAGTTGTAAGCCCATTTATTCCTTCTCGGTTGTTCTTGGATTATATGAACTTCTAGGCCAAGAAGTAGGTGCTTTCATAAAACACATGAGTTAGATGGTGTTTGGGAGAGTCAATAGTCGTTTGCCAAGCCCTGACGGTGTTTGAAGACTCAAGTTATCTTGGTTTAAGAGTTGTAAGCCTATTTGTTCCTTCTCGGTTCATCTTGGATTATATAAACATCTAGGCCAAGTAGTAGGGGTTTACATGAAACACATGAGGTAGATGGTGTTTGGGAGAGTCAATAGATGTTTGCCAAGCCTTCACGGTGTTTGAAGACTCAAGTTATCTTGGTTTAAGAGTTGTAAGCCTATTTGTTCCTTCTCGGTTCATCTTGGATTATATAAACATCTAGGCCAAGTAGTAGGGGTTTACATGAAACACATGAGTTAGATGGTGTTTGGGAGAGTCAATAGATGTTTGCCAAGCCCTCACGGTGTTAGAAGACTCAAGTTATCTTGGTTTAAGAGTTGTAAGCCCATTTATTCCTTCTCGGTTGATCTTGGATTATATGAACTTCTAGGCCAAGTAGTAGGTGCTTTCATAAAACACATGAGTTAGATGGTGTTTGGGAACGTCAATAGATGTTTGCCAATCCCTCACGGTGTTAGAAGACTCAAGTTATCTTGGTTTAAGAGTTGTTGGCCCATTTGTTCCTTCTCGGTTGATCTTGGATTATATGAACTTCTAGGCCAAGTAGTAGGTGTTTACATGAAACACATGAGTTAGATGGGGTTTGGGAGAGTCAATAGATGTTTGCCAAACCCTCACGGTGTTAGAAGACAGAAGTTATCTTGGTTTAAGATTTGTGAGCCCATTTCTACCTTCTCGGTTTATAAGAACTTCTAGGCCAAGTTATAGGTGCTTTCCTGAAACACATGAGTTTGATGGTGTTTGGGAGAGTCAATAGATGTTTGCCAAGCCGTCACGGTGTTTGAAGACTCAAGTTAACTTGGTTTTAGATTTGTGTGCCCATTTCTACCTTCTCGGTTTATAAGAACTTCTAGGCCAAGTAGTAGGTGCTTTCATAAAACACATGAGTTAGATGGTGTTTGGGAGAGGCAATAGATGTTTGCCAAGCCCTCACGGTGTTAGAAGACTCAAGTTATCTTGGTTTAAGAGTTGTAAGCCCATTTATTCCTTCTCGGTTGATCTTGGATTATATGAACTTCTAGGCCAAGAAGTAGGTGCTTTCATAAAACACATGAGTTAGATGGTGTTTGGGAGAGTCAATAGTCGTTTGCCAAGCCCTGACGGTGTTTGAAGACTCAAGTTATCTTGGTTTAAGAGTTGTAAGCCTATTTGTTCCTTCTCGGTTCATCTTGGATTATATAAACATCTAGGCCAAGTAGTAGGGGTTTACATGAAACACATGAGTTAGATGGTGTTTGGGAGAGTCAATAGATGTTTGCCAAGCCCTCACGGTGTTAGAAGACTCAAGTTATCTTGGTTTAAGAGTTGTAAGCCCATTTATTCCTTCTCGGTTGATCTTGGATTATATGAACTTCTAGGCCAAGTAGTAGGTGCTTTCATAAAACACATGAGTTAGATGGTGTTTGGGAACGTCAATAGATGTTTGCCAATCCCTCACGGTGTTAGAAGACTCAAGTTATCTTGGTTTAAGAGTTGTTGGCCCATTTGTTCCTTCTCGGTTGATCTTGGATTATATGAACTTCTAGGCCAAGTAGTAGGTGTTTACATGAAACACATGAGTTAGATGGGGTTTGGGAGAGTCAATAGATGTTTGCCAAACCCTCACGGTGTTAGAAGACTGAAGTTATCTTGGTTTAAGATTTGTGAGCCCATTTCTACCTTCTCGGTTTATAAGAACTTCTAGGCCAAGTTATAGGTGCTTTCCTGAAACACATGAGTTTGATGGTGTTTGGGAGAGTCAATAGATGTTTGCCAAGCCTTCACGGTGTTTGAAGACTCAAGTTATCTTGGTTTAAGAGTTGTAAGCCCATTTATTCCTTCTCGGTTGTTCTTGGATTATATGAACTTCTAGGCCAAGAAGTAGGTGCTTTCATAAAACACATGAGTTAGATGGTGTTTGGGAGAGTCAATAGTTGTTTGCCATGCCCTGTCGGTGTTTGAAGACTCAAGTTATCTTGGTTTAAGAGTTGTAAGCCTATTTGTTCCTTCTCGGTTCATCTTGGATTATATAAACATCTAGGCCAAGTAGTAGGGGTTTACATGAAACACATGAGGTAGATGGTGTTTGGGAGAGTCAATAGATGTTTGCCAAGCCTTCACGGTGTTTGAAGACTCAAGTTATCTTGGTTTAAGAGTTGTAAGCCTATTTGTTCCTTCTCGGTTCATCTTGGATTATATAAACATCTAGGCCAAGTAGTAGGGGTTTACATGAAACACATGAGTTAGATGGTGTTTGGGAGAGTCAATAGATGTTTGCCAAGCCTTCACGGTGTTAGAAGACTCAAGTTATCTTGGTTTAAGAGTTGTAAGCCCATTTATTCCTTCTCGGTTGATCTTGGATTATATGAACTTCTAGGCCAAGTAGTAGGTGCTTTCATAAAACACATGAGTTAGATGGTGTTTGGGAGAGTCAATAGATGTTTGCCAATCCCTCACGGTGTTAGAAGACTCAAGTTATCTTGGTTTAAGAGTTGTTGGCCCATTTGTTCCTTCTCGGTTGATCTTGGATTATATGAACTTCTAGGCCAAGTAGTAGGTGTTTACATGAAACACATGAGTTAGATGGGGTTTGGGAGAGTCAATAGATGTTTGCCAAACCCTCACGGTGTTAGAAGACTGAAGTTATCTTGGTTTAAGATTTGTGAGCCCATTTCTACCTTCTCGGTTTATAAGAACTTCTAGGCCAAGTTATAGGTGCTTTCCTGAAACACATGAGTTTGATGGTGTTTGGGAGAGTCAATAGATGTTTGCCAAGCCGTCACGGTGTTTGAAGACTCAAGTTAACTTGGTTTTAGATTTGTGTGCCCATTTCTACCTTCTCGGTTTATAAGAACTTCTAGGCCAAGTAGTAGGTGCTTTCATAAAACACATGAGTTAGATGGTGTTTGGGAGAGGCAATAGATGTTTGCCAAGCCCTCACGGTGTTAGAAGACTCAAGTTATCTTGGTTTAAGAGTTGTAAGCCCATTTATTCCTTCTCGGTTGATCTTGGATTATATGAACTTCTAGGCCAAGTAGTAGGTGCTTTCATAAAACACATGAGTTAGATGGTGTTTGGGAGAGTCAATAGATGTTTGCCAAGCCCTCACAGTGTTTGAAAAATCAAGTTATCTTGGTTTAAGAGTTGTTGGCCCATTTGTTCCTTCTCGGTTGATCTTGGATTATATGAACTTCAAGGCCAAGAGGTAGGTGTTTACATGAAACACATGAGTTAGATGGCGTTTGCGAGAGTCAATAGATGTTTGCCAAGCCCTCACGGTGTTAGAAGACTCAAGTTATCTTGGTTTAAGAGTTGTAAGCCCATTTCTTCCTTCTCGGTTGTTCTTGGATTATATGAACTTGTAGGCCAAGAAGTAGGTGCTTTCATAAAACACATGAGTTAGATGGTGTTTGGGAGAGTCAATAGTCGTTTGCCAAGCCCTCACGGTGTTTGAAGACTCAAGTTATCTTGGTTTAAGAGTTGTAAGCCTATTTGTTCCTTCTCGGTTCATCTTGGATTATATAAACATCTAGGCCAAGTAGTAGGGGTTTACATGAAACACATGAGGTAGATGGTGTTTGGGAGAGTCAATAGATGTTTGCCATGCCTTCACGGTGTTTGAAGACTCAAGTTATCTTGGTTTAAGGGTTGTAAGCCTATTTGTTCCTTCTCGGTTCATCTTGGATTATATAAACATCTAGGCCAAGTAGTAGGGGTTTACATGAAACACATGAGTTAGATGGTGTTTGGGAGAGTCAATAGATGTTTGCCAAGCCCTCACGGTGTTAGAAGACTCAAGTTATCTTGGTTTAAGAGTTGTTGGCCCATTTATTCCTTCTCGGTTGATCTTGGATTATATGAACTTCTAGGCCAAGTAGTAGGTGCTTTCATAAAACACATGAGTTAGATGGTGTTTGGGAACGTCAATAGATGTTTGCCAATCCCTCACGGTGTTAGAAGACTCAAGTTATCTTGGTTTAAGAGTTGTTGGCCCATTTGTTCCTTCTCGGTTGATCTTGGATTATATGAACTTCTAGGCCAAGTAGTAGGTGTTTACATGAAACACATGAGTTAGATGGGGTTTGGGAGAGTCAATAGATGTTTGCCAAACCCTCACGGTGTTAGAAGACTGAAGTTATCTTGGTTTAAGATTTGTGAGCCCATTTCTACCTTCTCGGTTTATAAGAACTTCTAGGCCAAGTTATAGGTGCTTTCCTGAAACACATGAGTTTGATGGTGTTTGGGAGAGTCAATAGATGTTTGCCAAGCCGTCACGGTGTTTGAAGACTCAAGTTAACTTGGTTTTAGATTTGTGAGCCCATTTCTACCTTCTCGGTTTATAAGAACTTCTAGGCCAAGTAGTAGGTGCTTTCATAAAACACATGAGTTAGATGGTGTTTGGGAGAGGCAATAGATGTTTGCCAAGCCCTCACGGTGTTAGAAGACTCAAGTTATCTTGGTTTAAGAGTTGTAAGCCCATTTATTCCTTCTCGGTTGATCTTGGATTATATGAACTTCTAGGCCAAGTAGTAGGTGCTTTCATAAAACACATGAGTTAGATGGTGTTTGGGAGAGTCAATAGATGTTTGCCAAGCCCTCACAGTGTTTGAAAAATCAAGTTATCTTGGTTTAAGAGTTGTTGGCCCATTTGTTCCTTCTCGGTTGATCTTGGATTATATGAACTTCTAGGCCAAGAGGTAGGTGTTTACCTGAAACACATGAGTTAGATGGCGTTTGCGAGAGTCAATAGATGTTTGCCAAGCCCTCACGGTGTTAGAAGACTCAAGTTATCTTGGTTTAAGAGTTGTAAGCCCATTTATTCCTTCTCGGTTATTCTTGGATTATATGAACTTGTAGGCCAAGAAGTAGGTGCTTTCATAAAACACATGAGTTAGATGGTGTTTGGGAGAGTCAATAGTCGTTTGCCAAGCCCTGACGGTGTTTGAAGACTCAAGTTATCTTGGTTTAAGAGTTGTAAGCCTATTTGTTCCTTCTCGGTTCATCTTGGATTATATAAACATCTAGGCCAAGTAGTAGGGGTTTACATGAAACACATGAGGTAGATGGTGTTTGGGAGAGTCAATAGATGTTTGCCAAGCCTTCACGGTGTTTGAAGACTCAAGTTATCTTGGTTTAAGAGTTGTAAGCCTATTTGTTCCTTCTCGGTTCATCTTGGATTATATAAACATCTAGGCCAAGTAGTAGGGGTTTACATGAAACACATGAGTTAGATGGTGTTTGGGAGAGTCAATAGATGTTTGCCAAGCCCTCACGGTGTTAGAAGACTCAAGTTATCTTGGTTTAAGGGTTGTTGGCCCATTTATTCCTTCTCGGTTGATCTTGGATTATATGAACTTCTAGGCCAAGTAGTAGGTGCTTTCATAAAACACATGAGTTAGATGGTGTTTGGGAACGTCAATAGATGTTTGCCAATCCCTCACGGTGTTAGAAGACTCAAGTTATCTTGGTTTAAGAGTTGTTGGCCCATTTATTCCTTCTCGGTTGATCTTGGATTATATGAACTTCTAGGCCAAGTAGTAGGTGTTTACATGAAACACATGAGTTAGATGGGGTTTGGGAGAGTCAATAGATGTTTGCCAAGCCCTCACGGTGTTAGAAGACTCAAGTTATCTTGGTTTAAGATTTGTGAGCCCATTTCTACCTTCTCGGTTTATAAGAACTTCTAGGCCAAGTTATAGGTGCTTTCCTGAAACACATGAGTTTGATGGTGTTTGGGAGAGTCAATAGATGTTTGCCAAGCCGTCACGGTGTTTGAAGACTCAAGTTAACTTGGTTTTAGATTTGTGTGCCCATTTCTACCTTCTCGGTTTATAAGAACTTCTAGGCCAAGTAGTAGGTGCTTTCATAAAACACGTGAGTTAGATGGTGTTTGGGAGATGCAATAGATGTTTGCCAAGCCCTCACGGTGTTAGAAGACTCAAGTTATCTTGGTTTAAGAGTTGTAAGCCCATTTATTCCTTCTCGGTTGATCTTGGATTATATGAACTTCTTGGCCAAGTAGTAGGTGCTTTCATAAAACACATGAGTTAGATGGTGTTTGGGAGAGTCAATAGATGTTTGCCAAGCCCTCACAGTGTTTGAAAAATCAAGTTATCTTGGTTTAAGAGTTGTTGGCCCATTTGTTCCTTCTCGGTTGATCTTGGATTATATGAACTTCTAGGCCAAGAGGTAGGTGTTTACCTGAAACACATGAGTTAGATGGCGTTTGCGAGAGTCAATAGATGTTTGCCAAGCCCTCACGGTGTTAGAAGACTCAAGTTATCTTGGTTTAAGAGTTGTAAGCCCATTTATTCCTTCTCGGTTGATCTTGGATTATATGAACTTCTAGGCCAAGTAGTAGGTGCTTTCATAAAACACATGAGTTAGATGGTGTTTGGGAGAGTCAATAGACGTTTGCCAAGCCCTCACGGTGTTTGAAGACTCAAGTTATCTTGGTTTAAGAGTTGTAAGCCTATTTGTTCCTTCTCGGTTCATCTTGGATTATATAAACATCTAGGCCAAGTAGTAGGGTTTACATGAAACACATGAGGTAGATGGTGTTTGGGAGAGTCAATAGATGTTTGCCAAGCCTTCACGGTGTTTGAAGACTCAAGTTATCTTGGTTTAAGAGTTGTAAGCCTATTTGTTCCTTCTCGGTTCATCTTGGATTATATAAACATCTAGGCCAAGTAGTAGGGGTTTACATGAAACACATGAGGTAGATGGTGTTTGGGAGAGTCAATAGATGTTTGCCAAGCCTTCACGGTGTTTGAAGACTCAAGTTATCTTGGTTTAAGAGTTGTAAGCCTATTTGTTCCTTCTCGGTTCATCTTGGATTATATAAACATCTAGGCCAAGTAGTAGGGGTTTACATGAAACACATGAGTTAGATGGTGTTTGGGAGAGTCAATAGATGTTTGCCAAGCCCTCACGGTGTTTGAAAAATCAAGTTATCTTGGTTTAAGAGTTGTTGGCCCATTTGTTCCTTCTCGGTTGATCTTGGATTATATGAACTTCTAGGCCAAGTAGTAGGTGTTTACATGAAACACATGAGTTAGATGGGGTTTGGGAGAGTCAATAGATGTTTGCCAAACCCTCACGGTGTTAGAAGACTCAAGTTATCTTGGTTTAAGAGTTGTAAGCCCATTTATTCCTTCTCGGTTGATCTTGGATTATATGAACTTCTAGGCCAAGTAGTAGGTGCTTTCATAAAACACGAGTTAGATGGTGTTTGGGAGAGGCAATAGATGTTTGCCAAGCCCTCACGGTGTTAGAAGACTCAAGTTATCTTGGTTTAAGAGTTGTAAGCCCATTTATTCCTTCTCGGTTGATCTTGGATTATATGAACTTCTAGGCCAAGTAGTAGGTGCTTTCATAAAACACATGAGTTAGATGGTGTTTGGGAGAGTCAATAGATGTTTGCCAAGCCCTCACAGTGTTTGAAAAATCAAGTTATCTTGGTTTAAGAGTTGTTGGCCCATTTGTTCCTTCTCGGTTTATAAGAACTTCTAGGCCAAGTTATAGGTGCTTTCCTGAAACACAGGAGTTTGATGGTGTTTGGGAGAGTCAATAGATGTTTGCCAAGCCCTCACGGTGCTTGAAGACTCAAGTTAACTTGGTTTAAGAGTTGTAAGCCTATTTGTTCCTTCTCGGTTCATCTTGGATTATATAAACATCTAGGCCAAGTAGTAGGGGTTTACATGAAACACATGAGTTAGATGGTGTTTGGGAGAGTCAATAGATGTTTGCCAAGCCATCACGGTGTTTGAAGACTCAAGTTAACTTGGTTTAAGATTTGTGAGCCCATTTCTACCTTCTCGGTTTATAAGAACTTCTAGGCCAAGTAGTAGGTGCTTTCATAAAACACGAGTTAGATGGTGTTTGGGAGAGTCAATAGATGTTTGCCAAGCCCTCACGGTGTTAGAAGACTCAAGTTATCTTGGTTTAAGAGTTGTAAGCCCATTTATTCCTTCTCGGTTGATCTTGGATTATATGAACTTCTAGGCCAAGTAGTAGGTGCTTTCATAAAACACATGAGTTAGATGGTGTTTGGGAGAGTCAATAGATGTTTGCCAAGCCCTCACGGTGTTTGAAAAATCAAGTTATCTTGGTTTAAGAGTTGTTGGCCCATTTGTTCCTTCTCGGTTGATCTTGGATTGTATGAACTTCTAGGCCATGAGGTAGGTGTTTACATGAAACACATGAGTTAGATGGCGTTTGCGAGAGTCAATAGATGTTTGCCAAGCCCTCACGGTGTTAGAAGACTCAAGTTATCTTGGTTTAAGAGTTGTAAGCCCATTTATTCCTTCTCGGTTGATCTTGGATTATATGAACTTCTAGGCCAAGTAGTAGGTGCTTTCATAAAACACATGAGTTAGATGGTGTTTGGGAGAGTCAATAGATGTTTGACAATCCCTCACGGTGTTAGAAGACTCAAGTTATCTTGGTTTAAGAGTTGTTGGCCCATTTGTTCCTTCTCGGTTGATCTTGGATTATATGAACTTCTAGGCCAAGTAGTAGGTGTTTACATGAAACACATGAGTTAGATGGGGTTTGGGAGAGTCAATAGATGTTTGCCAAACCCTCACGGTGTTAGAAGACTGAAGTTATCTTGGTTTAAGATTTGTGAGCCCATTTCTACCTTCTCGGTTTATAAGAATTTCTAGGCCAAGTTATAGGTGCTTTCCTGAAACACACGAGTTTGATGGTGTTTGGGAGAGTCAATAGATGTTTGCCAAGCCCTCACGGTGCTTGAAGACTCAAGTTAACTTGGTTTTAGATTTGTGAGCCCATTTCTACCTTCTCGGTTTATAAGAACTTCTAGGCCAAGTAGTAGGTGCTTTCATAAAACACATGAGTTAGATGGTGTTTGGGAGAGTCAATAGACGTTTGCCAAGCCCTCACGGTGTTTGAAGACTCAAGTTATCTTGGTTTAAGAGTTGTAAGCCTATTTGTTCCTTCTCGGTTCATCTTGGATTATATAAACATCTAGGCCAAGTAGTAGGGGTTTACATGAAACACATGAGGTAGATGGTGTTTGGGAGAGTCAATAGATGTTTGCCAAGCCCTCACGGTGTTTGAAAAATCAAGTTATCTTGGTTTAAGAGTTGTTGGCCCATTTGTTCCTTCTCGGTTGATCTTGGATTATATGAACTTCTAGGCCAAGAGGTAGGTGTTTACATGAAACACATGAGTTAGATGGCGTTTGCGAGAGTCAATAGATGTTTGCCAAGCCCTCACGGTGTTAGAAGAGTCAAGTTAACTTGGTTTTAGATTTGTGAGCCCATTTCTACCTTCTCGGTTTATAAGAACTTCTAGGCCAAGTAATAGGTGCTTTCATAAAACACATGAGTTAGATGGTGTTTGGGAGAGTCAATAGATGTTTGCCAAGCCCTCACGGTGTTAGAAGACTCAAGTTATCTTGGTTTAAGAGTTGTAAGCCCATTTATTCCTTCTCGGTTGATCTTGGATTATATGAACTTCTAGGCCAAGTAGTAGGTGCTTTCATAAAACACATGAGTTAGATGGTGTTTGGGAGAGTCAATAGATGTTTGCCAAGCCCTCACGGTGTTTGAAAAATCAAGTTATCTTGGTTTAAGAGTTGTTGGCCCATTTGTTCCTTCACGGTTGATCTTGGATTATATGAACTTCTAGGCCAACAGGTAGGTGTTTACATGAAACACATGAGTTAGATGGTGTTTGGGAGAGTCAATAGATGTTTGCCAAACCCTCACGGTGTTAGAAGACTGAAGTTATCTTGGTTTAAGATTTGTGAGCCCATTTCTACCTTCTCGGTTTATAAGAACTTCTAGGCCAAGTTATAGGTGCTTTCCTGAAACACATGAGTTTGATGGTGTTTGGGAGAGTCAATAGATGTTTGCCAAGCCCTCACGGTGTTTGAAGACTCAAGTTAACTTGGTTTTAGATTTGTGAGCCCATTTCTACCTTCTCGGTTTATAAGAACTTCTAGGCCAAGTAGTAGGTGCTTTCATAAAACACATGAGTTAGATGGTGTTTGGGAGAGTCAATAGATGTTTGCCAAGCCCTCACGGTGTTAGAAGACTCAAGTTATCTTGGTTTAAGAGTTGTAAGCCCATTTATTCCTTCTCGGTTGATCTTGGATTATATGAACTTCTAGGCCAAGTAGTAGGTGCTTTCATAAAACACATGAGTTAGATGGTGTTTGGGAGAGTCAATAGATGTTTGCCAAGCCCTCACGGTGTTTGAAAAATCAAGTTATCTTGGTTTAAGAGTTGTTGGCCCATTTGTTCCTTCTCGGTTGATCTTGGATTGTATGAACTTCTAGGCCATGAGGTAGGTGTTTACATGAAACACATGAGTTAGATGGCGTTTGCGAGAGTCAATAGATGTTTGCCAAGCCCTCACGGTGTTAGAAGACTCAAGTTATCTTGGTTTAAGAGTTGTAAGCCCATTTATTCCTTCTCGGTTGATCTTGGATTATATGAACTTCTAGGCCAAGTAGTAGGTGCTTCCATAAAACACATGAGTTAGATGGTGTTTGGGAGAGTCAATAGATGTTTGACAATCCCTCACGGTGTTAGAAGACTCAAGTTATCTTGGTTTAAGAGTTGTTGGCCCATTTGTTCCTTCTCGGTTGATCTTGGATTATATGAACTTCTAGGCCAAGTAGTAGGTGTTTACATGAAACACATGAGTTAGATGGCGTTTGCGAGAGTCAATAGATGTTTGCCAAGCCCTCACGGTGTTAGAAGAGTCAAGTTAACTTGGTTTTAGATTTGTGAGCCCATTTCAACCTTCTCGGTTTATAAGAACTTCTAGGCCAAGTAATAGGTGCTTTCATAAAACACATGAGTTAGATGGTGTTTGGGTGAGTCAATAGATGTTTGCCAAGCCCTCACGGTGTTAGAAGACTCAAGTTATCTTGGTTTAAGAGTTGTAAGCCCATTTATTCCTTCTCGGTTGATCTTGGATTATATGAACTTCTAGGCCAAGTAGTAGGTGCTTTCATAAAACACATGAGTTAGATGGTGTTTGGGAGAGTCAATAGATGTTTGCCAAGCCCTCACGGTGTTTGAAAAATCAAGTTATCTTGGTTTAAGAGTTGTTGGCCCATTTGTTCCTTCTCGGTTGATCTTGGATTGTATGAACTTCTAGGCCATGAGGTAGGTGTTTACATGAAACACATGAGTTAGATGGGGTTTGGGAGAGTCAATAGATGTTTGCCAAGCCCTCACGGTGTTAGAAGACTCAAGTTATCTTGGTTTAAGAGTTGTAAGCCCATTTATTCCTTCTCGGTTGATCTTGGATTATATGAATTTCTAGGCCAAGTAGTAGGTGCTTTCATAAAACACATGAGTTAGATGGTGTTTGGGAGAGTCAACAGATGTTTGACAATCCCTCACGGTGTTAGAAGACTCAAGTTATCTTGGTTTAAGAGTTGTTGGCCCATTTGTTCCTTCTCGGTTGATCTTGGATTATATGAACTTCTAGGCCAAGTAGTAGGTGTTTACATGAAACACATGAGTTAGATGGGGTTTGGGAGAGTCAATAGATGTTTGCCAAACCCTCACGGTGTTAGAAGACTGAAGTTATCTTGGTTTAAGATTTGTGAGCCCATTTCTACCTTCTCGGTTTATAAGAACTTCTAGGCCAAGTTATAGGTGCTTTCCTGAAACACATGAGTTTGATGGTGTTTGGGAGAGTCAATAGATGTTTGCCAAGCCGTCACGGTGTTTGAAGACTCAAGTTAACTTGGTTTTAGATTTGTGAGCCCATTTCTACCTTCTCGGTTTATAAGAACTTCTAGGCCAAGTAGTAGGTGCTTTCATAAAACACATGAGTTAGATGGTGTTTGGGAGAGGCAATAGATGTTTGCCAAGCCCTCACGGTGTTAGAAGACTCAAGTTATCTTGGTTTAAGAGTTGTAAGCCCATTTATTCCTTCTCGGTTGATCTTGGATTATATGAACTTCTAGGCCAAGTAGTAGGTGCTTTCATAAAACACATGAGTTAGATGGTGTTTGGGAGAGTCAATAGATGTTTGACAATCCCTCACGGTGTTAGAAGACTCAAGTTATCTTGGTTTAAGAGTTGTTGGCCCATTTGTTCCTTCTCGGTTGATCTTGGATTATATGAACTTCTAGGCCAAGTAGTAGGTGTTTACATGAAACACATGAGTTAGATGGGGTTTGGGAGAGGCAATAGATGTTTGCCAAGCCCTCACGGTGTTAGAAGACTCAAGTTATCTTGGTTTAAGATTTGTGAGCCCATTTCTACCTTCTCGGTTTATAAGAACTTCTAGGCCAAGTTATAGGTGCTTTCCTGAAACACATGAGTTTGATGGTGTTTGGGAGAGTCAATAGATGTTTGCCAAGCCGTCACGGTGTTTGAAGACTCAAGTTAACTTGGTTTTAGATTTGTGTGCCCATTTCTACCTTCTCGGTTTATAAGAACTTCTAGGCCAAGTAGTAGGTGCTTTCATAAAACACGTGAGTTACATGGTGTTTGGGAGAGGCAATAGATGTTTGCCAAGCCCTCACGGTGTTAGAAGACTCAAGTTATCTTGGTTTAAGAGTTGTAAGCCCATTTATTCCTTCTCGGTTGATCTTGGATTATATGAACTTCTTGGCCAAGTAGTAGGTGCTTTCATAAAACACATGAGTTAGATGGTGTTTGGGAGAGTCAATAGATGTTTGCCAAGCCCTCACAGTGTTTGAAAAATCAAGTTATCTTGGTTTAAGAGTTGTTGGCCCATTTGTTCCTTCTCGGTTGATCTTGGATTATATGAACTTCTAGGCCAAGAGGTAGGTGTTTACCTGAAACACATGAGTTAGATGGCGTTTGCGAGAGTCAATAGATGTTTGCCAAGCCCTCACGGTGTTAGAAGACTCAAGTTATCTTGGTTTAAGAGTTGTAAGCCCATTTATTCCTTCTCGGTTGATCTTGGATTATATGAACTTCTAGGCCAAGTAGTAGGTGCTTTCATAAAACACGAGTTAGATGGTGTTTGGGAGAGGCAATAGATGTTTGCCAAGCCCTCACGGTGTTAGAAGACTCAAGTTATCTTGGTTTAAGAGTTGTAAGCCCATTTATTCCTTCTCGGTTGATCTTGGATTATATGAACTTCTAGGCCAAGTAGTAGGTGCTTTCATAAAACACATGAGTTAGATGGTGTTTGGGAGAGTCAATAGTCGTTTGCCAAGCCCTGACGGTGTTTGAAGACTCAAGTTATCTTGGTTTAAGAGTTGTAAGCCTATTTGTTCCTTCTCGGTTCATCTTGGATTATATAAACATCTAGGCCAAGTAGTAGGGGTTTACATGAAACACATGAGGTAGATGGTGTTTGGGAGAGTCAATAGATGTTTGCCAAGCCTTCACGGTGTTTGAAGACTCAAGTTATCTTGGTTTAAGAGTTGTAAGCCTATTTGTTCCTTCTCGGTTCATCTTGGATTATATAAACATCTAGGCCAAGTAGTAAGGGTTTACATGAAACACATGAGGTAGATGGTGTTTGGGAGAGTCAATAGATGTTTGCCAAGCCTTCACGGTGTTTGAAGACTCAAGTTATCTTGGTTTCAGAGTTGTAAGCCTATTTGTTACTTCTCGGTTCATCTTGGATTATATGAACTTCTAGGCCAAGAGGTAGGTGTTTACCTGAAACACATGAGTTAGATGGCGTTTGGGAGAGTCAATAGATGTTTGCCAAGCCCTCACGGTGTTAGAAGACTCAAGTTATCTTGGTTTAAGAGTTGTAAGCCCATTTATTCCTTCTCGGTTGATCTTGGATTATATGAACTTCTAGGCCAAGTAGTAGGTGCTTTCATAAAACACGAGTTAGATGGTGTTTGGGAGAGGCAATAGATGTTTGCCAAGCCCTCACGGTGTTAGAAGACTCAAGTTATCTTGGTTTAAGAGTTGTAAGCCTATTTGTTCCTTCTCGGTTCATCTTGGATTATATGAACTTCTAGGCCAAGTAAGTAGGTGCTTTCATAAAACACATGAGTTAGATGCAGGTGTTTGGGAGGAGTCAATAGATGTTTGCCAAGCCTGCTGCCTCACGTGGTGTTTGAAAAATCAAGTTATCTTGGTTTTAAGAGTTGTTGGACCATTTGTTCCTTCTCGGTTTATAAGAACTTCTAGGCCAGAGTTATATGGTGCTTTCTGAAACACAGGAGTTTGATGGTGTTTGGGAGAGTCAATAGATGTTTGCCAAGCCCTCACGGTGTTTGAAGACTTCAAGTGAACTTGGTTTTAAGAGTTGTAAGACCTATTTTGTTCCTTCTCGGTTCATCTTGGATTATATAAACATCTAGGCCAAGTAGTAGGGGCTTACATGAAACAGATTGAGTTAGATGTAGTGTTCTGGGAGAGTCAATAGTTGTTTGCCCAAGCCATCCACGGTGTTTGGAAGACTCAAGGTAACTTGGTTTAAGATTTGTGAGCCCATTTCTACCTTCTCGGTTTATAAGAACTTCTAGGCCAAGTAGTAGGTGCTTTCATAAAACACGAGTTAGATGGTGTTTGGGAGAGTCAATAGATGTTTGCCTAACCCTCATGGTGTTAGAAGACTGAAGTTGTCTTCGTTTTAAGAGTTGTAAGCCCATTTATTCCATCTCTAGAGTTGATCTTGGATTATATATGAACTTCTAAGGCCAAGTAGTAGGTGCTTTCATAAAACACATGAGTTAGATGGTGTTTCGGGAGAGTCAATAGATGTTTGCCAAGCCTCTCATCACGGTGTTTGAAAAAATCAAGTTATGCTTGGTTTAAGAGGTTGTTTGGCCCATTTGTTCCTTCTCGGTTGATCTTGGATTGTATGAACCTTCTAGGCCATGAGAGTAGGTGTTTACATGAAAACACAATGTAGTTAGATAGGCGTTTGCGATGAGTCAATAGATGTTTGCCAAGCCCTCACGGTGTTAGAAGACTCAAGTTTATCTTGGTTTAAGAGTTGTAAGCCCATTTATTCCTTCTCGGTTGATCTTGGATTATATGAACTTCTAGGCCAAGTGTAGTAGGTGTGCTTTCATAAAACACATGAGTTAGATGGTGTTTGGGAGAGTCAATAGATGTTTGACAATCCCTCACTCTGGTGTTAGAAGACTCGAAGTTATCTTGGTTTAAGAGTTGTTGGCCCATTTGTTCCTTCTCGGTTGATCTTGGATTATATGAACTTCTAGGCCAAGTAGTAGGTGTTTACATGAAACACATGAGTTAGACGTGGGGTTTGGGGAGAGTCAATAGATGTTTGCCCAAACCCTCACAGTGTCAGTTAGAAGACTCGAGTTATCTTGGTTTAAGATTTGTGAGCCCATTTTCTACCTTCTCGGTTTATAAGAATTTCTAGGCCAAGTTATAGGTGCTTTCCCTGAAACACACCGAGTTTGATGGTGTTTGGGAGAAGTCAATAGATGTTTGCCAAGCCCCCTCACGGTGCTTGAAGACCTTCAAGTTAACTTGGTTTTAGATTTGTGAGGCCCATTTCTACCTTCTCGGTTTGGATTATAAGAACTTCTAGGCCAAGTAGTAGGTGCTTTCAATAAAACACATGAGTTAGATGGTGTTTGGGAGAGTCAATAGGCGTTTGCCCAAGCCCTCACGCGTGTTTGAAGACTTCAAGTTATCTTGGTTTAAGAGTTGTAAGCCTATTTGTTCCTTCTCTCGGTTCATCTTGGATTATATAAACATCTAGGCCAAGTAGTAGGGGTTTACATGAAACACAATGAGAGTAGATGGTGTTTGGGAGAGTCAATAGAATGTTTGCCAAGCCCTCACCGGTGTTTGAAAAATCAAGTTATCTTGGTTTATGAGTTGTTGGCCCATTTGTTCCTTCTCGGTTGATCTTGGATTATATGAACTTCTAGGCCAAGAGGTAGGTGTTTACATGAAACACATGAGTTAGATATGGCGTTGCGATAGTCAATAGATGTTTGCCAAGCTCCCTCACCGGTGTTAGAAGAGTCGGAAGTTAACTTGGTTTTAGATTTGTGAGCCCATTTCAACCTTCTCGGTCTTATAAGAAGCTTCTAGGCCAAGTAATAGGTGCTTTCATTTGGTAAAAACACATACGAGTTAGATGGTGTTTGGGGTGAGTCAATAGATGTTTGCCAAGTCCTCCACGGTGTTTGAAAAATCAAGTTATCTTGGTTTTAAGAGTTGTTGGCCCATTTTGTTCCTTCACGGTTGATCTTGGATTATAACCTTGAACTTCTAGGCCAACGCAGTAGGTGTTACCTTTGAAACACATGAGTTAGATGGTGTTTGGGAGGAGGAGTCAATAGATGTTTGCCCGAAACCCTCACGGTGTTAGAAGACTCGAAGTTATCTTCGGGTTTTAAGATTTGTGAGCCCATTTCTACCTTCTAGGTTCTTGGTTTATAAGAACTTCTAGGCCAAGTTATAGGTGCTTTCTGAAACACATGAGTTTGATGGTGTTTGGGAGAGTCAATAGATGTTTTGCCAAGCCCTCACTAAGTGTTTGAAGACTCAAGTTGAAACTTGGTTTTAGATTTGTGAGCCCATTTCTACCTTCTCGGTCTTATAAGAACTTCTAGGCCAAGTAGTAGGTGCTTTCATAAAAACACATGAGGTTAGATGGTGTTTGCGAGGAGTCCCAATAGATGTTTGCTGAGCCCTCCACTTGGGTGTTAGAAGACTTTCCCGAAGTTATCTTGGTTTAAGAGTTGTAAGCCCATTTATTCCGTCTCGGTTGATCTTGGATTATATGAACTTCTAGGCCAAAGTAGTAGGTGCTTTCATAAAAACACATGAGTTAGATATGGAGTGTTTGGGAGAGTCAATAGATGTTTGACTTAATCCTCACGGTGTTTAGAAGACTCAGGAGTTATCTTGGTTTTAGAAAGTTGTTGGCCCATTTGTGCCGACCCTCGGTTGATCTTGGATTATATGAACTTCTAGGCCAAGTAGTAGGTGTTTACATGAAACACATGAGTTAGATGGGGTTTGGGAGAGTCAATAGATGTTTGCCAAACCCTCACGGTGTTAGAAGACTGAAGTTATCTTGGTTTAAGATTTGTGAGCCCATTTCTACCTTCTCGGTTTATAAGAACTTCTAGGCCAAGTTATAGGTGCTTTCCTGAAACACATGAGTTTGATGGTGTTTGGGAGAGTCAATAGATGTTTGCCAAGCCCTCACGGTGTTTGAAGACTCAAGTTAACTTGGTTTTAGATTTGTGAGCCCATTTCTACCTTCTCGGTTTATAAGAACTTCTAGGCCAAGTAGTAGGTGCTTTCATAAAACACATGAGTTAGATGGTGTTTGGGAGAGTCAATAGATGTTTGCCAAGCCCTCACGGTGTTTGAAGACTCAAGTTATCTTGGTTTAAGAGTTGTAAGCCTATTTGTTCCTTCTCGGTTCATCTTGGATTATATAAACATCTAGGCCAAGTAGTAGGGGTTTACATGAAACACATGAGGTAGATGGTGTTTGGGAGAGTCAATAGATGTTTGCCAAGCCCTCACGGTGTTTGAAAAATCAAGTTATCTTGGTTTAAGAGTTGTTGGCCCATTTGTTCCTTCTCGGTTGATCTTGGATTATATGAACTTCTAGGCCAAGAGGTAGGTGTTTACATGAAACACATGAGTTAGATGGCGTTTGCGAGAGTCAATAGATGTTTGCCAAGCCCTCACGGTGTTAGAAGAGTCAAGTTAACTTGGTTTTAGATTTGTGAGCCCATTTCTACCTTCTCGGTTTATAAGAACTTCTAGGCCAAGTAATAGGTGCTTTCATAAAACACATGAGTTAGATGGTGTTTGGGAGAGTCAATAGATGTTTGCCAAGCCCTCACGGTGTTAGAAGACTCAAGTTATCTTGGTTTAAGAGTTGTAAGCCCATTTATTCCTTCTCGGTTGATCTTGGATTATATGAACTTCTAGGCCAAGTAGTAGGTGCTTTCATAAAACACATGAGTTAGATGGTGTTTGGGAGAGTCAATAGATGTTTGCCAATCCCTCACGGTGTTTGAAAAATCAAGTTATCTTGGTTTAAGAGTTGTTGGCCCATTTGTTCCTTCACGGTTGATCTTGGATTATATGAACTTCTAGGCCAAGTAGTAGGTGTTTACATGAAACACATGAGTTAGATGGTGTTTGGGAGAGTCAATAGATGTTTGCCAAACCCTCACGGTGTTAGAAGACTGAAGTTATCTTGGTTTAAGATTTGTGAGCCCATTTCTACCTTCTCGGTTTATAAGAACTTCTAGGCCAAGTTATAGGTGCTTTCCTGAAACACATGAGTTTGATGGTGTTTGGGAGAGTCAATAGATGTTTGCCAAGCCCTCACGGTGTTTGAAGACTCAAGTTAACTTGGTTTTAGATTTGTGAGCCCATTTCTACCTTCTCGATTTATAAGAACTTCTAGGCCAAGTAGTAGGTGCTTTCATAAAACACATGAGTTAGATGGTGTTTGGGAGAGTCAATAGATGTTTGCCAAGCCCTCACGGTGTTAGAAGACTCAAGTTATCTTGGTTTAAGAGTTGTAAGCCCATTTATTCCTTCTCGGTTGATCTTGGATTATATGAACTTCTAGGCCAAGTAGTAGGTGCTTTCATAAAACACATGAGTTAGATGGTGTTTGGGAGAGTCAATAGATGTTTGCCAAGCCCTCACGGTGTTTGAAAAATCAAGTTATCTTGGTTTAAGAGTTGTTGGCCCATTTGTTCCTTCTCAGTTGATCTTGGATTATATGAACTTCTAGGCCAAGAGGTAGGTGTTTACATGAAACACATGAGTTAGATGGCGTTTGCGAGAGTCAATAGATGTTTGCCAAGCCCTCACGGTGTTAGAAGACTCAAGTTATCTTGGTTTAAGAGTTGTAAGCCCATTTATTCCTTCTCGGTTGATCTTGGATTATATGAACTTCTAGGCCAAGTAGTAGGTGCTTCCATAAAACACATGAGTTAGATGGTGTTTGGGAGAGTCAATAGATGTTTGCCAATCCCTCACGGTGTTAGAAGACTCAAGTTATCTTGGTTTAAGAGTTGTAAGCCCATTTATTCCTTCTCGGTTGATCTTGGATTATATGAACTTCTAGGCCAAGTAGTAGGTGTTTACATGAAACACATGAGTTAGATGGTGTTTTCGGAGACTGAATAGAGTTTGGTCAAACCCTCACGGTGTAAGAAGAGTCAAGTTATCTTGGTTTAAGATTTGTGAGCCCATTTGTTCCTTCTCGGTTTATAAGAACTTCTAGGCCAAGTAATAGGGGCTTTCATAAAACCCATGAGTTAGATGGTGTTTGGGAGAGTCAATAGATGTTTGCCAAGCCCTCACGGTGTTAGAAGACTCAAGTTATCTTGGTTTAAGAGTTGTAAGCCCATTTATTCCTTCTCGGTTGATCTTGGATTATATGAACTTCTAGGCCAAGTAGTAGGTGCTTTCATAAAACACATGAGTTAGATGGTGTTTGGGAGAGTCAATAGATGTTTGCCAAGCCCTCACGGTGTTTGAAGACTCAAGTTATCTTGGTTTAAGAGTTGTTGGCCCATTTGTTCCTTCACGGTTGATCTTGGATTATATGAACTTCTAGGCCAAGAGGTAGGTGTTTACATGAAACACATGATTTAGATGGTGTTTGGGAGAGTCAATAGATGTTTCCCAAGCCTTCACGGTGTTAGAAGACTGAAGTTATCTTGGTTTAAGATTTGTGAGCCCATTTCTACCTTCTCGGTTTATAAGAACTTCTAGGCCAAGTTATAGGTGCTTTCCTGAAACACATGAGTTTGATGGTGTTTGGGAGAGTCAATAGATGTTTGCCAAGCCCTCACGGTGTTTGAAGACTCAAGTTAACTTGGTTTTAGATTTGTGAGCCCATTTCTACCTTCTCGGTTTATAAGAACTTCTAGGCCAAGTAGTAGGTGCTTTCATAAAACACATGAGTTAGATGGTGTTTGGGAGAGTCAATAGATGTTTGCCAAGCCCTCACGGTGTTAGAAGACTCAAGTTATCTTGGTTTAAGAGTTGTAAGCCCATTTATTCCTTCTCGGTTGATCTTGGATTATATGAACTTCTAGGCCAAGTAGTAGGTGCTTTCATAAAACACATGAGTTAGATGGTGTTTGGGAGAGTCAATAGATGTTTGCCAAGCCCTCACGGTGTTTGAAAAATCAAGTTATCTTGGTTTAAGAGTTGTTGGCCCATTTGTTCCTTCTCGGTTGATCTTGGATTGTATGAACTTCTAGGCCATGAGGTAGGTGTTTACATGAAACACATGAGTTAGATGGGGTTTGGGAGAGTCAATAGATGTTTGCCAAGCCCTCACGGTGTTAGAAGACTCCAGAGATATCTTGGTTTTAAGAGTTGTAAGCCCATTTATTCCGCTTCCTTTCGGTTGATCTTGGATTATATGAACTTCTAGGCCAAGTAGTAGGTGCTTTCATAAAACACATGAGTTAGATGGTGTTTCCGGGAGAGTCAATGAGATGTTTGACAATCCTCACGATTAGAAGACTCGAGTTATCTTGGTTTAAGAGTTGTTGGCCCATTTGTTCCTTCTCGGTTGATCTTGGATTATATGAACTTCCTAGGCCAAGTAGTAGGTGTTTACATGAAACACATGAGTTAGATGGGGTTTGGGAGAGTCAACTAGATGTTTGCCAAACCCTCACGGCGGTGCTTAGAAGACTGAAGTTATCTTGGTTTAAGATTTGGTGAGCCCATTTCTACCTTCTCCGGTTTATAAGAACTTCTAGAGCCAAGTTATAGGTGCTTTCTGAAACACATGAGTTTTGATGGTGTTTGGGAGAGTGATAGATGTTTAAGCCCCGATCACGGTGTTTGGAAGACTCAAGTTAAATCTTGGTTTTAGATTTGTGAGCCCATTTCTACCCTCTCGGTGGTTTATAAGAACTTCTAGGCCAAGTAGTAGGTGCTTTCATAAAACACACATGAGATTAGATGGTGTTTCTGGGGAGAGGCAATAGATGTTTACTGCTTGAAGCCCCCTCACGGTGTTAGAAGACTCAGAGTTATCTTGGTTTAAGAGTTGTAAGCTCCATTTATTCCTTCTCGGTTCATCTTGGATTATATGAACTTCCTAGGCCAAGTAGTAGGTGATTTACATAAAACACATGAGTTAGATGGTGTTTGGAAGAGTGAATAGATGTTTGCCAAGCTCCTCACGGTGTTTGAAAAAATCAAGTTATCTTGGTTTAAGAGTTGTTAGCCCATTTGTTCCTATTCTCGGTTGATCTTGGGATTATTATGAACTTCTAGGCCATGAGGTAGGTGTTTACATGAAACTACATGCAAGTTAGAAATGGCGTTCTGGGAGTAGTCAATAGATGTTTGCCAAGCCCTCACCGGTGTTAGAAGACTCAAGTTACTCTTGGTTTTAGAGTTGCATAAGCCCATTTATTCCTTCTCGGTTGATCTTGGATTATATGAACTTCTAGGCCAAGTAGTAGGTGCTTTCATAAAACACATGAGTTAGATGGTGTTTGGGAGAGTCAATAGATTGTTTGACAATCCTCACGGTGTTAGAAGAACTTCGAAGTTATCTTGGTTTTAAGAGTTGTTGGCCCATTTGTTCCTTCTCGGTTGATCTTGGATTATATGAACTTCTATGCCAAGTAGTAGGTGTTTACATGAAACACATGAAGTTAAGATGGGGTTTCGGGGAGAGTCAATAGATGTTTGCCAAACTCACGGTGTTAGAAGACGAAGTTATCTTGGTTTTAAGATTTGTGAGCCCATTTACTACCTTCACGGTGGTTTATAAGAACATCTAGGCCAAGTTATAGGTGCTTTCATGAAACACATGAGTTTGATGGTGTTTGGGAGAGGAGTCAATAGATGTTCAAAAGCTCCCCTCACGGTGCTTGAAGACTCAGAGTTAACTTGGTTTTTTTAGATTTGTGAGCCCATTTCTACCTTCTCGGTTTTATAAGAACTTCTAGGCCAAGTAGTAGGTGCTTTCATAAAACACATGGAGTTAGATGGTGTTTGGGAGGAGTCAATAGACGTTTGCCAAGCCCTCACGGTGTTGGAAGACTCAAGATTATCTTGGTTTAAGAGTTGTAAGCCTATTTGTTCCTTCTCGGTTCATCTTGGATTATATAAACATCTAGGCCAAGTAGTAGGGGTTTACATGAAACACATGAGGGTAGATGGTGTTTGGGAGAGTCAATAGATGTTTGCCAAGCCCCTCACTTCGTGTTTGAAAATCAAGTTATCTCTGGTTTAAGAGTTGTTGGCCCATTTGTTCCTTCTCGGTTGATCTTGGATTATATGAACTTCTAGGCAAAGAGGTAGGTGTTTACATGAAACCACATGAGTTAGATGGCGTTTGCGCGAGTCAATAGATGTTTGCCAAGCCCTCACGGTGTTAGAAGAGAGTCAGAGTTAACTTGGTTTTTAGATTTGTGAGCCCATTTCAACCTTCTCGGTTTTATAAGAACTTCCTAGGCCAAGTAATAGGTGCTTTCATAAAACCACATGAGGTTAGATGGTGTTTGGGTAGAGTCAATAGATGTTTGCCAAGTTCTCACGATTGTTAGAAGACTCAAGTTATCTTGGTTTAAGAGTTGTAAGCCCATTTTATTCCTTCTCTCTCGTTGATCTTGGATTATATGAACTTCTAGGCCAAGTAGTAGGTGCTTTCATAAAACACATGAGTTAGATGGTGTTTGGGAGAGTCAATAGATGTTTGCCAAGCCTCACGGTGTTTGAAAAATCAAGTTATCTTGGTTTAAGAGTTGTTGGCCCATTTGTTCCTTCACTCGGTTGATCTTGGATTATATGAACTTCTAGGCCAAGCGGGTAGGTGTTTACATGAAACACATGAGTTAGATGGGTGTTTGGGAGAGTCAATAGATGTTTGCCAAACCTCACGGTGTTAGAAGACTCAAGTTATCTTGGTTTAAGATTTGTGAGCCCATTTCTACCTTCTCGGTCTTATAAGAACTTCTAGGCCAAGTGAAGTTATGAGTGCTTTCATGAGAACACATGAGTTTTGATGGTGTTTGGGAGAGTCAATAGATGTTTGCCAAACCTCACTTCGTGTTAGAAGACTCGAAGTTATCTTGGTTTAAGATTTGTAGAGCCCATTTCTACCTTCTCGGTCTTATAAGAACTTCTAGGCCAAGTTATAGGTGCTTTCTGAAACACATGAGTTTGATGGTGTTTGGGAGAGTCAATAGGATGTTTCGCCGAGCCGTCACGGTGTTTGAAGACTCAAGTTAACTTGGTTTTAGATTTGTGAGCCCCATTTCTACCACTCTCGGTCCTTATAAGAACTTCTAGGCCAAGTAGTAGGTGCTTTCATAAAACACATGGAGTTTGATGGTGTTTGGGAGAGGCAATAGATGTTTGCTATAGCCCTCACGGTGTTAGCCAAGACTCCAAGTTATCTTGGTTTAAGAGTTGTAAGCCCATTTATTCCTTCTCCGGTTGATCTTGGATTATATGAACTTCTAGGCCAAGTAGTAGGTGCTTTCATAAAACACACATGAGTTAGATGGTGTTTGGGAGAGTCAATAGATGTTTGCCAAGCCCTCACAGTGTTTGAAAAATCAAGTTATCTTGGTTTAAGAGTTGTTGGCCCATTTGTTCCTTCTCGGTTGATCTTGGATTATATTAACTTCTAGGCCAAGAGGTAGGTGTTTACATGAAACACATGAGTTAGATGGCGTTTGCGAGAGTCAATAGATGTTTGCCAAGCCCTCCGCCGAGATTGATGTAGGAGCTTCAAGTTATCTTGGTTTAAGAGTTGTAAGCCCATTTATTCCTTCTCGGTTGATCTTGGATTATATGAACTTCTAGGCCAAGTAGTAGGTGCTTTCATAAAACACATGAGTTAGATGGTGTTTGGGAGAGTCAATAGACGTTTGCCAAGCCCTCACGGTGTTTGAAGACTCAAGTTATCTTGGTTTAAGAGTTGTAAGCCTATTTGTTCCTTCTCGGTTCATCTTGGATTATATAAACATCTAGGCCAAGTAGTAGGGGTTTACATGAAACACATGAGGTGGATGGTGTTTGGGAGAGTCAATAGATGTTTGCCAAGCCCTCACGGTGTTTGAAAAATCAAGTTGTCTTGGTTTAAGAGTTGTTGGCCCATTTGTTCCTTCTCGGTTGATCTTGGATTATATGAACTTCAAGGCCAAGAGGAGTAGGTGTTTACATGAAAACAAATGAGTTAGATGGCGTTTGCGAGAGTCGATAGATGTTTGCCAAGCCCTCACCGAGTTAGAAGACTAAAGTTATCTTGGTTTAATAGTTGTAAGCCCATTTAGTCATTCTCTGTTGATCTTGTATTATATTAACTTATATGACAAGTAGTAGGTGCTTTAATAAAACACATGAGTTAGATGGGGTTTAGAAGAGTCAATAGATGTTTGCCAAGCCCTCACGGTGTTTGAAGACTCAAGTTATCTTGGTTTAAGAGTTGTTGGCCCATTTGTTCCTTCTCGGTTGATCTTGGATTATATGAACTTCTAGGCCAAGTAGTAGGTGTTTACATGAAACACATGAGTTAGATGGTGTTTGCGAGAGTCAATAGATGTTTGCCAAGCCCTCACGGTGTTAGAAGACTCAAGTTATCTTGGTTTAAGATTTGTGAGCCCATTTGTTCCTTCTCGGTTGATCTTGGATTATATGAACTTCTAGGCCAAGTAGTAGGTGCTTTCATAAAACACATGAGTTAGATGGTGTTTGGGAGAGTCAATAGATGTTTGCCAAGCCCTCACGGTGTTAGAAGACTCAAGTTATCTTGGTTTAAGAGTTGTAAGCCCATTTATTCCTTCTCGGTTGATCTTGGATTATATGAACTTCTAGGCCAAGTAGTAGGTGCTTTCATAAAACACATGAGTTAGATGGTGTTTGGGAGAGTCAATAGATGTTTGCCAAGCCCTCACGGTGTTAGAAGACTCAAGTTATCTTGGTTTAAGAGTTGTTGGCCCATTTGTTCCTTCTCGGTTGATCTTGGATTATATGAACTTCTAGGCCAAGTAGTAGGTGTTTACATGAAACACATGAGTTAGATGGTGTTTGGGAGAGTCAATAGATGTTTGCCAAGCCCTCACGGTGTTAGAAGACTCAAGTTATCTTGGTTTAAGAGTTGTTGGCCCATTTGTTCCTTCTCGGTTGATCTTGGATTATATCAACTTCTAGGCCAAGTTATAGGTGCTTTCCTGAAACACATGAGTTTGATGGTGTTTGGGAGAGTCAATAGATGTTTGCCAAGCCTTCACGGTGTTTGAAGACTCAAGTTATCTTGGTTTAAGAGTTGTAAGCCCATTTATTCCTTCTCGGTTGATCTTGGATTATATGAACTTCTAGGCCAAGTAGTAGGTGCTTTCATAAAACACATGAGTTAGATGGTGTTTGGGAGAGTCAATAGATGTTTGCCAAGCCCTCACGGTGTTAGAAGACTCAAGTTATCTTGGTTTAAGAGTTGTAAGCCCATTTGTTCCTTCCCGGTTGATCTTGGATTATATGAACTTCTAGGCCAAGTAGTAGGTGCTTACATGAAACACATGAGTTAGATGGGGTTTGGGAGAGTCAATAGATGTTTGCCAAACCCTCACGGTGTTAGAAGACTCAAGTTATCTTGGTTTAAGAGTTGTTGGCCCATTTGTTCCTTCTCGGTTGATCTTGGATTATATGAACTTCTAGGCCAAGTAGTAGGTGTTTACATGAAACACATGAGTTAGATGGTGTTTGGGAGAGTCAATAGATGTTTGCCAAGCCCTCACGGTGTTAGAAGACTTAAGGTATCTTGGTTTAAGAGTTGTAAGCCCATTTCTACCTTCTCGGTTGATCTTGGGTTATATGAACTTCTAGGCCAAGTAGTAGGTGCTTTCATAAAACACATGAGTTAGATGGTGTTTGGGAGAGTCAATAGATGTTTGCCAAGCCCTCACGGTGTTAGAAGACTCAAGTTATCTTGGTTTAAGAGTTGTAAGCCCATTTATTCCTTCTCGGTTGATCTTGGATTATATGAACTTCTAGGCCAAGTAGTAGGTGCTTTCATAAAACACATGAGTTAGATGGTGTTTGGGAGAGTCAATAGATGTTTGCCAAGCCCTCACGGTGTTTGAAGACTCAAGTTATCTTGGTTTAAGAGTTGTTGGCCCATTTGTTCCTTCTCGGTTGATCTTGGATTATATGAACTTCTAGGCCAAGTAGTAGGTGTTTACCTGAAACACATGAGTTAGATGGTGTTTGGGAGAGTCAATAGATGTTTGCCAAGCCCTCACGGTGTTAGAAGACTCAAGTTATCTTGGTTTAAGAGTTGTTAGCCCATTTGTTCCTTCTCGGTTGATCTTGGATTATATGAACTTCTAGGCCAAGTAGTAGGTGCTTTCATAAAACACATGAGTTAGATGGTGTTTGGGAGAGTCAATAGATGTTTGCCAAGCCCTCACGGTGTTAGAAGACTCAAGTTATCTTGGTTTAAGATTTGTGAGCCCATTTGTTCCTTCTCGGTTGATCTTGGATTATATGAACTTCTAGGCCAAGTAGTAGGTGCTTTCATAAAACACATGAGTTAGATGGTGTTTGGGAGAGTCAATAGACGTTTGCCAAGCCCTCACGGTGTTTGAAGACTCAAGTTATCTTGGTTTAAGAGTTGTAAGCCCATTTATTCCTTCTCGGTTGATCTTGGATTATATGAACTTCTAGGCCAAGTAGTAGGTGCTTTCATAAAACACATGAGTTAGATGGTGTTTGGGAGAGTCAATAGATGTTTGCCAAGCCCTCACGGTGTTAGAAGACTCAAGTTATCTTGGTTTAAGAGTTGTAAGCCCATTTATTCCTTCTCGGTTGATCTTGGATTATATGAACTTCTAGGCCAAGTAGTAGGTGCTTTCATAAAACACATGAGTTAGATGGTGTTTGGGAGAGTCAATAGATGTTTGCCAAGCCCTCACGGTGTTTGAAGACTCAAGTTATCTTGGTTTAAGAGTTGTTGGCCCATTTGTTCCTTCTCGGTTGATCTTGGATTATATGAACTTCTAGGCCAAGAGGTAGGTGTTTACATGAAACACATGAGTTAGATGGTGTTTGCGAGAGTCAATAGATGTTTGCCAAGCCCTCACGGTGTTAGAAGACTCAAGTTATCTTGGTTTAAGAGTTGTAAGCCCATTTATTCCTTCTCGGTTGATCTTGGATTATATGAACTTCTAGGCCAAGTAGTAGGTGCTTTCATAAAACACATGAGTTAGATGGTGTTTGGGAGAGTCAATAGACGTTTGCCAAGCCCTCACGGTGTTTGAAGACTCAAGTTATCTTGGTTTAAGAGTTGTAAGCCTATTTGTTCCTTCTCGGTTCATCTTGGATTATATAAACATCTAGGCCAAGTAGTAGGGGTTTACATGAAACACATGAGTTAGATGGTGTTTGGGAGAGTCAATAGATGTTTGCCAAGCCCTCACGGTGTTTGAAGACTCAAGTTATCTTGGTTTAAGAGTTGTTGGCCCATTTGTTCCTTCTCGGTTGATCTTGGATTATATGAACTTCTAGGCCAAGTAGTAGGTGTTTACATGAAACACATGAGTTAGATGGTGTTTGGGAGAGTCAATAGATGTTTGCCAAGCCCTCACGGTGTTAGAAGACTCAAGTTATCTTGGTTTAAGAGTTGTAAGCCCATTTATTCCTTCTCGGTTGATCTTGGATTATATGAACTTCTAGGCCAAGTAGTAGGTGCTTTCATAAAACACATGAGTTAGATGGTGTTTGGGAGAGTCAATAGACGTTTGCCAAGCCCTCACGGTGTTTGAAAACTCCAGTTATCTTGGTTTAAGAGTTGTTGGCCCATTTGTTCCTTCCCGGTTGATCTTGGATTATATGAACTTCTAGGCCAAGTAGTAGGTGTTTACCTGAAACACATGAGTTAGATGGTGTTTGGGAGAGTCAATAGATGTTTGCCAAGCCCTCACGGTGTTAGAAGACTCAAGTTATCTTGGTTTAAGAATTGTGTGCCCATTTGTTCCTTCTCGGTTGATCTTGGATTATATGAACTTCTAGGCCAAGTAGTAGGTGCTTTCATAAAACACATGAGTTAGATGGTGTTTGGGAGAGTCAATAGATGTTTGCCAAGCCCTCACGGTGTTAGAAGACTCAAGTTATCTTGGTTTAAGAGTTGTAAGCCCATTTATTCCTTCTCGGTTGATCTTGGGTTATATGAACTTCTAGGCCAAGTAGTAGGTGCTTTCATAAAACACATGAGTTAGATGGTGTTTGGGAGAGTCAATAGATGTTTGCCAAGCCCTCACGGTGTTAGAAGACTCAAGTTATCTTGGTTTAAGAGTTGTAAGCCCATTTGTTCCTTCCCGGTTGATCTTGGATTATATGAACTTCTAGGCCAAGTAGTAGGTGTTTACCTGAAACACATGAGTTAGATGGTGTTTGCGAGAGTCAATAGATGTTTGCCAAGCCCTCACGGTGTTAGAAGACTCAAGTTATCTTGGTTTAAGAATTGTGTGCCCATTTCTACCGTCTCGGTTGATCTTGGATTATAAGAACTTCTAGGCCAAGTTATAGGTGCTTTCCTGAAACACATGAGTTTGATGGTGTTTGGGAGAGTCAATAGATGTTTGCCAAGCCTTCACGGTGTTTGAAGACTCAAGTTATCTTGGTTTAAGAGTTGTAAGCCTATATGTTCCTTCTCGGTTGATCTTGGATTATATGAACTTCTAGGCCAAGTAGTAGGTGCTTTCATAAAACACATGAGTTAGATGGTGTTTGGGAGAGTCAATAGATGTTTGCCAAGCCCTCACGGTGTTAGAAGACTCAAGTTATCTTGGTTTAAGAGTTGTAAGCCCATTTATTCCTTCTCGGTTGATCTTGGGTTATATGAACTTCTAGGCCAAGTAGTAGGTGCTTTCATAAAACACATGAGTTAGATGGTGTTTGGGAGAGTCAATAGATGTTTGCCAAGCCCTCACGGTGTTTGAAGACTCAAGTTATCTTGGTTTAAGAGTTGTTGGCCCATTTGTTCCTTCTCGGTTGATCTTGGATTATATGAACTTCTAGGCCAAGTAGTAGGTGTTTACATGAAACACATGAGTTAGATGGTGTTTGGGAGAGTCAATAGATGTTTGCCAAGCCCTCACGGTGTTAGAAGACTCAAGTTATCTTGGTTTAAGATTTGTGAGCCCATTTCTGCCTTCTCGGTTGATCTTGGATTATATGAACTTCTAGGCCAAGTAGTAGGTGCTTTCATAAAACACATGAGTTAGATGGTGTTTGGGAGAGTCAATAGATGTTTGCCAAGCCCTCACGGTGTTAGAAGACTCAAGTTATCTTGGTTTAAGAGTTGTAAGCCCATTTATTCCTTCTCGGTTGATCTTGGATTATATGAACTTCTAGGCCAAGTAGTAGGTGCTTTCATAAAACACATGAGTTAGATGGTGTTTGGGAGAGTCAATAGATGTTTGCCAAGCCTGCACGGTGTTAGAAGACTCAAGTTATCTTGGTTTAAGAGTTGTTGGCCCATTTGTTCCTTCTCGGTTGATCTTGGATTATATGAACTTCTAGGCCAAGTAGTAGGTGTTTACATCAAACACATGAGTTAGATGGTGTTTGGAAGAGTCAATAGATGTTTGCCAAGCCCTCACGGTGTTAGAAGACTCAAGTTATCTTGGTTTAAGAGTTGTAAGCCCATTTGTTCCTTCTCGGTTGATCTTGGATTATATGAACTTCTAGGCCAAGTAGTAGGTGCTTTCATAAAACACATGAGTTAGATGGTGTTTGGGAGAGTCAATAGATGTTTGCCAAGCCCTCACGGTGTTAGAAGACTCAAGTTATCTTGGTTTAAGAGTTGTAAGCCCATTTATTCCTTCTCGGTTGATCTTGGATTATATGAACTTCTAGGCCAAGTAGTAGGTGCTTTCATAAAACACATGAGTTAGATGGTGTTTGGGAGAGTCAATAGACGTTTGCCAAGCCCTCACGGTGTTTGAAGACTCAAGTTATCTTGGTTTAAGAGTTGTAAGCCCATTTGTTCCTTCTCGGTTGATCTTGGATTATATGAACTTCTAGGCCAAGTAGTAGGTGTTTACATGAAACACATGAGTTAGATGGTGTTTGGGAGAGTCAATAGATGTTTGCCAAGCCCTCACGGTGTTTGAAGACTCAAGTTATCTTGGTTTAAGAGTTGTTGGCCCATTTGTTCCTTCTCGGTTGATCTTGGATTATATGAACTTCTAGGCCAAGTAGTAGGTGTTTACATGAAACACATGAGTTAGATGGTGTTTGGGAGAGTCAATAGATGTTTGCCAAGCCCTCACGGTGTTAGAAGACTCAAGTTATCTTGGTTTAAGAGTTGTAAGCCCATTTATTCCTTCTCGGTTGATCTTGGATTATATGAACTTCTAGGCCAAGTAGTAGGTGCTTTCATAAAACACATGAGTTAGATGGTGTTTGGGAGAGTCAATAGATGTTTGCCAAGCCCTCACGGTGTTAGAAGACTCAAGTTATCTTGGTTTAAGAGTTGTAAGCCCATTTATTCCTTCTCGGTTGATCTTGGATTATATGAACTTCTAGGCCAAGTAGTAGGTGCTTTCATAAAACACATGAGTTAGATGGTGTTTGGGAGAGTCAATAGATGTTTGCCAAGCCCTCACGGTGTTTGAAGACTCAAGTTATCTTGGTTTAAGAGTTGTTGGCCCATTTGTTCCTTCTCGGTTGATCTTGGATTATATGAACTTCTAGGCCAAGTAGTAGGTGTTTACATGAAACACATGAGTTAGATGGTGTTTGGGAGAGTCAATAGATGTTTGCCAAGCCCTCACGGTGTTTGAAGACTCAAGTTATCTTGGTTTAAGAGTTGTTGGCCCATTTGTTCCTTCTCGGTTGATCTTGGATTATATGAACTTCTAGGCCAAGTAGTAGGTGTTTTCATGAAACACATGAGTTAGATGGTGTTTGGGAGAGTCAATAGATGTTTGCCAAGCCCTCACGGTGTTAGAAGACTCAAGTTATCTTGGTTTAAGAGTTGTAAGCCCATTTATTCCTTCTCGGTTGATCTTGGATTATATGAACTTCTAGGCCAAGTAGTAGGTGCTTTCATAAAACACATGAGTTAGATGGTGTTTGGGAGAGTCAATAGACGTTTGCCAAGCCCTCACGGTGTTTGAAGACTCAAGTTATCTTGGTTTAAGAGTTGTAAGCCTATTTGTTCCTTCTCGGTTGATCTTGGATTATATGAACTTCTAGGCCAAGTAGTAGGTGTTTACATGAAACACATGAGTTAGATGGTGTTTGGGAGAGTCAATAGATGTTTGCCAAGCCCTCACGGTGTTTGAAGACTCAAGTTATCTTGGTTTAAGAGTTGTTGGCCCATTTGTTCCTTCTCGGTTGATCTTGGATTATATGAACTTCTAGGCCAAGTAGTAGGTGTTTACATGAAACACATGAGTTAGATGGTGTTTGGGAGAGTCAATAGATGTTTGCCAAGCCCTCACGGTGTTAGAAGACTCAAGTTATCTTGGTTTAAGAGTTGTAAGCCCATTTATTCCTTCTCGGTTGATCTTGGATTATATGAACTTCTAGGCCAAGTAGTAGGTGCTTTCATAAAACACATGAGTTAGATGGTGTTTGGGAGAGTCAATAGACGTTTGCCAAGCCCTCACGGTGTTTGAAGACTCAAGTTATCTTGGTTTAAGAGTTGTAAGCCTATTTGTTCCTTCTCGGTTGATCTTGGATTATATGAACTTCTAGGCCAAGTAGTAGGTGTTTACATGAAACACATGAGTTAGATGGTGTTTGGGAGAGTCAATAGATGTTTGCCAAGCCCTCACGGTGTTAGAAGACTCAAGTTATCTTGGTTTAAGAGTTGTAAGCCCATTTATTCCTTCTCGGTTGATCTTGGATTATATGAACTTCTAGGCCAAGTAGTAGGTGCTTTCATAAAACACATGAGTTAGATGGTGTTTGGGAGAGTCAATAGATGTTTGCCAAGCCCTCACGGTGTTAGAAGACTCAAGTTATCTTGGTTTAAGAGTTGTAAGCCCATTTATTCCTTCTCGGTTGATCTTGGATTATATGAACTTCTAGGCCAAGTAGTAGGTGCTTTCATAAAACACATGAGTTAGATGGTGTTTGGGAGAGTCAATAGATGTTTGCCAAGCCCTCACGGTGTTTGAAGACTCAAGTTATCTTGGTTTAAGAGTTGTAAGCCCATTTGTTCCTTCCCGGTTGATCTTGGATTATATGAACTTCTAGGCCAAGTAGTAGGTGTTTACATGAAACACATGAGTTAGATGGTGTTTGGGAGAGTCAATAGATGTTTGCCAAGCCCTCACGGTGTTAGAAGACTCAAGTTATCTTGGTTTAAGAGTTGTTGGCCCATTTGTTCCTTCTCGGTTGATCTTGGATTATATGAACTTCTAGGCCAAGTAGTAGGTGCTTACATGAAACACATGAGTTAGATGGTGTTTGGGAGAGTCAATAGATGTTTGCCAAGCCCTCACGGTGTTAGAAGACTCAAGTTATCTTGGTTTAAGAGTTGTAAGCCCATTTATTCCTTCTCGGTTGATCTTGGATTATATGAACTTCTAGGCCAAGTAGTAGGTGCTTTCATAAAACACATGAGTTAGATGGTGTTTGGGAGAGTCAATAGATGTTTGCCAAGCCCTCACGGTGTTAGAAGACTCAAGTTATCTTGGTTTAAGAGTTGTAAGCCCATTTATTCCTTCTCGGTTGATCTTGGATTATATGAACTTCTAGGCCAAGTAGTAGGTGCTTTCATAAAACACATGAGTTAGATGGTGTTTGGGAGAGTCAATAGATGTTTGCCAAGCCCTCACGGTGTTAGAAGACTCAAGTTATCTTGGTTTAAGAGTTGTAAGCCCATTTATTCCTTCTCGGTTGATCTTGGATTATATGAACTTCTAGGCCAAGTAGTAGGTGCTTTCATAAAACACATGAGTTAGATGGTGTTTGGGAGAGTCAATAGATGTTTGCCAAGCCCTCACGGTGTTAGAAGACTCAAGTTATCTTGGTTTAAGAGTTGTAAGCCCATTTGTTCCTTCTCGGTTGATCTTGGATTATATGAACTTCTAGGCCAAGTAGTAGGTGCTTTCATAAAACACATGAGTTAGATGGTGTTTGGGAGAGTCAATAGATGTTTGCCAAGCCCTCACGGTGTGTGAAAAATCAAGTTATCTTGGTTTAAGAGTTGTTGGCCCATTTGTTCCTTCTCGGTTGATCTTGGATTATATGAATTTCTAGGCCAAGTAGTAGGTGTTTACATGAAACACATGAGTTAGATGGTGTTTGCAAGAGTCAATAGATGTTTGCCAAGCCCTCACGGTGTTAGAAGACTCAAGTTATCTTGGTTTAAGAGTTGTAAGCCCATTTATTCCTTCTCGGTTGATCTTGGATTATATGAACTTCTAGGCCAAGTAGTAGGTGCTTTCATAAAACACATGAGTTAGATGGTGTTTGGGAGAGTCAATAGACGTTTGCCAAGCCCTCACGGTGTTTGAAGACTCAAGTTATCTTGGTTTAAGAGTTGTAAGCCTATTTGTTCCTTCTCGGTTGATCTTGGATTATATGAATTTCTAGGCCAAGTAGTAGGTGCTTACATGAAACACATGAGTTAGATGGTGTTTGGGAGAGTCAATAGATGTTTGCCAAGCCCTCACGGTGTTTGAAAAATCAAGTTATCTTGGTTTAAGAGTTGTTGGCCCATTTGTTCCTTCTCGGTTGATCTTGGATTATATGAACTTCTAGGCCAAGTAGTAGGTGTTTACATGAAACACATGAGTTAGATGGTGTTTGGGAGAGTCAATAGATGTTTGCCAAGCCCTCACGGTGTTAGAAGACTCAAGTTATCTTGGTTTAAGAGTTGTAAGCCCATTTATTCCTTCTCGGTTGATCTTGGATTATATGAACTTCTAGGCCAAGTAGTAGGTGCTTTCATAAAACACATGAGTTAGATGGTGTTTGGGAGAGTCAATAGATGTTTGCCAAGCCCTCACGGTGTTAGAAGACTCAAGTTATCTTGGTTTAAGAGTTGTAAGCCCATTTATTCCTTCTCGGTTGATCTTGGATTATATGAACTTCTAGGCCAAGTAGTAGGTGCTTTCATAAAACACATGAGTTAGATGGTGTTTGGGAGAGTCAATAGATGTTTGCCAAGCCCTCACGGTGTTTGAAGACTCAAGTTATCTTGGTTTAAGAGTTGTAAGCCTATTTGTTCCTTCTCGGTTGATCTTGGATTATATGAACTTCTAGGCCAAGTAGTAGGTGCTTACATGAAACACATGAGTTAGATGGTGTTTGGGAGAGTCAATAGATGTTTGCCAAGCCCTCACGGTGTTAGAAGACTCAAGTTATCTTGGTTTAAGAGTTGTAAGCCCATTTATTCCTTCTCGGTTGATCTTGGATTATATGAACTTCTAGGCCAAGTAGTAGGTGCTTTCATAAAACACATGAGTTAGATGGTGTTTGGGAGAGTCAATAGATGTTTGCCAAGCCCTCACGGTGTTTGAAGACTCAAGTTATCTTGGTTTAAGAGTTGTAAGCCCATTTGTTCCTTCTCGGTTGATCTTGGATTATATGAACTTCTAGGCCAAGTAGTAGGTGCTTACATGAAACACATGAGTTAGATGGTGTTTGGGAGAGTCAATAGATGTTTGCCAAGCCCTCACGGTGTTAGAAGACTCAAGTTATCTTGGTTTAAGAGTTGTAAGCCCATTTGTTCCTTCCCGGTTGATCTTGGATTATATGAACTTCTAGGCCAAGTAGTAGGTGTTTACATGAAACACATGAGTTAGATGGTGTTTGGGAGAGTCAATAGATGTTTGCCAAGCCCTCACGGTGTTAGAAGACTCAAGTTATCTTGGTTTAAGAGTTGTAAGCCCATTTATTCCTTCTCGGTTGATCTTGGATTATATGAACTTCTAGGCCAAGTAGTAGGTGCTTTCATAAAACACATGAGTTAGATGGTGTTTGGGAGAGTCAATAGATGTTTGCCAAGCCCTCACGGTGTTAGAAGACTCAAGTTATCTTGGTTTAAGAGTTGTAAGCCCATTTGTTCCTTCTCGGTTGATCTTGGATTATATGAACTTCTAGGCCAAGTAGTAGGTGCTTTCATAAAACACATGAGTTAGATGGTGTTTGGGAGAGTCAATAGATGTTTGCCAAGCCCTCACGGTGTTAGAAGACTCAAGTTATCTTGGTTTAAGAGTTGTAAGCCCATTTATTCCTTCTCGGTTGATCTTGGATTATATGAACTTCTAGGCCAAGTAGTAGGTGCTTTCATAAAACACATGAGTTAGATGGTGTTTGGGAGAGTCAATAGATGTTTGCCAAGCCCTCACGGTGTTTGAAAACTCAAGTTATCTTGGTTTAAGAGTTGTTGGCCCATTTGTTCCTTCTCGGTTGATCTTGGATTATATGAACTTCTAGGCCAAGTAGTAGGTGTTTACATGAAACACATGAGTTAGATGGTGTTTGGGAGAGTCAATAGATGTTTGCCAAGCCCTCACGGTGTTAGAAGACTCAAGTTATCTTGGTTTAAGAGTTGTAAGCCCATTTATTCCTTCTCGGTTGATCTTGGATTATATGAACTTCTAGGCCAAGTAGTAGGTGCTTTCATAAAACACATGAGTTAGATGGTGTTTGGGAGAGTCAATAGATGTTTGCCAAGCCCTCACGGTGTTAGAAGACTCAAGTTATCTTGGTTTAAGAGTTGTAAGCCCATTTATTCCTTCTCGGTTGATCTTGGATTATATGAACTTCTAGGCCAAGTAGTAGGTGCTTTCATAAAACACATGAGTTAGATGGTGTTTGGGAGAGTCAATAGATGTTTGCCAAGCCCTCACGGTGTTTGAAGACTCAAGTTATCTTGGTTTAAGAGTTGTAAGCCCATTTGTTCCTTCCCGGTTGATCTTGGATTATATGAACTTCTAGGCCAAGTAGTAGGTGTTTACCTGAAACACATGAGTTAGATGGTGTTTGGGAGAGTCAATAGATGTTTGCCAAGCCCTCACGGTGTTAGAAGACTCAAGTTATCTTGGTTTAAGAGTTGTAAGCCCATTTATTCCTTCTCGGTTGATCTTGGATTATATGAACTTCTAGGCCAAGTAGTAGGTGCTTTCATAAAACACATGAGTTAGATGGTGTTTGGGAGAGTCAATAGATGTTTGCCAAGCCCTCACGGTGTTAGAAGACTCAAGTTATCTTGGTTTAAGAGTTGTAAGCCCATTTATTCCTTCTCGGTTGATCTTGGATTATATGAACTTCTAGGCCAAGTAGTAGGTGCTTTCATAAAACACATGAGTTAGATGGTGTTTGGGAGAGTCAATAGATGTTTGCCAAGCCCTCACGGTGTTTGAAGACTCAAGTTATCTTGGTTTAAGAGTTGTAAGCCTATTTGTTCCTTCTCGGTTGATCTTGGATTATATGAACTTCTAGGCCAAGTAGTAGGTGTTTACATGAAACACATGAGTTAGATGGTGTTTGGGAGAGTCAATAGATGTTTGCCAAACCCTCACGGTGTTTGAAGACTCAAGTTATCTTGGTTTAAGAGTTGTTGGCCCATTTGTTCCTTCTCGGTTGATCTTGGATTATATGAACTTCTAGGCCAAGTAGTAGGTGCTTTCATGAAACACATGAGTTAGATGGTGTTTGGGAGAGTCAATAGATGTTTGCCAAGCCCTCACGGTGTTAGAAGACTCAAGTTATCTTGGTTTAAGAGTTGTAAGCCCATTTATTCCTTCTCGGTTGATCTTGGATTATATGAACTTCTAGGCCAAGTAGTAGGTGCTTTCATAAAACACATGAGTTAGATGGTGTTTGGGAGAGTCAATAGATGTTTGCCAAGCCCTCACGGTGTTAGAAGACTCAAGTTATCTTGGTTTAAGAGTTGTAAGCCCATTTATTCCTTCTCGGTTGATCTTGGATTATATGAACTTCTAGGCCAAGTAGTAGGTGCTTTCATAAAACACATGAGTTAGATGGTGTTTGGGAGAGTCAATAGATGTTTGCCAAGCCCTCACGGTGTTAGAAGACTCAAGTTATCTTGGTTTAAGAGTTGTAAGCCCATTTATTCCTTCTCGGTTGATCTTGGATTATATGAACTTCTAGGCCAAGTAGTAGGTGCTTTCATAAAACACATGAGTTAGATGGTGTTTGGGAGAGTCAATAGATGTTTGCCAAGCCCTCACGGTGTTTGAAGACTCAAGTTATCTTGGTTTAAGAGTTGTAAGCCTATTTGTTCCTTCTCGGTTGCTCTTGGATTATATGAACTTCTAGGCCAAGTAGTAGGTGCTTACATGAAACACATGAGTTAGATGGGGTTTGGGAGAGTCAATAGATGTTTGCCAAGCCCTCACGGTGTTTGAAGACTCAAGTTATCTTGGTTTAAGAGTTGTTGGCCCATTTGTTCCTTCTCGGTTGATCTTGGATTATATGAACTTCTAGGCCAAGTAGTAGGTGTTTACATGAAACACATGAGTTAGATGGTGTTTGGGAGAGTCAATAGATGTTTGCCAAGCCCTCACGGTGTTAGAAGACTCAAGTTATCTTGGTTTAAGAGTTGTAAGCCCATTTATTCCTTCTCGGTTGATCTTGGATTATATGAACTTCTAGGCCAAGTAGTAGGTGCTTTCATAAAACACATGAGTTAGATGGTGTTTGGGAGAGTCAATAGATGTTTGCCAAGCCCTCACGGTGTTAGAAGACTCAAGTTATCTTGGTTTAAGAGTTGTAAGCCCATTTATTCCTTCTCGGTTGATCTTGGATTATATGAACTTCTAGGCCAAGTAGTAGGTGCTTTCATAAAACACATGAGTTAGATGGTGTTTGGGAGAGTCAATAGATGTTTGCCAAGCCCTCACGGTGTTTGAAGACTCAAGTTATCTTGGTTTAAGAGTTGTAAGCCCATTTGTTCCTTCCCGGTTGATCTTGGATTATATGAACTTCTAGGCCAAGTAGTAGGTGTTTACCTGAAACACATGAGTTAGATGGTGTTTGCGAGAGTCAATAGATGTTTGCCAAGCCCTCACGGTGTTAGAAGACTCAAGTTATCTTGGTTTAAGAGTTGTAAGCCCATTTCTTCCTTCTCGGTTGATCTTGGATTATATGAACTTCTAGGCCAAGTAGTAGGTGCTTTCATAAAACACATGAGTTAGATGGTGTTTGGGAGAGTCAATAGATGTTTGCCAAGCCCTCACGGTGTTAGAAGACTCAAGTTATCTTGGTTTAAGAGTTGTAAGCCCATTTATTCCTTCTCGGTTGATCTTGGATTATATGAACTTCTAGGCCAAGTAGTAGGTGCTTTCATAAAACACATGAGTTAGATGGTGTTTGGGAGAGTCAATAGATGTTTGCCAAGCCCTCACGGTGTTAGAAGACTCAAGTTATCTTGGTTTAAGAGTTGTAAGCCCATTTATTCCTTCTCGGTTGATCTTGGATTATATGAACTTCTAGGCCAAGTAGTAGGTGCTTTCATAAAACACATGAGTTAGATGGTGTTTGGGAGAGTCAATAGATGTTTGCCAAGCCCTCACGGTGTTTGAAGACTCAAGTTATCTTGGTTTAAGAGTTGTAAGCCCATTTGTTCCTTCTCGGTTGATCTTGGATTATATGAACTTCTAGGCCAAGTAGTAGGTGTTTACATGAAACACATGAGTTAGATGGTGTTTGGGAGAGTCAATAGATGTTTGCCAAGCCCTCACGGTGTTAGAAGACTCAAGTTATCTTGGTTTAAGAGTTGTAAGCCCATTTATTCCTTCTCGGTTGATCTTGGATTATATGAACTTCTAGGCCAAGTAGTAGGTGCTTTCATAAAACACATGAGTTAGATGGTGTTTGGGAGAGTCAATAGATGTTTGCCAAGCCCTCACGGTGTTAGAAGACTCAAGTTATCTTGGTTTAAGAGTTGTAAGCCCATTTATTCCTTCTCGGTTGATCTTGGATTATATGAACTTCTAGGCCAAGTAGTAGGTGCTTTCATAAAACACATGAGTTAGATGGTGTTTGGGAGAGTCAATAGATGTTTGCCAAGCCCTCACGGTGTTAGAAGACTCAAGTTATCTTGGTTTAAGAGTTGTTGGCCCATTTGTTCCTTCTCGGTTGATCTTGGATTATATGAACTTCTAGGCCAAGTAGTAGGTGTTTACATGAAACACATGAGTTAGATGGTGTTTGGGAGAGTCAATAGATGTTTGCCAAGCCCTCACGGTGTTTGAAGACTCAAGTTATCTTGGTTTAAGAGTTGTTGGCCCATTTGTTCCTTCTCGGTTGATCTTGGATTATATGAACTTCTAGGCCAAGTAGTAGGTGCTTTCATAAAACACATGAGTTAGATGGTGTTTGGGAGAGTCAATAGATGTTTGCCAAGCCCTCACGGTGTTAGAAGACTCAAGTTATCTTGGTTTAAGAGTTGTAAGCCCATTTATTCCTTCTCGGTTGATCTTGGATTATATGAACTTCTAGGCCAAGTAGTAGGTGCTTTCATAAAACACATGAGTTAGATGGTGTTTGGGAGAGTCAATAGACGTTTGCCAAGCCCTCACGGTGTTTGAAGACTCAAGTTATCTTGGTTTAAGAGTTGTAAGCCTATTTGTTCCTTCTCGGTTGATCTTGGATTATATGAACTTCTAGGCCAAGTAGTAGGTGCTTTCATGAAACACATGAGTTAGATGGTGTTTGGGAGAGTCAATAGATGTTTGCCAAGCCCTCACGGTGTTAGAAGACTCAAGTTATCTTGGTTTAAGAGTTGTAAGCCCATTTGTTCCTTCTCGGTTGATCTTGGATTATATGAACTTCTAGGCCAAGTAGTAGGTGCTTTCCTGAAACACATGAGTTAGATGGTGTTTGGGAGAGTCAATAGATGTTTGCCAAGCCCTCACGGTGTTAGAAGACTCAAGTTATCTTGGTTTAAGAGTTGTAAGCCCATTTATTCCTTCTCGGTTGATCTTGGATTATATGAACTTCTAGGCCAAGTAGTAGGTGCTTTCATAAAACACATGAGTTAGATGGTGTTTGGGAGAGTCAATAGATGTTTGCCAAGCCCTCACGGTGTTAGAAGACTCAAGTTATCTTGGTTTAAGAGTTGTAAGCCCATTTGTTCCTTCCCGGTTGATCTTGGATTATATGAACTTCTAGGCCAAGTAGTAGGTGTTTACCTGAAACACATGAGTTAGATGGTGTTTGCGAGAGTCAATAGATGTTTGCCAAGCCCTCACGGTGTTTGAAGACTCAAGTTATCTTGGTTTAAGAGTTGTTGGCCCATTTGTTCCTTCTCGGTTGATCTTGGATTATATGAACTTCTAGGCCAAGTAGTAGGTGCTTTCATAAAACACATGAGTTAGATGGTGTTTGGGAGAGTCAATAGATGTTTGCCAAGCCCTCACGGTGTTAGAAGACTCAAGTTATCTTGGTTTAAGAGTTGTAAGCCCATTTATTCCTTCTCGGTTGATCTTGGATTATATGAACTTCTAGGCCAAGTAGTAGGTGCTTTCATAAAACACATGAGTTAGATGGTGTTTGGGAGAGTCAATAGACGTTTGCCAAGCCCTCACGGTGTTTGAAGACTCAAGTTATCTTGGTTTAAGAGTTGTTGGCCCATTTGTTCCTTCTCGGTTGATCTTGGATTATATGAACTTCTAGGCCAAGTAGTAGGTGTTTACATGAAACACATGAGTTAGATGGTGTTTGGGAGAGTCAATAGATGTTTGCCAAGCCCTCACGGTGTTTGAAGACTCAAGTTATCTTGGTTTAAGAGTTGTAAGCCTATTTGTTCCTTCTCGGTTGATCTTGGATTATATGAACTTCTAGGCCAAGTAGTAGGTGCTTTCATAAAACACATGAGTTAGATGGTGTTTGGGAGAGTCAATAGATGTTTGCCAAGCCCTCACGGTGTTAGAAGACTCAAGTTATCTTGGTTTAAGAGTTGTAAGCCCATTTATTCCTTCTCGGTTGATCTTGGATTATATGAACTTCTAGGCCAAGTAGTAGGTGCTTTCATAAAACACATGAGTTAGATGGTGTTTGGGAGAGTCAATAGACGTTTGCCAAGCCCTCACGGTGTTTGAAGACTCAAGTTATCTTGGTTTAAGAGTTGTAAGCCTATTTGTTCCTTCTCGGTTGATCTTGGATTATATGAACTTCTAGGCCAAGTAGTAGGTGCTTTCATGAAACACATGAGTTAGATGGTGTTTGGGAGAGTCAATAGATGTTTGCCAAGCCCTCACGGTGTTAGAAGACTCAAGTTATCTTGGTTTAAGAGTTGTTGGCCCATTTGTTCCTTCTCGGTTGATCTTGGATTATATGAACTTCTAGGCCAAGTAGTAGGTGCTTTCATAAAACACATGAGTTTGATGGTGTTTGGGAGAGTCAATAGATGTTTGCCAAGCCCTCACGGTGTTAGAAGACTCAAGTTATCTTGGTTTAAGAGTTGTAAGCCCATTTATTCCTTCTCGGTTGATCTTGGATTATATGAACTTCTAGGCCAAGTAGTAGGTGCTTTCATAAAACACATGAGTTAGATGGTGTTTGGGAGAGTCAATAGACGTTTGCCAAGCCCTCACGGTGTTTGAAGACTCAAGTTATCTTGGTTTAAGAGTTGTAAGCCTATTTGTTCCTTCTCGGTTGATCTTGGATTATATGAACTTCTAGGCCAAGTAGTAGGTGTTTACATGAAACACATGAGTTAGATGGTGTTTGGGAGAGTCAATAGATGTTTGCCAAGCCCTCACGGTGTTTGAAGACTCAAGTTATCTTGGTTTAAGAGTTGTTGGCCCATTTGTTCCTTCTCGGTTGATCTTGGATTATATGAACTTCTAGGCCAAGTAGTAGGTGCTTACATGAAACACATGAGTTAGATGGTGTTTGGGAGAGTCAATAGATGTTTGCCAAGCCCTCACGGTGTTAGAAGACTCAAGTTATCTTGGTTTAAGAGTTGTAAGCCCATTTATTCCTTCTCGGTTGATCTTGGATTATATGAACTTCTAGGCCAAGTAGTAGGTGCTTTCATAAAACACATGAGTTAGATGGTGTTTGGGAGAGTCAATAGATGTTTGCCAAGCCCTCACGGTGTTAGAAGACTCAAGTTATCTTGGTTTAAGAGTTGTAAGCCCATTTATTCCTTCTCGGTTGATCTTGGATTATATGAACTTCTAGGCCAAGTAGTAGGTGCTTTCATAAAACACATGAGTTAGATGGTGTTTGGGAGAGTCAATAGATGTTTGCCAAGCCCTCACGGTGTTAGAAGACTCAAGTTATCTTGGTTTAAGAGTTGTAAGCCCATTTATTCCTTCTCGGTTGATCTTGGATTATATGAACTTCTAGGCCAAGTAGTAGGTGCTTTCATAAAACACATGAGTTAGATGGTGTTTGGGAGAGTCAATAGATGTTTGCCAAGCCCTCACGGTGTTTGAAGACTCAAGTTATCTTGGTTTAAGAGTTGTAAGCCTATTTGTTCCTTCTCGGTTGATCTTGGATTATATGAACTTCTAGGCCAAGTTGTAGGTGCTTACATGAAACACATGAGTTAGATGGTGTTTGGGAGAGTCAATAGATGTTTGCCAAGCCCTCACGGTGTTTGAAGACTCAAGTTATCTTGGTTTAAGAGTTGTTGGCCCATTTGTTCCTTCTCGGTTGATCTTGGATTATATGAACTTCTAGGCCAAGTAGTAGGTGTTTACATGAAACACATGAGTTAGATGGTGTTTGGGAGAGTCAATAGATGTTTGCCAAGCCCTCACGGTGTTAGAAGACTCAAGTTATCTTGGTTTAAGAGTTGTAAGCCCATTTATTCCTTCTCGGTTGATCTTGGATTATATGAACTTCTAGGCCAAGTAGTAGGTGCTTTCATAAAACACATGAGTTAGATGGTGTTTGGGAGAGTCAATAGACGTTTGCCAAGCCCTCACGGTGTTTGAAGACTCAAGTTATCTTGGTTTAAGAGTTGTTGGCCCATTTGTTCCTTCTCGGTTGATCTTGGATTATATGAACTTCTAGGCCAAGTAGTAGGTGTTTACATGAAACACATGAGTTAGATGGTGTTTGGGAGAGTCAATAGATGTTTGCCAAGCCCTCACGGTGTTAGAAGACTCAAGTTATCTTGGTTTAAGAGTTGTAAGCCCATTTATTCCTTCTCGGTTGATCTTGGATTATATGAACTTCTAGGCCAAGTAGTAGGTGCTTTCATAAAACACATGAGTTAGATGGTGTTTGGGAGAGTCAATAGATGTTTGCCAAGCCCTCACGGTGTTAGAAGACTCAAGTTATCTTGGTTTAAGAGTTGTAAGCCCATTTATTCCTTCTCGGTTGATCTTGGATTATATGAACTTCTAGGCCAAGTAGTAGGTGCTTTCATAAAACACATGAGTTAGATGGTGTTTGGGAGAGTCAATAGATGTTTGCCAAGCCCTCACGGTGTTTGAAGACTCAAGTTATCTTGGTTTAAGAGTTGTTGGCCCATTTGTTCCTTCTCGGTTGATCTTGGATTATATGAACTTCTAGGCCAAGTAGTAGGTGTTTACATGAAACACATGAGTTAGATGGTGTTTGGGAGAGTCAATAGATGTTTGCCAAGCCCTCACGGTGTTTGAAGACTCAAGTTATCTTGGTTTAAGAGTTGTTGGCCCATTTGTTCCTTCTCGGTTGATCTTGGATTATATGAACTTCTAGGCCAAGTAGTAGGTGCTTACATGAAACACATGAGTTAGATGGTGTTTGGGAGAGTCAATAGATGTTTGCCAAGCCCTCACGGTGTTAGAAGACTCAAGTTATCTTGGTTTAAGAGTTGTAAGCCCATTTATTCCTTCTCGGTTGATCTTGGATTATATGAACTTCTAGGCCAAGTAGTAGGTGCTTTCATAAAACACATGAGTTAGATGGTGTTTGGGAGAGTCAATAGACGTTTGCCAAGCCCTCACGGTGTTTGAAGACTCAAGTTATCTTGGTTTAAGAGTTGTAAGCCTATTTGTTCCTTCTCGGTTGATCTTGGATTATATGAACTTCTAGGCCAAGAGGTAGGTGTTTACATGAAACACATGAGTTAGATGGTGTTTGGGAGAGTCAATAGATGTTTGCCAAGCCCTCACGGTGTTTGAAGACTCAAGTTATCTTGGTTTAAGAGTTGTTGGCCCATTTGTTCCTTCTCGGTTGATCTTGGATTATATGAACTTCTAGGCCAAGTAGTAGGTGTTTACATGAAACACATGAGTTAGATGGTGTTTGCGAGAGTCAATAGATGTTTGCCAAGCCCTCACGGTGTTAGAAGACTCAAGTTATCTTGGTTTAAGAGTTGTAAGCCCATTTATTCCTTCTCGGTTGATCTTGGATTATATGAACTTCTAGGCCAAGTAGTAGGTGCTTTCATAAAACACATGAGTTAGATGGTGTTTGGGAGAGTCAATAGATGTTTGCCAAGCCCTCACGGTGTTAGAAGACTCAAGTTATCTTGGTTTAAGAGTTGTAAGCCCATTTGTTCCTTCCCGGTTGATCTTGGATTATATGAACTTCTAGGCCAAGTAGTAGGTGTTTACCTGAAACACATGAGTTAGATGGTGTTTGGGAGAGTCAATAGATGTTTGCCAAGCCCTCACGGTGTTAGAAGACTCAAGTTATCTTGGTTTAAGAGTTGTAAGCCCATTTATTCCTTCTCGGTTGATCTTGGATTATATGAACTTCTAGGCCAAGTAGTAGGTGCTTTCATAAAACACATGAGTTAGATGGTGTTTGGGAGAGTCAATAGATGTTTGCCAAGCCCTCACGGTGTTAGAAGACTCAAGTTATCTTGGTTTAAGAGTTGTAAGCCCATTTATTCCTTCTCGGTTGATCTTGGATTATATGAACTTCTAGGCCAAGTAGTAGGTGCTTTCATAAAACACATGAGTTAGATGGTGTTTGGGAGAGTCAATAGATGTTTGCCAAGCCCTCACGGTGTTTGAAAACTCCAGTTATCTTGGTTTAAGAGTTGTTGGCCCATTTGTTCCTTCCCGGTTGATCTTGGATTATATGAACTTCTAGGCCAAGTAGTAGGTGTTTACCTGAAACACATGAGTTAGATGGTGTTTGGGAGAGTCAATAGATGTTTGCCAAGCCCTCACGGTGTTAGAAGACTCAAGTTATCTTGGTTTAAGAGTTGTAAGCCCATTTATTCCTTCTCGGTTGATCTTGGATTATATGAACTTCTAGGCCAAGTAGTAGGTGCTTTCATAAAACACATGAGTTAGATGGTGTTTGGGAGAGTCAATAGATGTTTGCCAAGCCCTCACGGTGTTAGAAGACTCAAGTTATCTTGGTTTAAGAGTTGTAAGCCCATTTGTTCCTTCCCGGTTGATCTTGGATTATATGAACTTCTAGGCCAAGTAGTAGGTGCTTACATGAAACACATGAGTTAGATGGTGTTTGGGAGAGTCAATAGATGTTTGCCAAGCCCTCACGGTGTTTGAAAACTCCAGTTATCTTGGTTTAAGAGTTGTTGGCCCATTTGTTCCTTCCCGGTTGATCTTGGATTATATGAACTTCTAGGCCAAGTAGTAGGTGTTTACCTGAAACACATGAGTTAGATGGTGTTTGGGAGAGTCAATAGATGTTTGCCAAGCCCTCACGGTGTTAGAAGACTCAAGTTATCTTGGTTTAAGAGTTGTAAGCCCATTTATTCCTTCTCGGTTGATCTTGGATTATATGAACTTCTAGGCCAAGTAGTAGGTGCTTTCATAAAACACATGAGTTAGATGGTGTTTGGGAGAGTCAATAGATGTTTGCCAAGCCCTCACGGTGTTAGAAGACTCAAGTTATCTTGGTTTAAGAGTTGTAAGCCCATTTATTCCTTCTCGGTTGATCTTGGATTATATGAACTTCTAGGCCAAGTAGTAGGTGCTTTCATAAAACACATGAGTTAGATGGTGTTTGGGAGAGTCAATAGATGTTTGCCAAGCCCTCACGGTGTTTGAAGACTCAAGTTATCTTGGTTTAAGAGTTGTTGGCCCATTTGTTCCTTCTCGGTTGATCTTGGATTATATGAACTTCTAGGCCAAGTAGTAGGTGTTTACATGAAACACATGAGTTAGATGGTGTTTGGGAGAGTCAATAGATGTTTGCCAAGCCCTCACGGTGTTTGAAGACTCAAGTTATCTTGGTTTAAGAGTTGTTGGCCCATTTGTTCCTTCTCGGTTGATCTTGGATTATATGAACTTCTAGGCCAAGTAGTAGGTGCTTTCATGAAACACATGAGTTAGATGGTGTTTGGGAGAGTCAATAGATGTTTGCCAAGCCCTCACGGTGTTAGAAGACTCAAGTTATCTTGGTTTAAGAGTTGTAAGCCCATTTATTCCTTCTCGGTTGATCTTGGATTATATGAACTTCTAGGCCAAGTAGTAGGTGCTTTCATAAAACACATGAGTTAGATGGTGTTTGGGAGAGTCAATAGATGTTTGCCAAGCCCTCACGGTGTTAGAAGACTCAAGTTATCTTGGTTTAAGAGTTGTAAGCCCATTTGTTCCTTCTCGGTTGATCTTGGATTATATGAACTTCTAGGCCAAGTAGTAGGTGCTTACATAAAACACATGAGTTAGATGGTGTTTGGGAGAGTCAATAGATGTTTGCCAAGCCCTCACGGTGTTTGAAGACTCAAGTTATCTTGGTTTAAGAGTTGTTGGCCCATTTGTTCCTTCTCGGTTGATCTTGGATTATATGAACTTCTAGGCCAAGTAGTAGGTGTTTACATGAAACATATGAGTTAGATGGTGTTTGCGAGAGTCAATAGATGTTTGCCAAGCCCTCACGGTGTTAGAAGACTCAAGTTATCTTGGTTTAAGAGTTGTAAGCCCATTTATTCCTTCTCGGTTGATCTTGGATTATATGAACTTCTAGGCCAAGTAGTAGGTGCTTTCATAAAACACATGAGTTAGATGGTGTTTGGGAGAGTCAATAGATGTTTGCCAAGCCCTCACGGTGTTAGAAGACTCAAGTTATCTTGGTTTAAGAGTTGTAAGCCCATTTGTTCCTTCCCGGTTGATCTTGGATTATATGAACTTCTAGGCCAAGTAGTAGGTGTTTACCTGAAACACATGAGTTAGATGGTGTTTGGGAGAGTCAATAGATGTTTGCCAAGCCCTCACGGTGTTAGAAGACTCAAGTTATCTTGGTTTAAGAGTTGTAAGCCCATTTATTCCTTCTCGGTTGATCTTGGATTATATGAACTTCTAGGCCAAGTAGTAGGTGCTTTCATAAAACACATGAGTTAGATGGTGTTTGGGAGAGTCAATAGATGTTTGCCAAGCCCTCACGGTGTTAGAAGACTCAAGTTATCTTGGTTTAAGAGTTGTAAGCCCATTTATTCCTTCTCGGTTGATCTTGGATTATATGAACTTCTAGGCCAAGTAGTAGGTGCTTTCATAAAACACATGAGTTAGATGGTGTTTGGGAGAGTCAATAGATGTTTGCCAAGCCCTCACGGTGTTTGAAAAATCAAGTTATCTTGGTTTAAGAGTTGTTGGCCCATTTGTTCCTTCTCGGTTGATCTTGGATTATATGAACTTCTAGGCCAAGTAGTAGGTGTTTACATGAAACACATGAGTTAGATGGTGTTTGGGAGAGTCAATAGATGTTTGCCAAGCCCTCACGGTGTTAGAAGACTCAAGTTATCTTGGTTTAAGAGTTGTAAGCCCATTTATTCCTTCTCGGTTGATCTTGGATTATATGAACTTCTAGGCCAAGTAGTAGGTGCTTTCATAAAACACATGAGTTAGATGGTGTTTGGGAGAGTCAATAGACGTTTGCCAAGCCCTCACGGTGTTTGAAGACTCAAGTTATCTTGGTTTAAGAGTTGTAAGCCTATTTGTTCCTTCTCGGTTGATCTTGGATTATATGAACTTCTAGGCCAAGTAGTAGGTGTTTACATGAAACACATGAGTTAGATGGTGTTTGGGAGAGTCAATAGATGTTTGCCAAGCCCTCACGGTGTTTGAAGACTCCAGTTATCTTGGTTTAAGAGTTGTTGGCCCATTTGTTCCTTCTCGGTTGATCTTGGATTATATGAACTTCTAGGCCAAGTAGTAGGTGTTTACATGAAACACATGAGTTAGATGGTGTTTGGGAGAGTCAATAGATGTTTGCCAAGCCCTCACGGTGTTAGAAGACTCAAGTTATCTTGGTTTAAGAGTTGTAAGCCCATTTATTCCTTCTCGGTTGATCTTGGATTATATGAACTTCTAGGCCAAGTAGTAGGTGCTTTCATAAAACACATGAGTTAGATGGTGTTTGGGAGAGTCAATAGATGTTTGCCAAGCCCTCACGGTGTTAGAAGACTCAAGTTATCTTGGTTTAAGAGTTGTAAGCCCATTTATTCCTTCTCGGTTGATCTTGGATTATATGAACTTCTAGGCCAAGTAGTAGGTGCTTTCATAAAACACATGAGTTAGATGGTGTTTGGGAGAGTCAATAGATGTTTGCCAAGCCCTCACGGTGTTTGAAGACTCAAGTTATCTTGGTTTAAGAGTTGTAAGCCTATTTGTTCCTTCTCGGTTCATCTTGGATTATATGAACTTCTAGGCCAAGTAGTAGGTGCTTTCATGAAACACATGAGTTAGATGGTGTTTGGGAGAGTCAATAGATGTTTGCCAAGCCCTCACGGTGTTTGAAAAATCAAGTTATCTTGGTTTAAGAGTTGTTGGCCCATTTGTTCCTTCTCGGTTGATCTTGGATTATATGAACTTCTAGGCCAAGTAGTAGGTGCTTACATGAAACACATGAGTTAGATGGTGTTTGGGAGAGTCAATAGATGTTTGCCAAGCCCTCACGGTGTTAGAAGACTCAAGTTATCTTGGTTTAAGAGTTGTAAGCCCATTTATTCCTTCTCGGTTGATCTTGGATTATATGAACTTCTAGGCCAAGTAGTAGGTGCTTTCATAAAACACATGAGTTAGATGGTGTTTGGGAGAGTCAATAGACGTTTGCCAAGCCCTCACGGTGTTTGAAGACTCAAGTTATCTTGGTTTAAGAGTTGTAAGCCTATTTGTTCCTTCTCGGTTGATCTTGGATTATATGAACTTCTAGGCCAAGTAGTAGGTGCTTACATGAAACACATGAGTTAGATGGTGTTTGGGAGAGTCAATAGATGTTTGCCAAGCCCTCACGGTGTTTGAAGACTCAAGTTATCTTGGTTTAAGAGTTGTTGGCCCATTTGTTCCTTCTCGGTTGATCTTGGATTATATGAACTTCTAGGCCAAGTAGTAGGTGTTTACATGAAACACATGAGTTAGATGGTGTTTGGGAGAGTCAATAGATGTTTGCCAAGCCCTCACGGTGTTAGAAGACTCAAGTTATCTTGGTTTAAGAGTTGTAAGCCCATTTATTCCTTCTCGGTTGATCTTGGATTATATGAACTTCTAGGCCAAGTAGTAGGTGCTTTCATAAAACACATGAGTTAGATGGTGTTTGGGAGAGTCAATAGATGTTTGCCAAGCCCTCACGGTGTTAGAAGACTCAAGTTATCTTGGTTTAAGAGTTGTAAGCCTATTTGTTCCTTCTCGGTTGATCTTGGATTATATGAACTTCTAGGACAAGTAGTAGGTGCTTTACATGAAACACATGAGTTAGATGGTGTTTGGGAGAGTCAATAGATGTTTGCCAAGCCCTCACGGTGTTAGAAGACTCAAGTTATCTTGGTTTAAGAGTTGTAAGCCCATTTATTCCTTCTCGGTTGATCTTGGATTATATGAACTTCTAGGCCAAGTAGTAGGTGCTTTCATAAAACACATGAGTTAGATGGTGTTTGGGAGAGTCAATAGATGTTTGCCAAGCCCTCACGGTGTTAGAAGACTCAAGTTATCTTGGTTTAAGAGTTGTAAGCCCATTTATTCCTTCTCGGTTGATCTTGGATTATATGAACTTCTAGGCCAAGTAGTAGGTGCTTTCATAAAACACATGAGTTAGATGGTGTTTGGGAGAGTCAATAGATGTTTGCCAAGCCCTCACGGTGTTTGAAGACTCAAGTTATCTTGGTTTAAGAGTTGTAAGCCCATTTGTTCCTTCTCGGTTGATCTTGGATTATATGAACTTCTAGGCCAAGTAGTAGGTGTTTACATGAAACACATGAGTTAGATGGTGTTTGGGAGAGTCAATAGATGTTTGCCAAGCCCTCACGGTGTTTGAAGACTCAAGTTATCTTGGTTTAAGAGTTGTTGGCCCATTTGTTCCTTCTCGGTTGATCTTGGATTATATGAACTTCTAGGCCAAGTAGTAGGTGTTTACATGAAACACATGAGTTAGATGGTGTTTGGGAGAGTCAATAGATGTTTGCCAAGCCCTCACGGTGTTAGAAGACTCAAGTTATCTTGGTTTAAGAGTTGTAAGCCCATTTATTCCTTCTCGGTTGATCTTGGATTATATGAACTTCTAGGCCAAGTAGTAGGTGCTTTCATAAAACACATGAGTTAGATGGTGTTTGGGAGAGTCAATAGATGTTTGCCAAGCCCTCACGGTGTTAGAAGACTCAAGTTATCTTGGTTTAAGAGTTGTAAGCCCATTTATTCCTTCTCGGTTGATCTTGGATTATATGAACTTCTAGGCCAAGTAGTAGGTGCTTTCATAAAACACATGAGTTAGATGGTGTTTGGGAGAGTCAATAGATGTTTGCCAAGCCCTCACGGTGTTAGAAGACTCAAGTTATCTTGGTTTAAGAGTTGTAAGCCCATTTATTCCTTCTCGGTTGATCTTGGATTATATGAACTTCTAGGCCAAGTAGTAGGTGCTTTCATAAAACACATGAGTTAGATGGTGTTTGGGAGAGTCAATAGATGTTTGCCAAGCCCTCACGGTGTTTGAAGACTCAAGTTATCTTGGTTTAAGAGTTGTAAGCCTATTTGTTCCTTCTCGGTTGATCTTGGATTATATGAACTTCTAGGCCAAGTAGTAGGTGCTTTCATGAAACACATGAGTTAGATGGTGTTTGGGAGAGTCAATAGATGTTTGCCAAGCCCTCACGGTGTTTGAAAAATCTAGTTATCTTGGTTTAAGAGTTGTTGGCCCATTTGTTCCTTCTCGGTTGATCTTGGATTATATGAACTTCTAGGCCAAGTAGTAGGTGTTTACATGAAACACATGAGTTAGATGGTGTTTGGGAGAGTCAATAGATGTTTGCCAAGCCCTCACGGTGTTAGAAGACTCAAGTTATCTTGGTTTAAGAGTTGTAAGCCCATTTATTCCTTCTCGGTTGATCTTGGATTATATGAACTTCTAGGCCAAGTAGTAGGTGCTTTCATAAAACACATGAGTTAGATGGTGTTTGGGAGAGTCAATAGATGTTTGCCAAGCCCTCACGGTGTTAGAAGACTCAAGTTATCTTGGTTTAAGAGTTGTAAGCCCATTTGTTCCTTCCCGGTTGATCTTGGATTATATGAACTTCTAGGCCAAGTAGTAGGTGCTTACATAAAACACATGAGTTAGATGGGGTTTGGGAGAGTCAATAGACGTTTGCCAAGCCCTCACGGTGTTTGAAAACTCCAGTTATCTTGGTTTAAGAGTTGTTGGCCCATTTGTTCCTTCCCGGTTGATCTTGGATTATATGAACTTCTAGGCCAAGTAGTAGGTGTTTACATGAAACACATGAGTTAGATGGTGTTTGGGAGAGTCAATAGATGTTTGCCAAGCCCTCACGGTGTTAGAAGACTCAAGTTATCTTGGTTTAAGAGTTGTAAGCCCATTTATTCCTTCTCGGTTGATCTTGGATTATATGAACTTCTAGGCCAAGTAGTAGGTGCTTTCATAAAACACATGAGTTAGATGGTGTTTGGGAGAGTCAATAGATGTTTGCCAAGCCCTCACGGTGTTAGAAGACTCAAGTTATCTTGGTTTAAGAGTTGTAAGCCCATTTATTCCTTCTCGGTTGATCTTGGATTATATGAACTTCTAGGCCAAGTAGTAGGTGCTTTCATAAAACACATGAGTTAGATGGTGTTTGGGAGAGTCAATAGATGTTTGCCAAGCCCTCACGGTGTTTGAAGACTCAAGTTATCTTGGTTTAAGAGTTGTTGGCCCATTTGTTCCTTCTCGGTTGATCTTGGATTATATGAACTTCTAGGCCAAGTAGTAGGTGTTTACATGAAACACATGAGTTAGATGGTGTTTGGGAGAGTCAATAGATGTTTGCCAAGCCCTCACGGTGTTAGAAGACTCAAGTTATCTTGGTTTAAGAGTTGTAAGCCCATTTGTTCCTTCTCGGTTGATCTTGGATTATATGAATTTCTAGGCCAAGTAGTAGGTGTTTTCTTGAAACACATGAGTTAGATGGTGTTTGGGAGAGTCAATAGATGTTTGCCAAGCCCTCACGGTGTTAGAAGACTCAAGTTATCTTGGTTTAAGAGTTGTAAGCCCATTTATTCCTTCTCGGTTGATCTTGGATTATATGAACTTCTAGGCCAAGTAGTAGGTGCTTTCATAAAACACATGAGTTAGATGGTGTTTGGGAGAGTCAATAGACGTTTGCCAAGCCCTCACGGTGTTTGAAGACTCAAGTTATCTTGGTTTAAGAGTTGTAAGCCTATTTGTTCCTTCTCGGTTCATCTTGGATTATATGAACTTCTAGGCCAAGAGGTAGGTGTTTACATGAAACACATGAGTTAGATGGTGTTTGGGAGAGTCAATAGATGTTTGCCAAGCCCTCACGGTGTTTGAAGACTCAAGTTATCTTGGTTTAAGAGTTGTTGGCCCATTTGTTCCTTCTCGGTTGATCTTGGATTATATGAACTTCTAGGCCAAGTAGTAGGTGTTTACATGAAACACATGAGTTAGATGGTGTTTGGGAGAGTCAATAGATGTTTGCCAAGCCCTCACGGTGTTAGAAGACTCAAGTTATCTTGGTTTAAGAGTTGTAAGCCCATTTATTCCTTCTCGGTTGATCTTGGATTATATGAACTTCTAGGCCAAGTAGTAGGTGCTTTCATAAAACACATGAGTTAGATGGTGTTTGGGAGAGTCAATAGATGTTTGCCAAGCCCTCACGGTGTTAGAAGACTCAAGTTATCTTGGTTTAAGAGTTGTAAGCCCATTTATTCCTTCTCGGTTGATCTTGGATTATATGAACTTCTAGGCCAAGTAGTAGGTGCTTTCATAAAACACATGAGTTAGATGGTGTTTGGGAGAGTCAATAGATGTTTGCCAAGCCCTCACGGTGTTAGAAGACTCAAGTTATCTTGGTTTAAGAGTTGTTGGCCCATTTGTTCCTTCTCGGTTGATCTTGGATTATATGAACTTCTAGGCCAAGTAGTAGGTGTTTACATGAAACACATGAGTTAGATGGTGTTTGGGAGAGTCAATAGATGTTTGCCAAGCCCTCACGGTGTTTGAAGACTCAAGTTATCTTGGTTTAAGAGTTGTTGGCCCATTTGTTCCTTCTCGGTTGATCTTGGATTATATGAACTTCTAGGCCAAGTAGTAGGTGTTTACATGAAACACATGAGTTAGATGGTGTTTGCAAGAGTCAATAGATGTTTGCCAAGCCCTCACGGTGTTAGAAGACTCAAGTTATCTTGGTTTAAGAGTTGTAAGCCCATTTATTCCTTCTCGGTTGATCTTGGATTATATGAACTTCTAGGCCAAGTAGTAGGTGCTTTCATAAAACACATGAGTTAGATGGTGTTTGGGAGAGTCAATAGACGTTTGCCAAGCCCTCACGGTGTTTGAAGACTCAAGTTATCTTGGTTTAAGAGTTGTAAGCCTATTTGTTCCTTCTCGGTTGATCTTGGATTATATGAACTTCTAGGCCAAGTAGTAGGTGCTTTCATAAAACACATGAGTTAGATGGTGTTTGGGAGAGTCAATAGACGTTTGCCAAGCCCTCACGGTGTTTGAAGACTCAAGTTATCTTGGTTTAAGAGTTGTTGGCCCATTTGTTCCTTCTCGGTTGATCTTGGATTATATGAACTTCTAGGCCAAGTAGTAGGTGTTTACATGAAACACATGAGTTAGATGGTGTTTGGGAGAGTCAATAGATGTTTGCCAAGCCCTCACGGTGTTAGAAGACTCAAGTTATCTTGGTTTAAGAGTTGTAAGCCCATTTATTCCTTCTCGGTTGATCTTGGATTATATGAACTTCTAGGCCAAGTAGTAGGTGCTTTCATAAAACACATGAGTTAGATGGTGTTTGGGAGAGTCAATAGATGTTTGCCAAGCCCTCACGGTGTTAGAAGACTCAAGTTATCTTGGTTTAAGAGTTGTAAGCCCATTTATTCCTTCTCGGTTGATCTTGGATTATATGAACTTCTAGGCCAAGTAGTAGGTGCTTTCATAAAACACATGAGTTAGATGGTGTTTGGGAGAGTCAATAGATGTTTGCCAAGCCCTCACGGTGTTAGAAGACTCAAGTTATCTTGGTTTAAGAGTTGTAAGCCCATTTATTCCTTCTCGGTTGATCTTGGATTATATGAACTTCTAGGCCAAGTAGTAGGTGCTTTCATAAAACACATGAGTTAGATGGTGTTTGGGAGAGTCAATAGATGTTTGCCAAGCCCTCACGGTGTTTGAAGACTCAAGTTATCTTGGTTTAAGAGTTGTAAGCCTATTTGTTCCTTCTCGGTTGATCTTGGATTATATGAACTTCTAGGCCAAGTAGTAGGTGCTTACATGAAACACATGAGTTAGATGGTGTTTGGGAGAGTCAATAGATGTTTGCCAAGCCCTCACGGTGTTTGAAGACTCAAGTTATCTTGGTTTAAGAGTTGTTGGCCCATTTGTTCCTTCTCGGTTGATCTTGGATTATATGAACTTCTAGGCCAAGTAGTAGGTGTTTACATGAAACACATGAGTTAGATGGTGTTTGGAAGAGTCAATAGATGTTTGCCAAGCCCTCACGGTGTTAGAAGACTCAAGTTATCTTGGTTTAAGAGTTGTAAGCCCATTTATTCCTTCTCGGTTGATCTTGGGTTATATGAACTTCTAGGCCAAGTAGTAGGTGCTTTCATAAAACACATGAGTTAGATGGTGTTTGGGAGAGTCAATAGATGTTTGCCAAGCCCTCACGGTGTTAGAAGACTCAAGTTATCTTGGTTTAAGAGTTGTAAGCCCATTTGTTCCTTCCCGGTTGATCTTGGATTATATGAACTTCTAGGCCAAGTAGTAGGTGTTTACCTGAAACACATGAGTTAGATGGTGTTTGGGAGAGTCAATAGATGTTTGCCAAGCCTTCACGGTGTTTGAAGACTCAAGTTATCTTGGTTTAAGAGTTGTTGGCCCATTTGTTCCTTCTCGGTTGATCTTGGATTATATGAACTTCTAGGCCAAGTAGTAGGTGTTTACATGAAACACATGAGTTAGATGGTGTTTGGGAGAGTCAATAGATGTTTGCCAAGCCCTCACGGTGTTAGAAGACTCAAGTTATCTTGGTTTAAGAGTTGTAAGCCCATTTATTCCTTCTCGGTTGATCTTGGATTATATGAACTTCTAGGCCAAGTAGTAGGTGCTTTCATAAAACACATGAGTTAGATGGTGTTTGGGAGAGTCAATAGATGTTTGCCAAGCCCTCACGGTGTTAGAAGACTCAAGTTATCTTGGTTTAAGAGTTGTAAGCCCATTTATTCCTTCTCGGTTGATCTTGGATTATATGAACTTCTAGGCCAAGTAGTAGGTGCTTTCATAAAACACATGAGTTAGATGGTGTTTGGGAGAGTCAATAGATGTTTGCCAAGCCCTCACGGTGTTAGAAGACTCAAGTTATCTTGGTTTAAGAGTTGTAAGCCCATTTATTCCTTCTCGGTTGATCTTGGATTATATGAACTTCTAGGCCAAGTAGTAGGTGCTTTCATAAAACACATGAGTTAGATGGTGTTTGGGAGAGTCAATAGATGTTTGCCAAGCCCTCACGGTGTTTGAAGACTCAAGTTATCTTGGTTTAAGAGTTGTAAGCCTATTTGTTCCTTCTCGGTTGATCTTGGATTATATGAACTTCTAGGCCAAGTAGTAGGTGTTTACATGAAACACATGAGTTAGATGGGGTTTAGAAGAGTCAATAGATGTTTGCCAAGCCCTCACGGTGTTTGAAGACTCAAGTTATCTTGGTTTAAGAGTTGTTGGCCCATTTGTTCCTTCTCGGTTGATCTTGGATTATATGAACTTCTAGGCCAAGTAGTAGGTGCTTTCATAAAACACATGAGTTAGATGGTGTTTGGGAGAGTCAATAGATGTTTGCCAAGCCCTCACGGTGTTAGAAGACTCAAGTTATCTTGGTTTAAGAGTTGTAAGCCCATTTATTCCTTCTCGGTTGATCTTGGATTATATGAACTTCTAGGCCAAGTAGTAGGTGCTTTCATAAAACACATGAGTTAGATGGTGTTTGGGAGAGTCAATAGACGTTTGCCAAGCCCTCACGGTGTTTGAAGACTCAAGTTATCTTGGTTTAAGAGTTGTAAGCCTATTTGTTCCTTCTCGGTTGATCTTGGATTATATGAACATCTAGGCCAAGTAGTAGGTGTTTACATGAAACACATGAGTTAGATGGTGTTTGGGAGAGTCAATAGATGTTTGCCAAGCCCTCACGGTGTTTGAAGACTCAAGTTATCTTGGTTTAAGAGTTGTTGGCCCATTTGTTCCTTCTCGGTTGATCTTGGATTATATGAACTTCTAGGCCAAGTTATAGGTGCTTTCCTGAAACACATGAGTTAGATGGTGTTTGGGAGAGTCAATAGATGTTTGCCAAGCCCTCACGGTGTTAGAAGACTCAAGTTATCTTGGTTTAAGAGTTGTAAGCCCATTTATTCCTTCTCGGTTGATCTTGGATTATATGAACTTCTAGGCCAAGTAGTAGGTGCTTTCATAAAACACATGAGTTAGATGGTGTTTGGGAGAGTCAATAGATGTTTGCCAAGCCCTCACGGTGTTAGAAGACTCAAGTTATCTTGGTTTAAGAGTTGTAAGCCCATTTATTCCTTCTCGGTTGATCTTGGATTATATGAACTTCTAGGCCAAGTAGTAGGTGCTTTCATAAAACACATGAGTTAGATGGTGTTTGGGAGAGTCAATAGATGTTTGCCAAGCCCTCACGGTGTTTGAAGACTCAAGTTATCTTGGTTTAAGAGTTGTTGGCCCATTTGTTCCTTCTCGGTTGATCTTGGATTATATGAACTTCTAGGCCAAGTAGTAGGTGTTTACATGAAACACATGAGTTAGATGGTGTTTGGGAGAGTCAATAGATGTTTGCCAAGCCCTCACGGTGTTAGAAGACTCAAGTTATCTTGGTTTAAGAGTTGTAAGCCCATTTATTCCTTCTCGGTTGATCTTGGATTATATGAACTTCTAGGCCAAGTAGTAGGTGCTTTCATAAAACACATGAGTTAGATGGTGTTTGGGAGAGTCAATAGATGTTTGCCAAGCCCTCACGGTGTTAGAAGACTCAAGTTATCTTGGTTTAAGAGTTGTTGGCCCATTTGTTCCTTCTCGGTTGATCTTGGATTATATGAACTTCTAGGCCAAGTAGTAGGTGTTTACATGAAACACATGAGTTAGATGGTGTTTGCGAGAGTCAATAGATGTTTGCCAAGCCCTCACGGTGTTAGAAGACTCAAGTTATCTTGGTTTAAGATTTGTGAGCCCATTTATTCCTTCTCGGTTGATCTTGGATTATATGAACTTCTAGGCCAAGTAGTAGGTGCTTTCATAAAACACATGAGTTAGATGGTGTTTGGGAGAGTCAATAGATGTTTGCCAAGCCCTCACGGTGTTAGAAGACTCAAGTTATCTTGGTTTAAGAGTTGTAAGCCCATTTATTCCTTCTCGGTTGATCTTGGATTATATGAACTTCTAGGCCAAGTAGTAGGTGCTTTCATAAAACACATGAGTTAGATGGTGTTTGGGAGAGTCAATAGACGTTTGCCAAGCCCTCACGGTGTTTGAAGACTCAAGTTATCTTGGTTTAAGAGTTGTTGGCCCATTTGTTCCTTCTCGGTTGATCTTGGATTATATGAACTTCTAGGCCAAGTAGTAGGTGCTTTCATGAAACACATGAGTTAGATGGTGTTTGGGAGAGTCAATAGATGTTTGCCAATCCCTCACGGTGTTTGAAGACTCAAGTTATCTTGGTTTAAGAGTTGTTGGCCCATTTGTTCCTTCTCGGTTGATCTTGGATTATATGAACTTCTAGGCCAAGTAGTAGGTGCTTTCATAAAACACATGAGTTAGATGGTGTTTGGGAGAGTCAATAGATGTTTGCCAAGCCCTCACGGTGTTAGAAGACTCAAGTTATCTTGGTTTAAGAGTTGTAAGCCCATTTATTCCTTCTCGGTTGATCTTGGATTATATGAACTTCTAGGCCAAGTAGTAGGTGCTTTCATAAAACACATGAGTTAGATGGTGTTTGGGAGAGTCAATAGACGTTTGCCAAGCCCTCACGGTGTTTGAAGACTCAAGTTATCTTGGTTTAAGAGTTGTAAGCCTATTTGTTCCTTCTCGGTTGATCTTGGATTATATGAACTTCTAGGCCAAGTAGTAGGTGCTTACATGAAACACATGAGTTAGATGGTGTTTGGGAGAGTCAATAGATGTTTGCCAAGCCCTCACGGTGTTAGAAGACTCAAGTTATCTTGGTTTAAGAGTTGTAAGCCCATTTATTCCTTCTCGGTTGATCTTGGATTATATGAACTTCTAGGCCAAGTAGTAGGTGCTTTCATAAAACACATGAGTTAGATGGTGTTTGGGAGAGTCAATAGATGTTTGCCAAGCCCTCACGGTGTTAGAAGACTCAAGTTATCTTGGTTTAAGAGTTGTAAGCCCATTTATTCCTTCTCGGTTGATCTTGGATTATATGAACTTCTAGGCCAAGTAGTAGGTGCTTTCATAAAACACATGAGTTAGATGGTGTTTGGGAGAGTCAATAGATGTTTGCCAAGCCCTCACGGTGTTTGAAGACTCAAGTTATCTTGGTTTAAGAGTTGTTGGCCCATTTGTTCCTTCTCGGTTGATCTTGGATTATATGAACTTCTAGGCCAAGTAGTAGGTGTTTACATGAAACACATGAGTTAGATGGTGTTTGGGAGAGTCAATAGATGTTTGCCAAGCCCTCACGGTTTTAGAAGACTCAAGTTATCTTGGATTAAGAGTTGTAAGCCTATTTGTTCCTTCTCGGTTGATCTTGGATTATATGAACTTCTAGGCCAAGTAGTAGGTGCTTTCATAAAACACATGAGTTAGATGGTGTTTGGGAGAGTCAATAGACGTTTGCCAAGCCCTCACGGTGTTTGAAGACTCAAGTTATCTTGGTTTAAGAGTTGTAAGCCCATTTATTCCTTCTCGGTTGATCTTGGATTATATGAACTTCTAGGCCAAGTAGTAGGTGCTTTCATAAAACACATGAGTTAGATGGTGTTTGGGAGAGTCAATAGATGTTTGCCAAGCCCTCACGGTGTTAGAAGACTCAAGTTATCTTGGTTTAAGAGTTGTAAGCCCATTTATTCCTTCTCGGTTGATCTTGGATTATATGAACTTCTAGGCCAAGTAGTAGGTGCTTTCATAAAACACATGAGTTAGATGGTGTTTGGGAGAGTCAATAGATGTTTGCCAAGCCCTCACGGTGTTTGAAGACTCAAGTTATCTTGGTTTAAGAGTTGTTGGCCCATTTGTTCCTTCTCGGTTGATCTTGGATTATATGAACTTCTAGGCCAAGAGGTAGGTGTTTACATGAAACACATGAGTTAGATGGTGTTTGCGAGAGTCAATAGATGTTTGCCAAGCCCTCACGGTGTTAGAAGACTCAAGTTATCTTGGTTTAAGAGTTGTAAGCCCATTTATTCCTTCTCGGTTGATCTTGGATTATATGAACTTCTAGGCCAAGTAGTAGGTGCTTTCATAAAACACATGAGTTAGATGGTGTTTGGGAGAGTCAATAGATGTTTGCCAAGCCCTCACGGTGTTAGAAGACTCAAGTTATCTTGGTTTAAGAGTTGTTGGCCCATTTGTTCCTTCTCGGTTGATCTTGGATTATATGAACTTCTAGGCCAAGTAGTAGGTGTTTACATGAAACACATGAGTTAGATGGTGTTTGGGAGAGTCAATAGATGTTTGCCAAGCCCTCACGGTGTTAGAAGACTCAAGTTATCTTGGTTTAAGATTTGTGAGCCCATTTCTACCTTCTCGGTTGATCTTTATAAGAACTTCTAGGCCAAGTTATAGGTGCTTTCCTGAAACACATGAGTTAGATGGTGTTTGGGAGAGTCAATAGATGTTTGCCAAGCCCTCACGGTGTTTGAAGACTCAAGTTAACTTGGTTTTAGATTTGTGAGCCCATTTATTCCTTCTCGGTTGATCTTGGATTATATGAACTTCTAGGCCAAGTAGTAGGTGCTTTCATAAAACACATGAGTTAGATGGTGTTTGGGAGAGTCAATAGATGTTTGCCAAGCCCTCACGGTGTTAGAAGACTCAAGTTATCTTGGTTTAAGAGTTGTAAGCCCATTTATTCCTTCTCGGTTGATCTTGGATTATATGAACTTCTAGGCCAAGTAGTAGGTGCTTTCATAAAACACATGAGTTAGATGGTGTTTGGGAGAGTCAATAGACGTTTGCCAAGCCCTCACGGTGTTTGAAGACTCAAGTTATCTTGGTTTAAGAGTTGTTGGCCCATTTGTTCCTTCTCGGTTGATCTTGGATTATATGAACTTCTAGGCCAAGTAGTAGGTGTTTACATGAAACACATGAGTTAGATGGTGTTTGGGAGAGTCAATAGATGTTTGCCAAGCCCTCACGGTGTTAGAAGACTCAAGTTATCTTGGTTTAAGAGTTGTAAGCCCATTTGTTCCTTCTCGGTTGATCTTGGATTATATGAACTTCTAGGCCAAGTAGTAGGTGCTTTCATAAAACACATGAGTTAGATGGTGTTTGGGAGAGTCAATAGATGTTTGCCAAGCCCTCACGGTGTTAGAAGACTCAAGTTATCTTGGTTTAAGAGTTGTTGGCCCATTTGTTCCTTCTCGGTTGATCTTGGATTATATGAACTTCTAGGCCAAGTAGTAGGTGCTTTCATAAAACACATGAGTTAGATGGTGTTTGGGAGAGTCAATAGACGTTTGCCAAGCCCTCACGGTGTTTGAAGACTCAAGTTATCTTGGTTTAAGATTTGTGAGCCCATTTGTTCCTTCTCGGTTGATCTTGGATTATATGAACTTCTAGGCCAAGTAGTAGGTGCTTTCATAAAACACATGAGTTAGATGGTGTTTGGGAGAGTCAATAGATGTTTGCCAAGCCCTCACGGTGTTAGAAGACTCAAGTTATCTTGGTTTAAGAGTTGTAAGCCCATTTATTCCTTCTCGGTTGATCTTGGATTATATGAACTTCTAGGCCAAGTAGTAGGTGCTTTCATGAAACACATGAGTTAGATGGTGTTTGGGAGAGTCAATAGACGTTTGCCAAGCCCTCACGGTGTTTGAAGACTCAAGTTATCTTGGTTCAAGAGTTGTAAGCCTATTTGTTCCTTCTCGGTTGATCTTGGATTATATGAACTTCTAGGCCAAGTAGTAGGTGTTTACATGAAACACATGAGTTAGATGGTGTTTGGGAGAGTCAATAGATGTTTGCCAAGCCCTCACGGTGTTTGAAGACTCAAGTTAACTTGGTTTAAGATTTGTGAGCCCATTTATTCCTTCTCGGTTGATCTTGGATTATATGAACTTCTAGGCCAAGTAGTAGGTGCTTTCATAAAACACATGAGTTAGATGGTGTTTGGGAGAGTCAATAGATGTTTGCCAAGCCCTCACGGTGTTAGAAGACTCAAGTTATCTTGGTTTAAGAGTTGTAAGCCCATTTGTTCCTTCTCGGTTGATCTTGGATTATATGAACTTCTAGGCCAAGTAGTAGGTGCTTACATGAAACACATGAGTTAGATGGTGTTTGGGAGAGTCAATAGATGTTTGCCAAGCCCTCACGGTGTTAGAAGACTCAAGTTATCTTGGTTTAAGAGTTGTAAGCCCATTTATTCCTTCTCGGTTGATCTTGGATTATATGAACTTCTAGGCCAAGTAGTAGGTGCTTTCATAAAACACATGAGTTAGATGGTGTTTGGGAGAGTCAATAGATGTTTGCCAAGCCCTCACGGTGTTAGAAGACTCAAGTTATCTTGGTTTAAGAGTTGTTGGCCCATTTGTTCCTTCTCGGTTGATCTTGGATTATATGAACTTCTAGGCCAAGTAGTAGGTGTTTACCTGAAACACATGAGTTAGATGGTGTTTGCGAGAGTCAATAGATGTTTGCCAAGCCCTCACGGTGTTAGAAGACTCAAGTTATCTTGGTTTAAGAATTGTGTGCCCATTTGTTCCTTCTCGGTTGATCTTGGATTATATGAACTTCTAGGCCAAGTTTTAGGTGCTTTCATGAAACACATGAGTTAGATGGTGTTTGGGAGAGTCAATAGATGTTTGCCAAGCCCTCACGGTGTTTGAAGACTCAAGTTAACTTGGTTTTAGATTTGTGAGCCCATTTATTCCTTCTCGGTTGATCTTGGATTATATGAACTTCTAGGCCAAGTAGTAGGTGCTTTCATAAAACACATGAGTTAGATGGTGTTTGGGAGAGTCAATAGATGTTTGCCAAGCCCTCACGGTGTTAGAAGACTCAAGTTATCTTGGTTTAAGAGTTGTAAGCCCATTTATTCCTTCTCGGTTGATCTTGGATTATATGAACTTCTAGGCCAAGTAGTAGGTGCTTTCATAAAACACATGAGTTAGATGGTGTTTGGGAGAGTCAATAGATGTTTGCCAAGCCCTCACGGTGTTAGAAGACTCAAGTTATCTTGGTTTAAGAGTTGTAAGCCCATTTATTCCTTCTCGGTTGATCTTGGATTATATGAACTTCTAGGCCAAGTAGTAGGTGCTTTCATAAAACACATGAGTTAGATGGTGTTTGGGAGAGTCAATAGATGTTTGCCAAGCCCTCACGGTGTTTGAAGACTCAAGTTATCTTGGTTTAAGAGTTGTTGGCCCATTTGTTCCTTCTCGGTTGATCTTGGATTATATGAACTTCTAGGCCAAGTAGTAGGTGCTTACATGAAACACATGAGTTAGATGGTGTTTGGGAGAGTCAATAGATGTTTGCCAAGCCCTCACGGTGTTAGAAGACTCAAGTTATCTTGGTTTAAGAGTTGTAAGCCCATTTATTCCTTCTCGGTTGATCTTGGATTATATGAACTTCTAGGCCAAGTAGTAGGTGCTTTCATGAAACACATGAGTTAGATGGGGTTTAGGAGAGTCAATAGATGTTTGCCAAGCCCTTACGGTGTTAGAAGACTGAAGTTATCTTGGTTTAAGATTTGTAAGCCTATTTGTTCCTTCTCGGTTGATCTTGGTTTATAAGAACTTCTAGGCCAAGTTATAGGTGCTTTCCTGAAACACATGAGTTTGATGGTGTTTGGGAGAGTCAATAGATGTTTGCCAAGCCCTCACGGTGTTTGAAGACTCAAGTTATCTTGGTTTAAGAGTTGTAAGCCTATTTGTTCCTTCTCGGTTGATCTTGGATTATATGAACTTCTAGGCCAAGTAGTAGGTGCTTTCATAAAACACATGAGTTAGATGGTGTTTGGGAGAGTCAATAGATGTTTGCCAAGCCCTCACGGTGTTAGAAGACTCAAGTTATCTTGGTTTAAGAGTTGTAAGCCCATTTATTCCTTCTCGGTTGATCTTGGATTATATGAACTTCTAGGCCAAGTAGTAGGTGCTTTCATAAAACACATGAGTTAGATGGTGTTTGGGAGAGTCAATAGATGTTTGCCAAGCCCTCACGGTGTTAGAAGACTCAAGTTATCTTGGTTTAAGAGTTGTAAGCCCATTTATTCCTTCTCGGTTGATCTTGGATTATATGAACTTCTAGGCCAAGTAGTAGGTGCTTTCATAAAACACATGAGTTAGATGGTGTTTGGGAGAGTCAATAGATGTTTGCCAAGCCCTCACGGTGTTTGAAGACTCAAGTTATCTTGGTTTAAGAGTTGTAAGCCTATTTGTTCCTTCTCGGTTGATCTTGGATTCTATGAACTTCTAGGCCAAGTAGTAGGTGCTTACATGAAACACATGAGTTAGATGGTGTTTGGGAGAGTCAATAGATGTTTGCCAAGCCTTCACGGTGTTTGAAGACTCAAGTTATCTTGGTTTAAGAGTTGTAAGCCTATTTGTTCCTTCTCGGTTGATCTTGGATTATATGAACTTCTAGGCCAAGTAGTAGGTGCTTTCCTGAAACACATGAGTTTGATGGTGTTTGGGAGAGTCAATAGATGTTTGCCAAGCCTTCACGGTGTTTGAAGACTCAAGTTATCTTGGTTTAAGAGTTGTAAGCCCATTTATTCCTTCCCGGTTGATCTTGGATTATATGAACTTCTAGGCCAAGTAGTAGGTGCTTTCATAAAACACATGAGTTAGATGGTGTTTGGGAGAGTCAATAGATGTTTGCCAAGCCCTCACGGTGTTAGAAGACTCAAGTTATCTTGGTTTAAGAGTTGTAAGCCCATTTATTCCTTCTCGGTTGATCTTGGATTATATGAACTTCTAGGCCAAGTAGTAGGTGCTTTCATAAAACACATGAGTTAGATGGTGTTTGGGAGAGTCAATAGATGTTTGCCAAGCCCTCACGGTGTTTGAAGACTCAAGTTATCTTGGTTTAAGAGTTGTTGGCCCATTTGTTCCTTCTCGGTTGATCTTGGATTATATGAACTTCTAGGCCAAGTAGTAGGTGTTTACATGAAACACATGAGTTAGATGGTGTTTGGGAGAGTCAATAGATGTTTGCCAAGCCCTCACGGTGTTAGAAGACTCAAGTTATCTTGGTTTAAGAGTTGTAAGCCCATTTATTCCTTCTCGGTTGATCTTGGATTATATGAACTTCTAGGCCAAGTAGTAGGTGCTTTCATAAAACACATGAGTTAGATGGTGTTTGGGAGAGTCAATAGATGTTTGCCAATCCCTCACGGTGTTAGAAGACTCAAGTTATCTTGGTTTAAGAGTTGTTGGCCCATTTGTTCCTTCTCGGTTGATCTTGGATTATATGAACTTCTAGGCCAAGTAGTAGGTGTTTACATGAAACACATGAGTTAGATGGTGTTTGGGAGAGTCAATAGATGTTTGCCAATCCCTCACGGTGTTAGAAGACTCAAGTTATCTTGGTTTAAGATTTGTGTGCCCATTTGTTCCTTCTCGGTTGATCTTGGATTATAAGAACTTCTAGGCCAAGTTGTAGGTGCTTTCATAAAACACATGAGTTAGATGGTGTTTGGGAGAGTCAATAGACGTTTGCCAAGCCCTCACGGTGTTTGAAGACTCAAGTTATCTTGGTTTAAGAGTTGTAAGCCTATTTGTTCCTTCTCGGTTGATCTTGGATTATATGAACTTCTAGGCCAAGTAGTAGGTGCTTTCATAAAACACATGAGTTAGATGGTGTTTGGGAGAGTCAATAGATGTTTGCCAAGCCCTCACGGTGTTAGAAGACTCAAGTTATCTTGGTTTAAGAGTTGTAAGCCCATTTATTCCTTCTCGGTTGATCTTGGATTATATGAACTTCTAGGCCAAGTAGTAGGTGCTTTCATAAAACACATGAGTTAGATGGTGTTTGGGAGAGTCAATAGATGTTTGCCAAGCCCTCACGGTGTTAGAAGACTCAAGTTATCTTGGTTTAAGAGTTGTAAGCCCATTTATTCCTTCTCGGTTGATCTTGGATTATATGAACTTCTAGGCCAAGTAGTAGGTGCTTTCATAAAACACATGAGTTAGATGGTGTTTGGGAGAGTCAATAGATGTTTGCCAAGCCCTCACGGTGTTTGAAGACTCAAGTTATCTTGGTTTAAGAGTTGTTGGCCCATTTGTTCCTTCTCGGTTGATCTTGGATTATATGAACTTCTAGGCCAAGTAGTAGGTGCTTACATGAAACACATGAGTTAGATGGTGTTTGGGAGAGTCAATAGATGTTTGCCAAGCCCTCACGGTGTTAGAAGACTCAAGTTATCTTGGTTTAAGAGTTGTAAGCCCATTTATTCCTTCTCGGTTGATCTTGGATTATATGAACTTCTAGGCCAAGTAGTAGGTGCTTTCATAAAACACATGAGTTAGATGGTGTTTGGGAGAGTCAATAGATGTTTGCCAAGCCCTCACGGTGTTAGAAGACTCAAGTTATCTTGGTTTAAGAGTTGTTGGCCCATTTGTTCCTTCTCGGTTGATCTTGGATTATATGAACTTCTAGGCCAAGTAGTAGGTGTTTACATGAAACACATGAGTTAGATGGTGTTTGCGAGAGTCAATAGATGTTTGCCAAGCCCTCACGGTGTTAGAAGACTCAAGTTATCTTGGTTTAAGATTTGTAAGCCCATTTATTCCTTCTCGGTTGATCTTGGGTTATAAGAACTTCTAGGCCAAGTTATAGGTGCTTTCATAAAACACATGAGTTAGATGGTGTTTGGGAGAGTCAATAGATGTTTGCCTAGCCCTCACGGTGTTTGAAGACTCAAGTTATCTTGGTTTTAGATTTGTGAGCCCATTTATTCCTTCTCGGTTGATCTTGGATTATATGAACTTCTAGGCCAAGTAGTAGGTGCTTTCATAAAACACATGAGTTAGATGGTGTTTGGGAGAGTCAATAGATGTTTGCCAAGCCCTCACGGTGTTAGAAGACTCAAGTTATCTTGGTTTAAGAGTTGTAAGCCTATTTGTTCCTTCTCGGTTGATCTTGGATTATATGAACTTCTAGGCCAAGTAGTAGGTGCTTTCATAAAACACATGAGTTAGATGGTGTTTGGGAGAGTCAATAGATGTTTGCCAAGCCCTCACGGTGTTAGAAGACTCAAGTTATCTTGGTTTAAGAGTTGTTGGCCCATTTGTTCCTTCTCGGTTGATCTTGGATTATATGAACTTCTAGGCCAAGTAGTAGGTGCTTTCATAAAACACATGAGTTAGATGGTGTTTGGGAGAGTCAATAGACGTTTGCCAAGCCCTCACGGTGTTTGAAGACTCAAGTTATCTTGGTTTAAGAGTTGTAAGCCTATTTGTTCCTTCTCGGTTGATCTTGGATTATATGAACTTCTAGGCCAAGTAGTAGGTGCTTTCATAAAACACATGAGTTAGATGGTGTTTGGGAGAGTCAATAGACGTTTGCCACGCCCTCACGGTGTTTGAAGACTCAAGTTATCTTGGTTTAAGAGTTGTTGGCCCATTTGTTCCTTCTCGGTTGATCTTGGATTATATGAACTTCTAGGCCAAGTAGTAGGTGTTTACATGAAACACATGAGTTAGATGGTGTTTGGGAGAGTCGATAGATGTTTGCCAAGCCCTCACGGTGTTAGAAGACTCAAGTTATCTTGGTTTAAGAGTTGTAAGCCCATTTATTCCTTCTCGGTTGATCTTGGATTATATGAACTTCTAGGCCAAGTAGTAGGTGCTTTCATAAAACACATGAGTTAGATGGTGTTTGGGAGAGTCAATAGATGTTTGCCAAGCCCTCACGGTGTTAGAAGACTCAAGTTATCTTGGTTTAAGAGTTGTTGGCCCATTTGTTCCTTCTCGGTTGATCTTGGATTATATGAACTTCTAGGCCAAGTAGTAGGTGCTTACATGAAACACATGAGTTAGATGGTGTTTGGGAGAGTCAATAGATGTTTGCCAAGCCCTCACGGTGTTAGAAGACTCAAGTTATCTTGGTTTAAGATTTGTGAGCCCATTTGTTCCTTCTCGGTTGATCTTGGTTTATAAGAACATCTAGGCCAAGTTATAGGTGCTTTCCTGAAACACATGAGTTTGATGGTGTTTGGGAGAGTCAATAGATGTTTGCCAAGCCTTCACGGTGTTTGAAGACTCAAGTTATCTTGGTTTAAGAGTTGTAAGCCCATTTATTCCTTCCCGGTTGATCTTGGATTATATGAACTTCTAGGCCAAGTAGTAGGTGCTTTCATAAAACACATGAGTTAGATGGTGTTTGGGAGAGTCAATAGATGTTTGCCAAGCCCTCACGGTGTTAGAAGACTCAAGTTATCTTGGTTTAAGAGTTGTAAGCCCATTTATTCCTTCTCGGTTGATCTTGGATTATATGAACTTCTAGGCCAAGTAGTAGGTGCTTTCATAAAACACATGAGTTAGATGGTGTTTGGGAGAGTCAATAGATGTTTGCCAAGCCCTCACGGTGTTTGAAGACTCAAGTTATCTTGGTTTAAGAGTTGTAAGCCCATTTATTCCTTCTCGGTTGATCTTGGATTATATGAACTTCTAGGCCAAGTAGTAGGTGCTTTCATAAAACACATGAGTTAGATGGTGTTTGGGAGAGTCAATAGATGTTTGCCAAGCCCTCACGGTGTTTGAAGACTCAAGTTATCTTGGTTTAAGAGTTGTTGGCCCATTTGTTCCTTCTCGGTTGATCTTGGATTATATGAACTTCTAGGCCAAGTTGTAGGTGCTTTCATGAAACACATGAGTTAGATGGTGTTTGGGAGAGTCAATAGATGTTTGCCAAGCCCTCACGGTGTTAGAAGACTCAAGTTATCTTGGTTTAAGAGTTGTAAGCCCATTTATTCCTTCTCGGTTGATCTTGGATTATATGAACTTCTAGGCCAAGTAGTAGGTGCTTTCATAAAACACATGAGTTAGATGGTGTTTGGGAGAGTCAATAGATGTTTGCCAAGCCCTCACGGTGTTAGAAGACTCAAGTTATCTTGGTTTAAGAGTTGTTAGCCCATTTATTCCTTCTCGGTTGATCTTGGATTATATGAACTTCTAGGCCAAGTAGTAGGTGCTTTCATAAAACACATGAGTTAGATGGTGTTTGGGAGAGTCAATAGATGTTTGCCAAGCCCTCACGGTGTTAGAAGACTCAAGTTATCTTGGTTTAAGATTTGTGAGCCCATTTCTACCTTCTCGGTTTATAAGAACTTCTAGGCCAAGTAGTAGGTGCTTTCATAAAACACATGAGTTAGATGGTGTTTGGGAGAGTCAATAGATGTTTGCCAAGCCCTCACGGTGTTAGAAGACTCAAGTTATCTTGGTTTAAGAGTTGTAAGCCCATTTATTCCTTCTCGGTTGATCTTGGATTATATGAACTTCTAGGCCAAGTAGTAGGTGCTTTCATAAAACACATGAGTTAGATGGTGTTTGGGAGAGTCAATAGATGTTTGCCAAGCCCTCACGGTGTTTGAAGACTCAAGTTATCTTGGTTTAAGAGTTGTAAGCCCATTTATTCCTTCTCGGTTGATCTTGGATTATATGAACTTCTAGGCCAAGTAGTAGGTGCTTTCATAAAACACATGAGTTAGATGGTGTTTGGGAGAGTCAATAGATGTTTGCCAAGCCCTCACGGTGTTTGAAGACTCAAGTTATCTTGGTTTAAGAGTTGTTGGCCCATTTGTTCCTTCTCGGTTGATCTTGGATTATATGAACTTCTAGGCCAAGAGGTAGGTGTTTACATGAAACACATGAGTTAGATGGTGTTTGCGAGAGTCAATAGATGTTTGCCAAGCCCTCACGGTGTTAGAAGACTCAAGTTATCTTGGTTTAAGAGTTGTAAGCCCATTTATTCCTTCTCGGTTGATCTTGGATTATATGAACTTCTAGGCCAAGTAGTAGGTGCTTTCATAAAACACATGAGTTAGATGGTGTTTGGGAGAGTCAATAGATGTTTGCCAAGCCCTCACGGTGTTAGAAGACTCAAGTTATCTTGGTTTAAGAGTTGTAAGCCCATTTATTCCTTCTCGGTTGATCTTGGATTATATGAACTTCTAGGCCAAGTAGTAGGTGCTTTCATAAAACACATGAGTTAGATGGTGTTTGGGAGAGTCAATAGATGTTTGCCAAGCCCTCACGGTGTTTGAAGACTCAAGTTATCTTGGTTTAAGAGTTGTTGGCCCATTTGTTCCTTCTCGGTTGATCTTGGATTATATGAACTTCTAGGCCAAGTAGTAGGTGTTTACATGAAACACATGAGTTAGATGGTGTTTGGGAGAGTCAATAGATGTTTGCCAAGCCCTCACGGTGTTAGAAGACTCAAGTTATCTTGGTTTAAGAGTTGTAAGCCCATTTATTCCTTCTCGGTTGATCTTGGATTATATGAACTTCTAGGCCAAGTAGTAGGTGCTTTCATAAAACACATGAGTTAGATGGTGTTTGGGAGAGTCAATAGATGTTTGCCAAGCCCTCACGGTGTTAGAAGACTCAAGTTATCTTGGTTTAAGAGTTGTAAGCCCATTTGTTCCTTCTCGGTTGATCTTGGATTATATGAACTTCTAGGCCAAGTAGTAGGTGCTTTCATGAAACTCATGAGTTAGATGGCGTTTGCGAGAGTCAATAGATGTTTGCCAAGCCCTCACGGTGTTTGAAGACTCAAGTTATCTTGGTTTAAGATTTGTGAGCCCATTTGTTCCTTCTCGGTTGATCTTGGATTATATGAACTTCTAGGCCAAGTAGTAGGTGCTTTCATAAAACACATGAGTTAGATGGTGTTTGGGAGAGTCAATAGATGTTTGCCAAGCCCTCACGGTGTTAGAAGACTCAAGTTATCTTGGTTTAAGAGTTGTAAGCCCATTTATTCCTTCTCGGTTGATCTTGGATTATATGAACTTCTAGGCCAAGTAGTAGGTGCTTTCATAAAACACATGAGTTAGATGGTGTTTGGGAGAGTCAATAGATGTTTGCCAAGCCCTCACGGTGTTAGAAGACTCAAGTTATCTTGGTTTAAGAGTTGTAAGCCCATTTATTCCTTCTCGGTTGATCTTGGATTATATGAACTTCTAGGCCAAGTAGTAGGTGCTTTCATAAAACACATGAGTTAGATGGTGTTTGGGAGAGTCAATAGATGTTTGCCAAGCCCTCACGGTGTTAGAAGACTCAAGTTATCTTGGTTTAAGAGTTGTTGGCCCATTTGTTCCTTCTCGGTTGATCTTGGATTATATGAACTTCTAGGCCAAGTAGTAGGTGCTTTCATGAAACACATGAGTTAGATGGTGTTTGGGAGAGTCAATAGATGTTTGCCAAGCCCTCACGGTGTTAGAAGACTCAAGTTATCTTGGTTTAAGAGTTGTAAGCCCATTTATTCCTTCTCGGTTGATCTTGGATTATATGAACTTCTAGGCCAAGTAGTAGGTGCTTTCATAAAACACATGAGTTAGATGGTGTTTGGGAGAGTCAATAGATGTTTGCCAAGCCCTCACGGTGTTTGAAGACTCAAGTTATCTTGGTTTAAGAGTTGTTGGCCCATTTGTTCCTTCTCGGTTGATCTTGGATTATATGAACTTCTAGGCCAAGAGGTAGGTGTTTACATGAAACACATGAGTTAGATGGTGTTTGCGAGAGTCAATAGATGTTTGCCAAGCCCTCACGGTGTTAGAAGACTCAAGTTATCTTGGTTTAAGAGTTGTAAGCCCATTTATTCCTTCTCGGTTGATCTTGGATTATATGAACTTCTAGGCCAAGTAGTAGGTGCTTTCATAAAACACATGAGTTAGATGGTGTTTGGGAGAGTCAATAGATGTTTGCCAATCCCTCACGGTGTTAGAAGACTCAAGTTATCTTGGTTTAAGAGTTGTTGGCCCATTTGTTCCTTCTCGGTTGATCTTGGATTATATGAACTTCTAGGCCAAGTAGTAGGTGTTTACATGAAACACATGAGTTAGATGGTGTTTGCGAGAGTCAATAGATGTTTGCCAAGCCCTCACGGTGTTAGAAGACTCAAGTTATCTTGGTTTAAGAGTTGTTGGCCCATTTGTTCCTTCTCGGTTGATCTTGGATTATATGAACTTCTAGGCCAAGTAGTAGGTGCTTTCATAAAACACATGAGTTAGATGGTGTTTGGGAGAGTCAATAGATGTTTGCCAAGCCCTCACGGTGTTTGAAGACTCAAGTTAACTTGGTTTTAGATTTGTGAGCCCATTTCTACCTTCTCGGTTTATAAGAACTTCTAGGCCAAGTAGTAGGTGCTTTCATAAAACACATGAGTTAGATGGTGTTTGGGAGAGTCAATAGATGTTTGCCAAGCCCTCACGGTGTTAGAAGACTCAAGTTATCTTGGTTTAAGAGTTGTAAGCCCATTTATTCCTTCTCGGTTGATCTTGGATTATATGAACTTCTAGGCCAAGTAGTAGGTGCTTTCATAAAACACATGAGTTAGATGGTGTTTGGGAGAGTCAATAGATGTTTGCCAAGCCCTCACGGTGTTAGAAGACTCAAGTTATCTTGGTTTAAGAGTTGTAAGCCCATTTATTCCTTCTCGGTTGATCTTGGATTATATGAACTTCTAGGCCAAGTAGTAGGTGCTTTCATAAAACACATGAGTTAGATGGTGTTTGGGAGAGTCAATAGATGTTTGCCAATCCCTCACGGTGTTAGAAGACTCAAGTTATCTTGGTTTAAGAGTTGTTGGCCCATTTGTTCCTTCTCGGTTGATCTTGGATTATATGAACTTCTAGGCCAAGAGGTAGGTGTTTACATGAAACACATGAGTTAGATGGTGTTTGCGAGAGTCAATAGATGTTTGCCAAGCCCTCACGGTGTTAGAAGACTCAAGTTATCTTGGTTTAAGAGTTGTAAGCCCATTTATTCCTTCTCGGTTGATCTTGGATTATATGAACTTCTAGGCCAAGTAGTAGGTGCTTTCATAAAACACATGAGTTAGATGGTGTTTGGGAGAGTCAATAGATGTTTGCCAAGCCCTCACGGTGTTAGAAGACTCAAGTTATCTTGGTTTAAGAGTTGTTGGCCCATTTGTTCCTTCTCGGTTGATCTTGGATTATATGAACTTCTAGGCCAAGTAGTAGGTGTTTACATGAAAAACATGAGTTAGATGGTGTTTGGAAGAATCAATCGATGCTTGCCAAGCCCTCACGGTGTTAGAAGACTCAAGTTATCTTGGTTTAAGAGTTGTAAGCCCATTTGTTCCTTCTCGGTTGATCTTGGATTATATGAACTTCTAGGCCAAGTTATAGGTGCTTTACTGAAACACATGAGTTTGATGGTGTTTGGGTGGGTCAATGAATGTTTGTCAAGCCACTCACACATTGTGTTTGAAGACTCAAGTTAACTTGGTTTTAGATTTGTGAGCCCATTTCTACATTCTCGGTTGATATAGGTTTATATGAATTTCTAGAAGCCAAGTAGTAGGTGCTTTGATAAACCACATGGGTTAGATGGTGTTTGGGAGAGTCAATATGAATGTTTGCTTAGACCTCGGGGTGGTAGAAGAATCAGAGTTATGTGGTTTAAGAGTTGTAAGCCCATTTATTCCTTCTCGGTTGATCTTGGATTATATGAACTTCTAGGCCAAGTAGTGAAATTCTCTGTCATAAAACACATGAGTTAGATGGTGTTTGGGAGAGGTCAATGAATGTTGCCCAAGCACTCTTGTGTTGAGGAAGACTCAAGATTGTCACCAGGTTTAAGAGTTTGTAAGCCCATTTATTCCTTCTCGGTTGATCTTGGATTATGTGAACTTCTAGGCCAAGTAGTAGGTGCTTTCATAAAACACATGAGTTAGATGGTGTTGTAAGAGAGTTAATAGATGTTTACAAAGCCCTCACGGTGTTAAGAGACTCTCCAAGTTATCTTGGTTTAAGAGTTGTAAGCCCATTTATTATTCCTTCTCGGTTGCCAGTCTTGGATTATATAATATGAACTTCTAGGCCAATTAAAATGGATTACTATTCCAAACACATAGGTTAGATGGTGTTTGGGAGAGTCGATAGATGTTTACAAGAAATATAAAATATTTGAAGACTCAAGTTAACTTGGTTTTAGATTTGTGAAGCCCATTTATTCCTTCTCGGTTGATCTTAGTTTATAAGAATTTCTGCGTTAAATGGTAAGGTGCTTTGATAAAACACATGAGTTAGTTGGTGTTTGGGAGAGTCGATAGATGTTTTTGAAGCCTCACGGTGTTAGAAGGCTCAAGTTATCTTGGTTTTAAGAGTTATGAGCCCATTTATTCCTACTATTGATCTCCAGTTATATGAACTGGTAGGCCAAGTAGTAGGTGCTTTCATAAAACACATGAGTTAGATGGTGGCATTCCAATCAAGTCATTTTTAAAACCATCATTCTGTTGCAGAGAAGACTCAAGTTATCTTGGTTTAAGGGGTGTAAGCCCATTTATTCCTTCTCGGTTGATCTTGGATTATATGAACTTCTAGGCCCATTAGTAGGTGCTTTCATAAAACACATGGGTTAGATGGTGTTTACAAAAGATGATATAGATGTTTGCCATGGCTTCTCGGTGTTAGAAGACTCAAGTTATCTTGGTTTAACAGTTGTATTGACATTTATTCCTTCTCAGTTTGAAATCTTAGGATTATCCTGAACTTCTAGGCCAAGTAGTAGGTACACTTTCATAAAACACACTGGTTTAGATGGTGTCTGGGAAGAGTCACGATAGATGTTTTTGAAGCCCTCACGGTGCTGGTGGCTGAGTTAATTTGGTTTAAGTTTTGTGGAAGCCCATTTCACACCTTCTCGGTTGATCTTGGATTATAAGAACTTCTAGGCCAACTTTATTGCTTTCATAAAACTCATGAGTTAGATGGGGTTTGATGCTGGAGAGTCAATAGATGTTCTGCCAAGCCCTCACGGTTCATTTGAAAAATCAAAGATTCTCTTGAGTTTAAGAGTTGTTGGCCCATTTGTTCCTTCTCGGTTGATCTTGGGATCATATATAGAACTTCTAGCGACCCAGAGTAGTAGGTGCTTTCATAAAAACCCACATGCAGGTTAGATGGGTGTTTGGGAGTGTCAATAGATGTTTGCCAAGCCTCCCAGTGTTGAAAGACTCAAGTCATCTTGGTTTGAGAGTTGTAAGCCCATTTATTCCTTCTCAGTTGATCTTGGATTATGTCATGAACTTCTAGGCCCAGTAGTAAGTGCTTTCATAAAACACAGTGAGTTCAGATGGTGTTTACAGGAGGAAGTCAAACATAGATGTTTGCCAATCCCTCACGGTGTTAGAAGACTCAAGTTATCTTGGTTTAAGAGTTGTTGGCCCATTTGTTTCTTCTCGGTTGATCTTGGACTATATGAACTTCTAGTCCAAGAGGTAGCTGTTTACATGAAACACATGAGTTAGATGGTATTTGCGAGAGTCAATAGATGTTTGCCAAGCCCTCACGGTGTTAGAAGACTCAAGTTATCTTGGTTTTTGAAAGAGTTGTAAGCCTATCTCAGCCTTTATTCCTTCTCGGTTGATCTTGGATTATATGAACTTCTAGGCCAAGTAGTAAGGTGCTTTTCATAAAACACATGAGTTAGATGGTGTTTGGGAGAGTGTTCAATAGATGTATTGCCAAGCCCTCACGGTGTTAGAAGACTACAATTATCTTGGTTTCAGATTTGTATTGGCCCATTTGTTCCTTCTCGGTTGATCTTGGATTATATGAACTTCTAGGCCAGGTCTAGGTGTCTTTCATGAAACACATAAGAGTTAGATGGTGTTTGTGGGAGAATGTGTAGATGTTTGCGAAGCCCTCCACGGTGTCATTGAAGACTCTGGAGTTATCTTGGTTTAAGAGTTGTTAAGCCCATTTGTTCGCTTCTCAGTTGATCTTGGATACTATGAACTTAAAGCCCAGAGTAGTAGGTGCTGGCTTGAAACACATGAGTTATATGGTGTTTGGGAGAGTCCAATAGATGTTTTGCCACGATCCCTCAGCACAGAGGTGTTAGAAGACTCAGAAGTTATCTTGGTTTCAGAGTTGTAAGCCCATGACATTGTTCCTTCTCGGTTGATCTTGGATTATATGAACTTCTGAGACAAGTAGTGGTGCTTTCATGCCAAACCACGTGAGGATTAGATGGTGTTTGGGAGAGTCAATAGATGTTTGCCAAGCCACTCACGGTGTTAGAAGACTCAGAGTTATCTTGGACTTTAAGATTTGTGAGAGCCCATTTCTACCTTCTCGGTTGATCTTGATTATAAGAACTTCTAGGCCAAGTAGTAGGTGCTTTCTCTTTAAAACACACGAGTTAGATGGTGTTTGGGAGAGTCAATAGATGTTTGCCAAGCCCTCACGGTGTTAAAATACTCAAGTTATGCTTGGTTTAAGAGTTGTGAGCCCCATTTATTCCTTCTCGGTTGATCTTAGGTTATATGAACTTCTAAGCCAAGAAGTAGATCCTTTCATAAAACACATGAGTTAGATCGTGTTTGGGAGAGTCAATAGATGTTTGCCAATGTGTGCGGTGTTAGAAGACTCGAAGTTATCTGGGTTTAAGAGTTCTAAGCCCATTTAGTCCTTCTCGGTCGATCTTGGGTTATCTGAACTTCTAGGCCAAAAGTAGTAGGTGCTTTCATAAAACACATGAGTTGGAGTAATGGTGATTTGGGAGAGTCAATAGATGTTTTGCCAAACCTGCGGTGTTAGAAGACTCAAGTTATCTTTGTTTTAGTGTTGTAATCCCATTTATTCCTTCTCGGTTGATCTTGGATTATATGAACTTCTAGGCCAAGTAGTTGGTGCTTTCATAAAACACATGAGTTAGATGGTGTTTGGGAGAGTCAATAGATGTTTGCCAACCCCTCACAGTGTTAGAAGAGCCAAGTTATCTTTGGTTTAAGAGTTGTATATGCCCATGTATTCCTTATCGGTTGATCTTGGATTATATGAACAGACTTCTAGGCCAAGTAGTAGGTGCTTTCATAAAAAACACATGAGTTAGATGGTGTTTGGGAAGAATCAATAGATGTTTGCCAAACCTCCAGATGTCTGAAAGACTGAAGTTATCTTGGTTTAAGATTTGTTGAGCCATTTCTACCTTCTCGGTTGATCTTGGATTATAAGAACTTCTAGGCCAGAATTAGTAGGTGCTTTCATGAAACACACTGAGTTTGATGGTGTTTGGGAGAGTCAATAGATGTTTGCCAAGCCCTCACAGTGTTTTGAAAAAATCAAGTTATCTTGGTTTGCAAGAGTTGTTGGCCCATTTGTTCCTTTCTAGTTGATCTTTGGGATTATATGAACTTCAAGGCCAGAGTAGCAGGTGCTTACATGAAACACATAGAGTTAAAGATGGCGTTTTGCGAGTCAATAGATGTTTGCCAAGCCCTCACAGTGTTAGAAGACTCCAAATTATCTTGATTGGGAAGTTGTAAGCCCATTTATTCCTTCTCAGGTTGATCTTGGATTATACTGAACTTCTAGGCCAAGTAGTAGGTGCTTTCATAAAACACATGAGTTAGATGGTGTTTGGGAGCGTCAATAGATGTTTGCCAAACCCTCCTCATGGTGTGAGAAAGGCTGAAGTTATCTTGGTTTAAGATTTGTGAGCCCATTCTATTCCTTCTCGGTTGATCTTGGATTATAAGAACTTCCTAGGCCAAGTTATAGTTGCTTTCACGAAACACATGAGTTTGATGGTGTTTAGGAGAGTCAATAGATGTTTGCCAAGTCCTCACGGTGTTTGAAAAAATCAAGTTATCTTGGTTTAAGAGTTGTTGGCCCATTTATTCCTTCTCGGTTGATCTTGGATTATATGAACTTCCAAGGCCAAAGAGGTAGGTGTTTACATGAAACACATGAGTTAGATGGTATTTGGGAGAGTCTAATAGATGTTTGCCAAGCCCTCCACGGTGTTAGAAGACTCAAGTTATCTTGGTTTTAAGAGTTGTAAGCCCATTTATTCCTTCTCGGTTGATCTTGGATTATATGAACTTCTAGGCCAAGTAGTAGGTGCTTTCATAAAACACATGAGTTAGATGGGGTTTGGGAGAGTCAATAGATGTTTGCCAAACCCTCACGGTGTTAGAAGACTGAAGTTAATTTGGTTTAAGATTTGTGATCCCATTTCTACCTTCTCGGTTTATAAGAACTTCTAGGCCAAGTTATAGGTGCTTTCCTGAAACACATGAGTTTGATGGTGTTTGGGAGAGTCAATAGAAGCTTGCCAAGCCCTCACGGTGTTAGAAGACTCAAGTTATCTTGGTTTAAGAGTTGTAAGCCCATTTATTCCTTCTCGGTTGATCTTGGATTATATGAACTTCTAGGCCAAGTAGTAGGTGCTTTCATAAAACACATGAGTTAGATGGTGTTTGGGAGAGTCAATAGATGTTTGCCAAGCCCTCACGGTGTTTGAAAAATCAAGTTATCTTGGTTTAAGAGTTGTTAGCCCATTTATTCCTTCTCGGTTGATCTTGGATTATATGAACTTCTAGGCCAAGTAGTAGGTGCTTTCATAAAACAGCATGAGTTAGATGGTGTTTGGGAGAGTCAATAGATGTTTAAGCCAAGCCCTCACGGTGGTTAGAAGACTCCAAGTTATCTTGGTTTAAGAGTTGTAAGCCCATTTGTTCCTTCTCGGTTGATCTTGGATTATATGAACTTCTAGGCCAAGTAGTAGGTGTTTACATGAAACACATGAAGCTTAGATGGTGTTTGGGAGAGTCAATAGATGTTTGCCAAGCTCCTCACTGGTGTTAGAAAGACTCAAGTTATCTTGGTTTAAGAGTTGTAAGCCCATTTATTCCTTCTCGGTTGATCTTGGATTATATGAACTTCTAGGCCAAGTAGTAGGTGCTTTCATAAAACACATGAGTTTGATGGTGTTTGGGAGAGTCAATAGATGTTTGCCAAGCCTTCATGGAGTTAGAAGACTCAAGTTATCTTGATTTTAGATTTGTTGGCCCATTTGTTCCTTCTCGGTTGATCTTGGATTATATGAACTTCTAGGCCAAGTAGTAGGTGCTTTCATAAAACACATGAGTTAGATGGTGTTTGGGAGAGTCAATAGATGTTTGCCAAGCCCTCACGGTGTTAGAAGACTCAAGTTATCTTGGTTTAAGAGTTGTATGCCCATTTATTCCTTCTCGGTTGATCTTGGATTATATGAACTTCTAGGCCAAGTAGTAGGTGCTTTCATAAAACACATGAGTTAGATGGTGTTTGGGAGAGTCAATAGATGTTTGCCAAACCCTCACTGTGTTAGAAGACTCAAGTTATCTTGGTTTAAGAGTTGTTGGCCCGTTTGATCCTTCTCGGTTGATCTTGGATTATAAGAACTTCTAGGCCAAGTTATAGGTGCTTTCCTGAAACACATGAGTTTGATGGTGTTTGGGAGAGTCAATAGATGTTTGCCAAGCCCTCACGGTGTTTGAAAAATCAAGTTATCTTGGTTTAAGAGTTGTTGGCCCATTTGTTCCTTCTCTGTTGATCTTGGATTATATGAACTTCTAAGGCCAAGAGGTAGGTGTTTACATGAAACACATGAGTTAGATAGTGTTTGGGAGAGTCAATAGATGTTTGCCAATCCCTCACTGTGTTAGAAGACTCAAGTTATCTTGGTTTAAGAGTTGTTGGCCCATTTGTTTCTTCTCGGTTGATCTTGGATTATATGAACTTCTAGGCCAAGTAGTAGGTGTTTACATGAAACACATGAGTTAGATGGGGTTTGGGAGAGTCAATAGATGTTTGCCAAACCCTCACGGTGTTAGAAGACTCAAGTTATCTTGGTTTAAGAGTTGTTGGCCCATTTGTTCCTTCTCGGTTGATCTTGGATTATATGAACTTCTAGGCCAAGTAGTAGGTGTTTACATGAAACACATGAGTTTGATGGTGTTTGGGAGAGTCAAATGATGTTTGCCAAGCCCTCACGGTGCTTGAAGACTCAAGTTAACTTGGTTTTAGATTTGTGAGCCCATTTCTACCTTCTCGGTTTATAAGAACTTCTAGGCGAAGTAGTAGGTGCTTTCATAAAACACATGAGTTAGATGGTGTTTGGGAGAGTCAATAGATGTTTGCCAAGCCCTCACGGTGTTTGAAGACTCAAGTTAACTTGGTTTTAGATTTGTGAGCCCATTTATTCCTTCTCGGTTGATCTTGGATTATATGAACTTCTTGGCCAAGTAGTAGGTGCTTTCATAAAACACATGAGTTAGATGGTGTTTGGGAGAGTCAATAGATGTTTGCCAAGCCCTCACGGTGTTAGAAGACTCAAGTTATCTTGGTTTAAGAGTTGTTGGCCCATTTGTTCCTTCTCGGTTGATCTTGGATTATATGAACTTCTAGGCCAAGTAGTAGGTGCTTTCATAAAACACATGAGTTAGATGGTGTTTGGGAGAGTCAATAGATGTTTGCCAATCCCTCACTGTTAGAAGACTCAAGTTATCTTGGTTTAAGAGTTGTTGGCCCATTTGTTCCTTCTCGGTTGATCTTGGATTATATGAACTTCAAGGCCAAGAGGTAGGTGTTTACATGAAACACATGAGTTATATGGCGTTTGCGATAGTCAATAGATGTTTGCCAAGCCCTGACGGTGTTAGAAGACTCAAGTTATCTTGGTTTAAGAGTTGTATGCCCATTTATTCCTTCTCGGTTGATCTTGGATTATATGAACTTCTAGGCCAAGTAGTAGGTGCTTTCATAAAACACATGAGTTAGATGGTGTTTGGGAGAGTCAATAGATGTTTGCCAAGCCCTCACGGTGTTAGAAGACTGAAGTTATCTTGGTTTAAGATTTGTGAGCCCATTTCTACCTTCTCGGTTGATCTTGGATTATAAGAACTTCTAGGCCAAGTTATAGGTGCTTTCCTGAAACACATGAGTTTGATGGTGTTTGGGAGAGTCAATAGATGTTTGCCAAGCCCTCACGGTGTTTGAAAAATCAAGTTATCTTGGTTTAAGAGTTGTTGGCCCATTTGTTCCTTCTCGGTTGATCTTGGATTATATGAACTTCTAGGCCAAGAGGTAGGTGTTTACATGAAACACATGAGTTAGATGGTGTTTGGGAGAGTCAATAGATGTTTGCCAAGCCCTCACGGTGTTAGAAGACTCAAGTTATCTTGGTTTAAGAGTTGTTGGCCCATTTGTTTCTTCTCGGTTGATCTTGGATTATATGAACTTCTAGGCCAAGTAGTAGGTGTTTACATGAAACACATGAGTTAGATGGTGTTTGGGAGAGTCAATAGATGTTTGCCAAACCCTCACGGTGTTAGAAGACTCAAGTTATCTTGGTTTAAGAGTTGTGAGCCCATTTATTCCTTCTCGGTTGATCTTGGATTATATGAACTTCTAGGCCAAGTTATAGGTGCTTTCCTGAAACACATGAGTTTGATGGTGTTTGGGAGAGTCAATAGATGTTTGCCAAGCCCTCACGGTGTTTGAAGACTCAAGTTAACTTGGTTTAAGATTTGTGAGCCCATTTCTACCTTCTCGGTTTATAAGAACTTCTAGGCCAAGTAGTAGGTGCTTTCATAAAACACATGAGTTAGATGGTGTTTGGGAGAGTCAATAGATGTTTGCCAAGCCCTCACGGTGTTAGAAGACTCAAGTTATCTTGGTTTAAGAGTTGTAAGCCCATTTATTCCTTCTCGGTTGATCTTGGATTATATGAACTTCTAGGCCAAGTAGTAGGTGCTTTCATAAAACACATGAGTTAGATGGTGTTTGGGAGAGTCAATAGATGTTTGCCAAGCCCTCACGGTGTTAGAAGACTCAAGTTATCTTGGTTTAAGAGTTGTAAGCCCATTTATTCCTTCTCGGTTGATCTTGGATTATATGAACTTCTAGGCCAAGTAGTAGGTGCTTTCATAAAACACATTAGTTAGATGGTGTTTGGGAGAGTCAATAGATGTTTGCCAAGCCCTCACGGTGTTTGAAAAATCAAGTTATCTTGGTTTAAGAGTTGTTGGCCCATTTGTTCCTTCTCGGTTGATCTTGGATTATATGAACTTCTAGGCCAAGTAGTAGGTGCTTTCATAAAACACATGAGTTAGATGGTGTTTGGGAGAGTCAATAGATGTTTGCCAAGCCCTCACGGTGTTAGAAGACTCAAGTTATCTTGGTTTAAGAGTTGTTGGCCCATTTGTTTCTTCTCGGTTGATCTTGGATTATATGAACTTCTAGGCCAAGTAGTAGGTGTTTACATGAAACACATGAGTTAGATGGGGTTTGGGAGAGTCAATAGATGTTTGCCAAGCCCTCACGGTGTTAGAAGACTGAAGTTATCTTGGTTTAAGATTTGTGAGCCCATTTCTACCTTCTCGGTTTATAAGAACTTCTAGGCCAAGTTATAGGTGCTTTCCTGAAACACATGAGTTTGATGGTGTTTGGGAGAGTCAATAGATGTTTGCCAAGCCCTCACGGTGCTTGAAGACTCAAGTTAACTTGGTTTAAGATTTGTTAGCCCATTTCTACCTTCTCGGTTGATCTTGGATTATAAGAACTTCTAGGCCAAGTAGTAGGTGCTTTCATAAAACACATGAGTTAGATGGTGTTTGGGAGAGTCAATAGATGTTTGCCAAGCCCTCACGGTGTTAGAAGACTCAAGTTATCTTGGTTTAAGAGTTGTAAGCCCATTTATTCCTTCTCGGTTGATCTTGGATTATATGAACTTCTAGGCCAAGTAGTAGGTGCTTTCATAAAACACATGAGTTAGATGGTGTTTGGGAGAGTCAATAGATGTTTGCCAAGCCCTCACGGTGTTTGAAAAATCAAGTTATCTTGGTTTAAGAGTTGTTGGCCCATTTGTTCCTTCTCGGTTGATCTTGGATTATATGAACTTCAAGGCCAAGTAGTAGGTGCTTTCATAAAACACATGAGTTAGATGGTGTTTGGGAGAGTCAATAGATGTTTGCCAAGCCCTCACGGTGTTTGAAAAATCAAGTTATCTTGGTTTAAGAGTTGTTGGCCCATTTGTTCCTTCTCGGTTGATCTTGGATTATATGAACTTCAAGGCCAAGAGGTAGGTGTTTACATGAAACACATGAGTTAGATGGCGTTTGCGAGAGTCAATAGATGTTTGCCAAGCCCTCACGGTGTTAGAAGACTCAAGTTATCTTGGTTTAAGAGTTGTAAGCCCATTTATTCCTTCTCGGTTGATCTTGGATTATATGAACTTCTAGGCCAAGTAGTAGGTGCTTTCATAAAACACATGAGTTAGATGGTGTTTGGGAGAGTCAATAGATGTTTGCCAAGCCCTCACGGTGTTTGAAGACTCAAGTTATCTTGGTTTAAGAGTTGTTGGCCCATTTGTTCCTTCTCGGTTGATCTTGGATTATATGAACTTCTAGGCCAAGTAGTAGGTGCTTTCATAAAACACATGAGTTAGATGGTGTTTGGGAGCGTCAATAGATGTTTGCCAATCCCTCACGGTGTTAGAAGGCTCAAGTTATCTTGGTTTAAGAGTTGTTGGCCCATTTGTTTCTTCTCGGTTGATCTTGGATTATATGAACTTCTAGGCCAAGTAGTAGGTGTTTACATGAAACACATGAGTTAGATGGGGTTTGGGAGAGTCAATAGATGTTTGCCAAACCCTCACGGTGTTAGAAGACTGAAGTTATCTTGGTTTAAGATTTGTGAGCCCATTTCTACCTTCTCGGTTTATAAGAACTTCTAGGCCAAGTTATAGGTGCTTTCCTGAAACACATGAGTTTGATGGTGTTTGGGAGAGTCAATAGATGTTTGCCAAGCCCTCACGGTGCTTGAAGACTCAAGTTAACTTGGTTTTAGATTTGTGAGCCCATTTCTACCTTCTCGGTTTATAAGAACTTCTAGGCCAAGTAGTAGGTGCTTTCATAAAACACATGAGTTAGATGGTGTTTGGGAGAGTCAATAGATGTTTGCCAAGCCCTCACGGTGTTAGAAGACTCAAGTTATCTTGGTTTAAGAGTTGTAAGCCCATTTATTCCTTCTCGGTTGATCTTGGATTATATGAACTTCGAGGCCAAGTAGTAGGTGCTTTCATAAAACACATGAGTTAGATGGTGTTTGGGAGAGTCAATAGATGTTTGCCAAGCCCTCACGGTGTTTGAAAAATCAAGTTATCTTGGTTTAAGAGTTGTTGGCCCATTTGTTCCTCCTCGGTTAATCTTCGATTATATGAACTTCAAGGCCAAGTAGTAGGTGCTTTCATAAAACACATGAGTTAGATGGTGTTTGGGAGAGTCAATAGATGTTTGCCAAGCCCTCACGGTGTTTGAAAAATCAAGTTATCTTGGTTTAAGAGTTGTTGGCCCATTTGTTCCTTCTCGGTTGATCTTGGATTATATGAACTTCTAGGCCAAGAGGTAGGTGTTTACATGAAACACATGAGTTAGATGGTGTTTGCGAGAGTCAATAGATGTTTGCCAAGCCCTCACGGTGTTAGAAGACTCAAGTTATCTTGGTTTAAGAGTTGTAAGCCCATTTATTCCTTCTCGGTTGATCTTGGATTATATGAACTTCTAGGCCAAGTAGTAGGTGCTTTCATAAAACACATGAGTTAGATGGTGTTTGGGAGAGTCAATAGATGTTTGCCAATCCCTCACGGTGTTAGAAGACTCAAGTTATCTTGGTTTAAGAGTTGTTGGCCCATTTCTTTCTTCTCGGTTGATCTTGGATTATATGAACTTCTAGGCCAAGTAGTAGGTGTTTACATCAAACACATTAGTTAGATGGGGTTTGGGAGAGTCAATAGATGTTTGCCAAACCCTCACGGTGTTAGAAGACTGAAGTTATCTTGGTTTAAGATTTGTGAGCCCATTTCTACCTTCTCGGTTTATAAGAACTTCTAGGCCAAGTTATAGGTGCTTTCCTGAAACACATGAGTTTGATGGTGTTTGGGAGAGTCAATAGATGTTTGCCAAGCCCTCACGGTGTTTGAAGACTCAAGTTAACTTGGTTTTAGATTTGTGAGCCCATTTCTACCTTCTCGGTTTATAAGAACTTCTAGGCCAAGTAGTAGGTGCTTTCATAAAACACATGAGTTAGATGGTGTTTGGGAGAGTCAATAGATGTTTGCCAAGCCCTCACGGTGTTTGAAGACTCAAGTTAACTTGGTTTTAGATTTGTGAGCCCATTTCTACCTTCTCGGTTTATAAGAACTTCTAGGCCAAGTAGTAGGTGCTTTCCTGAAACACATGAGTTTGATGGTGTTTGGGAGAGTCAATAGATGTTTGCCAAGCCCTCACGGTGCTTGAAGAGTCAAGTTAACTTGGTTTTAGATTTGTGAGCCCATTTCTACCTTCTCGGTTTATAAGAACTACTAGGCCAAGTAGTAGGTGCTTTCATAAAACACATGAGTTAGATGGTGTTTGGGAGAGTCAATAGATATTTGCCAAGCCCTCACGGTGTTAGAAGACTCAAGTTATCTTGGTTTAAGAGTTGTAAGCCCATTTATTCCTTCTCGGTTGATCTTGGATTATATGAACTTCTAGGCCAAGTAGTAGGTGCTTTCATAAAACACATGAGTTAGATGGTGTTTGGGAGAGTCAATAGATGTTTGCCAAGCCCTCACGGTGTTTGAAAAATCAAGTTATCTTGGTTTAAGAGTTGTTGGCCCATTTGTTCCTCCTCGGTTAATCTTCGATTATATGAACTTCAAGGCCAAGTAGTAGGTGCTTTCATAAAACACATGAGTTAGATGGTGTTTGGGAGAGTCAATAGATGTTTGCCAAGCCCTCACGGTGTTTGAAGACTCAAGTTATCTTGGTTTAAGAGTTGTTGGCCCATTTGTTCCTTCTCGGTTGATCTTGGATTATATGAACTTCTAGGCCAAGAGGTAGGTGTTTACATGAAACACATGAGTTAGATGGTGTTTGGGAGAGTCAATAGATGTTTGCCAAGCCCTCACGGTGTTAGAAGACTCAAGTTATCTTGGTTTAAGAGTTGTAAGCCCATTTATTCCTTCTCGGTTGATCTTGGATTATATGAACTTCTAGGCCAAGTAGTAGGTGCTTTCATAAAACACATGAGTTAGATGGTGTTTGGGAGAGTCAATAGATGTTTGCCAATCCCTCACGGTGTTAGAAGACTCAAGTTATCTTGGTTTAAGAGTTGTTGGCCCATTTGTTCCTTCTCGGTTGATCTTGGATTATATGAACTTCTAGGCCAAGTAGTAGGTGTTTACATCAAACACATGAGTTAGATGGGGTTTGGGAGAGTCAATAGATGTTTGCCAAACCCTCACGGTGTTAGAAGACTGAAGTTATCTTGGTTTAAGATTTGTGAGCCCATTTCTACCTTCTCGGTTTATAAGAACTTCTAGGCCAAGTTATAGGTGCTTTCCTGAAACACATGAGTTTGATGGTGTTTGGGAGAGTCAATAGATGTTTGCCAAGCCCTCACGGTGTTTGAAGACTCAAGTTAACTTGGTTTTAGATTTGTGAGCCCATTTCTACCTTCTCGGTTGATCTTGGATTATATGAACTTCTAGGCCAAGTAGTAGGTGCTTTCATAAAACACATGAGTTAGATGGTGTTTGGGAGAGGCAATAGATGTTTGCCAAGCCGTCACGGTGTTTGAAGACTCAAGTTAACTTGGTTTTAGATTTGTGAGCCCATTTCTACCTTCTCGGTTTATAAGAACTTCTAGGCCAAGTAGTAGGTGCTTTCATAAAACACATGAGTTTGATGGTGTTTGGGAGAGTCAATAGATGTTTGCCAAGCCCTCACGGTGTTTGAAGACTCAAGTTAACTTGGTTTTAGATTTGTGAGCCCATTTCTACCTTCTCGGTTGATCTTGGATTATATGAACTACTAGGCCAAGTAGTAGGTGCTTTCATAAAACACATGAGTTAGATGGTGTTTGGGAGAGTCAATAGATGTTTGCCAAGCCCTCACGGTGTTAGAAGACTCAAGTTATCTTGGTTTAAGAGTTGTAAGCCCATTTATTCCTTCTCGGTTGATCTTGGATTATATGAACTTCTAGGCCAAGTAGTAGGTGCTTTCATAAAACACATGAGTTAGATGGTGTTTGGGAGAGTCAATAGATGTTTGCCAAGCCCTCACAGTGTTTGAAAAATCAAGTTATCTTGGTTTAAGAGTTGTTGGCCCATTTGTTCCTTCTCGGTTGATCTTGGATTATATGAACTTCAAGGCCAAGAGGTAGGTGTTTACATGAAACACATGAGTTAGATGGCGTTTGCGAGAGTCAATAGATGTTTGCCAAGCCCTCACGGTGTTAGAAGACTCAAGTTATCTTGGTTTAAGAGTTGTTGGCCCATTTGTTTCTTCTCGGTTGATCTTGGATTATATGAACTTCTAGGCCAAGTAGTAGGTGTTTACATGAAACACATGAGTTAGATGGGGTTTGGGAGAGTCAATAGATGTTTGCCAAACCCTCACGGTGTTAGAAGACTGAAGTTATCTTGGTTTAAGATTTGTGAGCCCATTTCTACCTTCTCGGTTTATAAGAACTTCTAGGCCAAGTTATAGGTGCTTTCCTGAAACACATGAGTTTGATGGTGTTTGGGAGAGTCAATAGATGTTTGCCAAGCCCTCACGGTGCTTGAAGACTCAAGTTAACTTGGTTTTAGATTTGTGAGCCCATTTCTACCTTCTCGGTTTATAAGAACTTCTAGGCCAAGTAGTAGGTGCTTTCATAAAACACATGAATTAGATGGTGTTTGGGAGAGTCAATAGATGTTTGCCAAGCCCTCACGGTGTTAGAAGACTCAAGTTATCTTGGTTTAAGATTTGTGAGCCCATTTCAACCTTCTCGGTTTATATGAACTTCTAGGCCAAGTAGTAGGTGCTTTCATAAAACACATGAGTTAGATGGTGTTTGGGAGAGTCAATAGATGTTTGCCAAGCCATCACGGTGTTTGAAGACTCAAGTTAACTTGGTTTAAGATTTGTGAGCCCATTTCTACCTTCTCGGTTGATTTATATGAACTTCTAGGCCAAGTAGTAGGTGCTTTCATAAAACACATGAGTTAGATGGTGTTTGGGAGAGTCAATAGATGTTTGCCAAGCCCTCACGGTGTTAGAAGACTCAAGTTATCTTGGTTTAAGAGTTGTAAGCCCATTTATTCCTTCTCGGTTGATCTTGGATTATATGAACTTCTAGGCCAAGTAGTAGGTGCTTTCATAAAACACATGAGTTAGATGGTGTTTGGGAGAGTCAATAGATGTTTGCCAATCCCTCACGGTGTTAGAAGACTCAAGTTATCTTGGTTTAAGAGTTGTTGGCCCATTTGTTTCTTCTCGGTTGATCTTGGATTATATGAACTTCAAGGCCAAGAGGTAGGTGTTTACATGAAACACATGAGTTATATGGCGTTTGCGAGAGTCAATAGATGTTTGCCAAGCCCTGACGGTGTTAGAAGACCCAAGTTATCTTGGTTTAAGAGTTGTATGCCCATTTATTCCTTCTCGGTTGATCTTGGATTATATGAACTTCTAGGCCAAGTAGTAGGTGCTTTCATAAAACACATGAGTTAGATGGTGTTTGGGAGCGTCAATAGATGTTTGCCAAACCCTCACGGTGTCAGAAGACTGAAGTTATCTTGGTTTAAGATTTGTGAGCCCATTTCTACCTTCTCGGTTTATAAGAACTTCTAGGCCAAGTTATAGGTGCTTTCCTGAAACACATGAGTTTGATGGTGTTTGGGAGAGTCAATAGATGTTTGCCAAGCCCTCACGGTGTTTGAAAAATCAAGTTATCTTGGTTTAAGAGTTGTTGGCCCATTTGTTCCTTCTCGGTTGATCTTGGATTATATGAACTTCAAGGCCAAGAGGTAGGTGTTTACATGAAACACATGAGTTATATGGTGTTTGCGAGAGTCAATAGATGTTTGCCAATCCCTCACGGTGTTAGAAGACTCAAGTTATCTTGGTTTAAGAGTTGTTGGCCCATTTGTTTCTTCTCGGTTGATCTTGGATTATATGAACTTCTAGGCCAAGTAGTAGGTGCTTTCATGAAACACATGAGTTAGATGGGGTTTGGGAGAGTCAATAGATGTTTGCCAAACCCTCACGGTGTTAGAAGACTGAAGTTATCTTGGTTTAAGATTTGTGAGCCCATTTCTACCTTCTCGGTTTATAAGAACTTCTAGGCCAAGTTATAGGTGCTTTCCTGAAACACATGAGTTTGATGGTGTTTGGGAGAGTCAAATGATGTTTGCCAAGCCCTCACGGTGCTTGAAGACTCAAGTTAACTTGGTTTTAGATTTGTGAGCCCATTTCTACCTTCTCGGTTTATAAGAACTTCTAGGCCAAGTAGTAGGTGCTTTCATAAAACACATGAGTTAGATGGTGTTTGGGAGAGTCAATAGATGTTTGCCAAGCCCTCACGGTGTTAGAAGACTCAAGTTATCTTGGTTTAAGAGTTGTAAGCCCATTTATTCCTTCTCGGTTGATCTTGGATTATATGAACTTCTAGGCCAAGTAGTAGGTGCTTTCATAAAACACATGAGTTAGATGGTGTTTGGGAGAGTCAATAGATGTTTGCCAAGCCCTCACGGTGTTTGAAAAATCAAGTTATCTTGGTTTAAGAGTTGTTGGCCCATTTGTTCCTTCTCGGTTGATCTTGGATTATATGAACTTCTAGGCCAAGTAGTAGGTGTTTACATGAAACACATGAGTTAGATGGGGTTTGGGAGAGTCAATAGATGTTTGCCAAACCCTCACGGTGTTAGAAGACTGAAGTTATCTTGGTTTAAGATTTGTGAGCCCATTTCTACCTTCTCGGTTTATAAGAACTTCTAGGCCAAGTTATAGGTGCTTTCCTGAAACACATGAGTTTGATGGTGTTTGGGAGAGTCAATAGATGTTTGCCAAGCCCTCACGGTGCTTGAAGACTCAAGTTAACTTGGTTTTAGATTTGTGAGCCCATTTCTACCTTCTCGGTTTATAAGAACTTCTAGGCCAAGTAGTAGGTGCTTTCATAAAACACATGAGTTAGATGGTGTTTGGGAGAGTCAATAGATGTTTGCCAAGCCCTCACGGTGTTAGAAGACTCAAGTTATCTTGGTTTAAGAGTTGTAAGCCCATTTATTCCTTCTCGGTTGATCTTGGATTATATGAACTTCTAGGCCAAGTAGTAGGTGCTTTCATAAAACACATGAGTTAGATGGTGTTTGGGAGAGTCAATAGATGTTTGCCAAGCCCTCACGGTGTTTGAAAAATCAAGTTATCTTGGTTTAAGAGTTGTTGGCCCATTTGTTCCTTCTCGGTTGATCTTGGATTATATGAACTTCAAGGCCAAGAGGTAGGTGTTTACATGAAACACATGAGTTAGATGGCGTTTGCGAGAGTCAATAGATGTTTGCCAAGCCCTCACGGTGTTAGAAGACTCAAGTTATCTTGGTTTAAGAGTTGTAAGCCCATTTATTCCTTCTCGGTTGATCTTGGATTATATGAACTTCTAGGCCAAGTAGTAGGTGCTTTCATAAAACACATGAGTTAGATGGTGTTTGGGAGAGTCAATAGATGTTTGCCAATCCCTCACGGTGTTAGAAGACTCAAGTTATCTTGGTTTAAGAGTTGTTGGCCCATTTGTTTCTTCTCGGTTGATCTTGGATTATATGAACTTCTAGGCCAAGTAGTAGGTGTTTACATGAAACACATGAGTTAGATGGGGTTTGGGAGAGTCAATAGATGTTTGCCAAACCCTCACGGTGTTAGAAGACTGAAGTTATCTTGGTTTAAGATTTGTGAGCCCATTTCTACCTTCTCGGTTTATAAGAACTTCTAGGCCAAGTTATAGGTGCTTTCCTGAAACACATGAGTTTGATGGTGTTTGGGAGAGTCAATAGATGTTTGCCAAGCCCTCACGGTGTTTGAAGACTCAAGTTAACTTGGTTTTAGATTTGTGAGCCCATTTCTACCTTCTCGGTTTATAAGAACTTCTAGGCCAAGTAGTAGGTGCTTTCATAAAACACATGAGTTAGATGGTGTTTGGGAGAGGCAATAGATGTTTGCCAAGCCCTCACGGTGTTTGAAGACTCAAGTTAACTTGGTTTTAGATTTGTGAGCCCATTTCTACCTTCTCGGTTTATAAGAACTTCTAGGCCAAGTAGTAGGTGCTTTCATAAAACACATGAGTTAGATGGTGTTTGGGAGAGTCAATAGATGTTTGCCAAGCCCTCACGGTGTTTGAAGACTCAAGTTATCTTGGTTTTAGATTTGTGAGCCCATTTCTACCTTCTCGGTTTATAAGAACTTCTAGGCCAAGTAGTAGGTGATTACATGAAACACATGAGTTAGATGGGGTTTGGGAGAGTCAATAGATGTTTGCCAAACCCTCACGGTGTTAGAAGACTGAAGTTATCTTGGTTTAAGATTTGTGAGCCCATTTCTACCTTCTCGGTTTATAAGAACTTCTAGGCCAAGTAGTAGGTGCTTTCATAAAACACATGAGTTAGATGGTGTTTGGGAGAGGCAATAGATGTTTGCCAAGCCCTCACGGTGTTAGAAGACTCAAGTTATCTTGGTTTAAGAGTTGTAAGCCCATTTATTCCTTCTCGGTTGATCTTGGATTATATGAACTTCTAGGCCAAGTAGTAGGTGCTTTCATAAAACACATGAGTTAGATGGTGTTTGGGAGAGTCAATAGATGTTTGCCAAGCCCTCACGGTGTTAGAAGACTCAAGTTATCTTGGTTTAAGAGTTGTATGCCCATTTATTCCTTCTCGGTTGATCTTGGATTATATGAACTTCTAGGCCAAGTAGTAGGTGCTTTCATAAAACACATGAGTTAGATGGTGTTTGGGAGAGTCAATAGATGTTTGCCAATCCCTCACGGTGTTAGAAGACTCAAGTTATCTTGGTTTAAGAGTTGTTGGCCCATTTGTTTCTTCTCGGTTGATCTTGGATTATAAGAACTTCTAGGCCAAGTAGTAGGTGTTTACATGAAACACATGAGTTAGATGGGGTTTGGGAGAGTCAATAGATGTTTGCCAAGCCCTCACGGTGTTAGAAGACTGAAGTTATCTTGGTTTAAGATTTGTGAGCCCATTTCTACCTTCTCGGTTTATAAGAACTTCTAGGCCAAGTTATAGGTGCTTTCCTGAAACACATGAGTTTGATGGTGTTTGGGAGAGTCAATAGATGTTTGCCAAGCCCTCACGGTGTTTGAAGACTCAAGTTATCTTGGTTTAAGATTTGTGAGCCCATTTCTACCTTCTCGGTTTATATGAACTTCTAGGCCAAGTAGTAGGTGCTTTCATAAAACACATGAGTTAGATGGTGTTTGGGAGAGTCAATAGATGTTTGCCAAGCCCTCACGGTGTTAGAAGACTCAAGTTATCTTGGTTTAAGAGTTGTAAGCCCATTTATTCCTTCTCGGTTGATCTTGGATTATATGAACTTCGAGGCCAAGCACTACAAAAAAAATAAGTTTTAGCGGCGGTTTTATATTAGGTTTGGCGGTTTTCACCGCCACTAAACGTGCTTAGCGGCGGTTGCAAAATCGCCACCTATAAGAGGGTCGCAAAACGATTAGCGGTTTTCACCAACCGCTGTAATAACTGCCGATAATAGTCAATTTGTAATCGGGGCGGTAAAACCCGCCGCTAAGAGAAAAAATTTATAGTCATTTAGCCGCAGTTTTATACAAAACCGCGGCTAAACGACCCCATTTGTTTTTTTGAAATTACGTACCACGTGAACTTCCAGGGATCTTTGTTTATATGATCTTGATAGAATATTCTGGAATTGCCACCAATGCTTTCTCTTTCTACCTGTCCATGAACAACAGAAGCACTTATCACTCAACTTCATATTTAATAAAAAAATTTATTTTTGGTGAATTAATAAATTTTGTTTTCATTATCACATTGGCATGTGAATGTACTTTTCCAAAGTGCAACTCACGTGAGTTTTGCTACCAAGCAAGTCACAAGAATCCTATAATACTGATATACAATATTACAAACACAATATTTTATCGACAAGAAGGGGAAATAAATAGCTAACAGAAGATGAAATTCTAGTATATCTACATATGATTCAGCAGAAAAGATAAGTATAATAATAATTGATTTTATCCTTTACATTATGCACATCTACCTTACATAGTGTCTTTTAGCAAGGTAGATAAAATGCAGACTGTGTGAAATATGTGAATCTCTGCAATCGGTTTCATTTTCATATAAAGAGGATGAAGATACATAAAGCTCATCGAATTTCTCGAGGTCTCACTCCACGGCCCCTAAGAGTATGCTTTCCTTCTCCCTCCCACCCAGAAAAAAAAAGTTAACAGTTTATAGGTTTTCCCATTTTAGGCCCTAGTGAGAAATGAATTAATGATTAGAAAAAAAAAAGTAGCAAAGAATGAATCACTCACATGCTGTATCTGTACTAATCCATCTTCACTACAGCACATAAAATATGAGGGCTAGCAGACTAGGCTCAATCGCCAAGTTCTAAGCCCGTCCTTGATGCTTGGCCAGTAACTTAGTTTCGACTCCTCCATGTTGAAGAATGTGAGCATGTCTCACCTAAAATAGATAGAGAGTATAGTTTAGTTACATAAGGAATCACGCAACCTTGTTTTAGTGAATGAACCAAAGAAGATTCATAATTTCATATCAAATTGGAATGGGAATATGAATGGGTGGCCTGGCCCTAATACACATCACAAAGTGAGAGATATTTAAATGGAAATGAGAAAGTGAAGGACGTACATGTAGCTGTCTATGAAGCGGAAGCAGCCCAAGTGAGAATGGGGCATGATCTTTGCTTGGAAGACATTGTTATTGTTAGTGTGACCAGTGGAAAGAAAGCTTGATATGGCCGGTTTCTCAGTCCCAGTGAGAGAATGACCCTCCTGTCCTGACACCAACATGTCACTGTCTGCATTAAAGCTTATACAACACAACCTCTGTGCTTTTCCTTCCATGTTCCTGTGGCTGTATATTATATATCAAGTCGAAGGACAGCACAAGATCCTAAATTATTAGAGTAGACAGCAACAGAGGCGTGCATACATTTGATTTGAAATTGAGAGAATTAATAGGTAATTGAATTAAAAGTGAAGCAAGTATTAGAATTGGAATTGGAAAGCCAAACCTGAGATGGTGACCGAAATTCCCCTGCTTCTCTTGTTAATGTTCATCCTCTTCCTCAGGACTTCAGATTCAGAACATCAATGGCACATGCCATGGCTGCCCTTTCTTCAATTTCTCTTTATTTAGTTTTACTTATAGTTAGACACGCCTGCCCCCTCCTCCCTCCCCTCTCTTTCTCTCTTTTCATTAGCCCTATTTACTTTTTACCCTACGTGCTGCTAACAAAATATCTATTTATTTTAAAACTTGATTATTGTTATATAAATTTCAATGCAAAATCTAATAACAAAAAATGCCATACATTATAGAAACCTCCAACTCAAAAGCATGAAATATAAAGCCAAAAGCTACCTATGGCAAGAAGTAGAGAAATACTATATCGAGAAAATATAATTGAAGAGATTAAGATTCAACCAAACAAGAGGATGCAAACCAATATCAACATAACAGCCTAGTAGCCACCAACCTAACTAGCGGTATCATATGTCCAATGAATTACCATCTAAAACAGCATTGGCAACATCAGTGGCTTCTGCACGAGTTAGTCTTAAGTTGTCAGTCATGCTATCCCCAAGATGTGTAAGCACAGTAGGTTTCCCAGCCATATTAAACTGCAGTTTTTTTATATAAAAATACCTACAAAACAAATTAGCTAAACCAATTCCAGTTATGAAGAAACAGAGCTTGTGGGATTTTGGGGTACAAAGGAAAATGCAGTAAGAAGGAGTAATGTTCTGTGACAAGGGTCCAATGCAATTCATAGCTAGGAGTTAATAAGGTCCAATTTACAACAAACTTCACAATATTAACTAAGAAATGCTGTGTTTTGCACCAAAACAGAAGTTTGCACCAAAACCACTGCACTTTGTATTCTTTAAAAAGAAACAAGAAAAATGAATCAGGTTTTCAAATGTTCATAATTTGGTACATAAGAACCAACCCAACCCCCAAAGTTGGTTAAAAATCATAGAAACCTGATTCAGCATGCAAATATATATTTAAACCACATCATGAAACTTAAAAGAGTAGGTCCAAGATACTTTCAAATTTTATATTTAACTACCATTTTGCAAAGGATTTGCATGTCATGAAGCAATAGAGATTACCTAGTGGCAGGGCCAATCAGGTTGACACCCTTAACAGAAAACTGAGCTCTCATTTATGCTAGTGCTTCAATTGGTCTAACACTCAAAATCTTACTAAAATTGTTACTTCTGAAATATAAGGATGTATCTATGACAACCTGACCTGCACCATAAAAACTGCAGTAAGATTATTTGCTATCCTAGAGTGGATTAGACTAAACAACCATAAGATACAAAAAGCTCCTGATATAAGGAAAGAAAGAAGGAAGGCCAATAAGTAGAGTCGAATTCTCAGGCGAAGAATTATACTTACATTAAAAGACAACCAGTATAATATAATATTCAAATAGTTATCAGGGACATAATAGGTATAAGAGGATTATATGTCAGTGGAGTCACAACACAAAACCATGGCATCGAAATGCCATTACCGTCTCTGAACAACTATAGGGTGTCACTTAAAGCACTTAACATTTTCCTTCTTCATACATAATTTTATTTCAAGATATTAAAAATGTTGACCCATATACACAAAATCAAGTAGACCCCAAGTTTACCATAATACAAGAATTCAAAAAAGAATCTATTGCTCACAAAGTGTAGTGTATCAGCTTCCTCTAACTCTCTCTTGAGAAAGCCTCCGAATTAACGAGGAGTGCATAACTATAATTAACATTCTAAACAAACAACAAAAACACTTTTTTAGAATCATGAGAATCGAAATGATAGGTTCTGCACATTATTAACGATAAAAGCAGGTAGGAATTGACATGAGCAAGCTCCAATTACGAGGAAAACTTCCGATACATATAAATGCGTAAAGCGAGTAAAGGAAATGGAAAGAACAATCGTAGAAGCAAGGTGCTATCTACCGCCCCAATGGCCTAAGCCAACCCCACACTACCTAAATGATGCAATCCCCACTCACTCTCCTCTCGTCCATCGTATTCATGTTTCCTTATATGATTCCGGCACCATCTATGCAAAATCAAAAACATATTTATGATCATCCCAAGCTTATCCAAATTACCATCCACCAGATTGACAATCAGAATACACAAGCTAATTGTGATTTCCATTCATATTTTAAGAAAGCTTAATCTTGCATGACAAAATAGTTTAACGAAAACCATTCTAATAGTCCATTTTTCTATTTTCAGTTGTTTACCTCTGTTTCACTATAGAGAAACAAAAAAGAATGGAAAGCAATCAGCATATATAAATAGACTACATTGCAAAGAGCAATAAAAAAAACAACAAAAAGAATATTGGCACACTGAAAGATTAAATAATACCTTTACCACTCTGCGGTTCCTCTTTGAAATGCCACATTGTCATCTTGCACAAGTTTGAAAACATAATGAAATATGTCCCCTTTCCAAATCTTCTGGTTTATTTTCCTATAATCCAACCGAAGTTCAGTCCTCTCATTACTGTGTTAAATTCTCAATGAAAATGTTGATTTGTTAGAACTAGAAATTTAAAAAATCCATTTTGAATGTTTGATATGCAAGTGGACAAGATGATAAAAAAACTATGCAAATTGTCAGAACTTAGGACTCGAACTAAGAAAAGAAGCTCCACCAATTCACCACCAAAGTGTAGAAATGCTCAAAAAGACAAAAACCTAGCATAACATTCCAAAGCTCCTTCTACCGAAATCAGACACAACTCCAAAACGTATGCCTTGATTCAAACTACGATACTCACTTCTCAGCACTTCTTTGCCTACTCACCTTCTCAATCGCACCAAAAACTGCACCTTCCGCCAGCACCTCATGAACCCTACCGAGTTTTGAATTCCCAATGAGATGAAACCCTAAAATGCAGAAATAAAATCCCCAATGAGAATCGCAACTTTGAAAGCTCAAAAATCTCTAATTTTGTAGATTAGGGGATACCTGCAATGTTTATTCCTTGGCTTGACATCAATGGCAAAGAGACTTACCAGCCCGGCCGAAAGCGTGAGCAAGACCTAGAGCCAGAGTGAAGCGAGAGCAGAGCGAAAATGATGCGAGAGCGAGAGAGAGAGAATGAGAATGGCATTTCGAAAGAATGAGGATGCGAGAGAGAGAGAGAGAGAGAGAGAGAGAGGTGTTAAGGGATAGGAATGAAAATCTGTTAAGGGAATGAAAATCAGACGTGGTTTGAGTGTTTTATTTTTTCATTTACAACCGCCTCTAAGAATAAAAGAACCGCCTCTAAATCATTGTATTCTCGGCGGTTAGTATAAACGCCATAAATTTTTTTTACTAACGGCGGTTCATTAGAACCGCCGCAAAAAAAATGCCACAAATCCGCGTTTTTTTCGTAGTGAAGTAGTAGGTGCTTTCATAAAACACATGAGTTAGATGGTGTTTGGGAGAGTCAATAGATGTTTGCCAAGCCCTCACGGTGTTTGAAAAATCAAGTTATCTTGGTTTAAGAGTTGTTGGCCCATTTGTTCCTTCTCGGTTGATCTTGGATTATATGAACTTCAAGGCCAAGAGGTAGGTGTTTACATGAAACACATGAGTTAGATGGCGTTTGCGAGAGTCAATAGATGTTTGCCAAGCCCTCACGGTGTTAGAAGACTCAAGTTATCTTGGTTTAAGAGTTGTAAGCCCATTTATTCCTTCTCGGTTGATCTTGGATTATATGAACTTCTAGGCCAAGTAGTAGGTGCTTTCATAAAACACATGAGTTAGATGGTGTTTGGGAGAGTCAATAGATGTTTGCCAATCCCTCACGGTGTTAGAAGACTCAAGTTATCTTGGTTTAAGAGTTGTTGGCCCATTTGTTCCTTCTCGGTTGATCTTGGATTATATGAACTTCTAGGCCAAGTAGTAGGTGTTTACATGAAACACATGAGTTAGATGGGGTTTGGGAGAGTCAATAGATGTTTGCCAAACCCTCACGGTGTTAGAAGACTGAAGTTATCTTGGTTTAAGAGTTGTAAGCCCATTTATTCCTTCTCGGTTGATCTTGGATTATAAGAACTTCTAGGCCAAGTTATAGGTGCTTTCCTGAAACACATGAGTTTGATGGTGTTTGGGAGAGTCAATAGATGTTTGCCAAGCCCTCACGGTGTTAGAAGACTCAAGTTATCTTGGTTTAAGATTTGTGAGCCCATTTGTTCCTTCTCGGTTGATCTTGGATTATATGAACTTCTAGGCCAAGTAGTAGGTGCTTTCATAAAACACATGAGTTAGATGGTGTTTGGGAGAGTCAATAGATGTTTGCCAAGCCCTCACGGTGTTTGAAGACTCAAGTTATCTTGGTTTAAGAGTTGTGAGCCCATTTATTCCTTCTCGGTTGATCTTGGATTATATGAACTTCTAGGCCAAGTAGTAGGTGCTTTCATAAAACACATGAGTTAGATGGTGTTTGGGAGAGTCAATAGATGTTTGCCAAGCCCTCACGGTGTTAGAAGACTCAAGTTATCTTGGTTTAAGAGTTGTAAGCCCATTTATTCCTTCTCGGTTGATCTTGGATTATATGAACTTCTAGGCCAAGTAGTAGGTGCTTTCATAAAACACATGAGTTAGATGGTGTTTGGGAGAGTCAATAGATGTTTGCCAAGCCCTCACGGTGTTAGAAGACTCAAGTTATCTTGGTTTAAGAGTTGTAAGCCCATTTATTCCTTCTCGGTTGATCTTGGATTATATGAACTTCTAGGCCAAGTAGTAGGTGCTTTCATAAAACACATGAGTTAGATGGTGTTTGGGAGAGTCAATAGATGTTTGCCAATCCCTCACGGTGTTAGAAGACTCAAGTTATCTTGGTTTAAGAGTTGTTGGCCCATTTGTTCCTTCTCGGTTGATCTTGGATTATATGAACTTCTAGGCCAAGTAGTAGGTGTTTACATGAAACACATGAGTTAGATGGTGTTTGGGAGAGTCAATAGATGTTTGCCAAACCCTCACGGTGTTAGAAGACTCAAGTTATCTTGGTTTAAGAGTTGTTGGCCCATTTGTTCCTTCTCGGTTGATCTTGGATTATATGAACTTCTAGGCCAAGTAGTAGGTGCTTTCATAAAACACATGAGTTAGATGGTGTTTGGGAGAGTCAATAGATGTTTGCCAAGCCCTCACGGTGTTAGAAGACTCAAGTTATCTTGGTTTAAGATTTGTGAGCCGATTTGTTCCTTCTCGGTTGATCTTGGATTATATGAACTTCTAGGCCAAGTAGTAGGTGCTTTCATAAAACACATGAGTTAGATGGTGTTTGGGAGAGTCAATAGACGTTTGCCAAGCCCTCACGGTGTTTGAAGACTCAAGTTATCTTGGTTTAAGATTTGTGAGCCCATTTATTCCTTCTCGGTTGATCTTGGATTATATGAACTTCTAGGCCAAGTAGTAGGTGCTTTCATAAAACACATGAGTTAGATGGTGTTTGGGAGAGTCAATAGATGTTTGCCAAGCCCTCACGGTGTTAGAAGACTCAAGTTATCTTGGTTTAAGAGTTGTAAGCCCATTTATTCCTTCTCGGTTGATCTTGGATTATATGAACTTCTAGGCCAAGTAGTAGGTGCTTTCATAAAACACATGAGTTAGATGGTGTTTGGGAGAGTCAATAGATGTTTGCCAAGCCCTCACGGTGTTTGAAAAATCAAGTTATCTTGGTTTAAGAGTTGTTGGCCCATTTGTTCCTTCTCGGTTGATCTTGGATTATATGAACTTCTAGGCCAAGAGGTAGGTGTTTACATGAAACACATGAGTTAGATGGTGTTTGCGAGAGTCAATAGATGTTTGCCAAGCCCTCACGGTGTTAGAAGACTCAAGTTATCTTGGTTTAAGAGTTGTAAGCCCATTTATTCCTTCTCGGTTGATCTTGGATTATATGAACTTCTAGGCCAAGTAGTAGGTGCTTTCATAAAACACATGAGTTAGATGGTGTTTGGGAGAGTCAATAGATGTTTGCCAAGCCTGCACGGTGTTAGAAGACTCAAGTTATCTTGGTTTAAGATTTGTGAGCCCATTTGTTCCTTCTCGGTTGATCTTGGATTATAACAACTTCTAGGCCAAGTTATAGGTGCTTTCCTGAAACACATGAGTTTGATGGTGTTTGGGAGAGTCAATAGATGTTTGCCAAGCCCTCACGGTGTTTGAAGACTCAAGTTATCTTGGTTTTAGATTTGTGAGCCCATTTATTCCTTCTCGGTTGATCTTGGATTATATGAACTTCTAGGCCAAGTAGTAGGTGCTTTCATAAAACACATGAGTTAGATGGTGTTTGGGAGAGTCAATAGATGTTTGCCAAGCCCTCACGGTGTTAGAAGACTCAAGTTATCTTGGTTTAAGAGTTGTAAGCCCATTTATTCCTTCTCGGTTGATCTTGGATTATATGAACTTCTAGGCCAAGTAGTAGGTGCTTTCATAAAACACATGAGTTAGATGGTGTTTGGGAGAGTCAATAGATGTTTGCCAATCCCTCACGGTGTTAGAAGACTCAAGTTATCTTGGTTTAAGAGTTGTTGGCCCATTTGTTCCTTCTCGGTTGATCTTGGATTATATGAACTTCTAGGCCAAGTAGTAGGTGTTTACATGAAACACATGAGTTAGATGGGGTTTGGGAGAGTCAATAGATGTTTGCCAAACCCTCACGGTGTTAGAAGACTGAAGTTATCTTGGTTTAAGATTTGTGAGCCCATTTCTACCTTCTCGGTTGATCTCGGTTTATAAGAACTTCTAGGCCAAGTTATAGGTGCTTTCCTGAAACACATGAGTTTGATGGTGTTTGGGAGAGTCAATAGATGTTTGCCAAGCCCTCACGGTGTTAGAAGACTCAAGTTATCTTGGTTTAAGAGTTGTAAGCCCATTTATTCCTTCTCGGTTGATCTTGGATTATATGAACTTCTAGGCCAAGTAGTAGGTGCTTTCATAAAACACATGAGTTAGATGGTGTTTGGGAGAGTCAATAGATGTTTGCCAAGCCCTCACGGTGTTAGAAGACTCAAGTTATCTTGGTTTAAGAGTTGTAAGCCCATTTATTCCTTCTCGGTTGATCTTGGATTATATGAACTTCTAGGCCAAGTAGTAGGTGCTTTCATAAAACACATGAGTTAGATGGTGTTTGGGAGAGTCAATAGATGTTTGCCAAGCCATCACGGTGTTTGAAGACTCAAGTTAACTTGGTTTAAGATTTGTGAGCCCATTTCTACCTTCTCGGTTTATATGAACTTCTAGGCCAAGTAGTAGGTGCTTTCATAAAACACATGAGTTAGATGGTGTTTGGGAGAGTCAATAGATGTTTGCCAAGCCCTCACGGTGTTAGAAGACTCAAGTTATCTTGGTTTAAGAGTTGTAAGCCCATTTATTCCTTCTCGGTTGATCTTGGATTATATGAACTTCTAGGCCAAGTAGTAGGTGCTTTCATAAAACACATGAGTTAGATGGTGTTTGGGAGAGTCAATAGATGTTTGCCAAGCCCTCACGGTGTTTGAAAAATCAAGTTATCTTGGTTTAAGAGTTGTTGGCCCATTTGTTCCTTCTCGGTTGATCTTGGATTATATGAACTTCTAGGCCAAGTAGTAGGTGTTTACATGAAACACATGAGTTAGATGGTGTTTGGGAGAGTCAATAGATGTTTGCCAAGCCCTCACGGTGTTAGAAGACTCAAGTTATCTTGGTTTAAGAGTTGTAAGCCCATTTATTCCTTCTCGGTTGATCTTGGATTATATGAACTTCTAGGCCAAGTAGTAGGTGCTTTCATAAAACACATGAGTTAGATGGTGTTTGGGAGAGTCAATAGATGTTTGCCAATCCCTCACGGTGTTAGAAGACTCAAGTTATCTTGGTTTAAGAGTTGTTGGCCCATTTGTTCCTTCTCGGTTGATCTTGGATTATATGAACTTCTAGGCCAAGTAGTAGGTGTTTACATGAAACACATGAGTTAGATGGGGTTTGGGAGAGTCAATAGATGTTTGCCAAACCCTCACGGTGTTAGAAGACTGAAGTTATCTTGGTTTAAGATTTGTGAGCCCATTTGTTAGTTCTCGGTTGATCTTGGATTATATGAACTTCTAGGCCAAGTTATAGGTGCTTTCCTGAAACACATGAGTTTGATGGTGTTTGGGAGAGTCAATAGATGTTTGCCAAGCCCTCACGGTGTTTGAAGACTCAAGTTAACTTGGTTTTAGATTTGTGAGCCCATTTCTATTCCTTCTCGGTTGATCTTGGATTATATGAACTTCTAGGCCAAGTAGTAGGTGCTTTCATAAAACACATGAGTTAGATGGTGTTTGGGAGAGTCAATAGATGTTTGCCAAGCCCTCACGGTGTTAGAAGACTCAAGTTATCTTGGTTTAAGAGTTGTAAGCCCATTTATTCCTTCTCGGTTGATCTTGGATTATATGAACTTCTAGGCCAAGTAGTAGGTGCTTTCATAAAACACATGAGTTAGATGGTGTTTGGGAGAGTCAATAGATGTTTGCCAAGCCCTCACGGTGTTTGAAGACTCAAGTTATCTTGGTTTAAGAGTTGTGAGCCCATTTGTTCCTTCTCGGTTGATCTTGGATTATATGAACTTCTAGGCCAAGTAGTAGGTGCTTACATGAAACACATGAGTTAGATGGTGTTTGGGAGAGTCAATAGATGTTTGCCAAGCCCTCACGGTGTTAGAAGACTCAAGTTATCTTGGTTTAAGAGTTGTAAGCCCATTTATTCCTTCTCGGTTGATCTTGGATTATATGAACTTCTAGGCCAAGTAGTAGGTGCTTTCATAAAACACATGAGTTAGATGGTGTTTGGGAGAGTCAATAGATGTTTGCCAAGCCCTCACGGTGTTAGAAGACTCAAGTTATCTTGGTTTAAGAGTTGTAAGCCCATTTATTCCTTCTCGGTTGATCTTGGATTATATGAACTTCTAGGCCAAGTAGTAGGTGCTTTCATAAAACACATGAGTTAGATGGTGTTTGGGAGAGTCAATAGATGTTTGCCAAGCCCTCACGGTGTTAGAAGACTCAAGTTATCTTGGTTTAAGAGTTGTAAGCCCATTTATTCCTTCTCGGTTGATCTTGGATTATATGAACTTCTAGGCCAAGTAGTAGGTGCTTTCATAAAACACATGAGTTAGATGGTGTTTGGGAGAGTCAATAGATGTTTGCCAATCCCTCACGGTGTTAGAAGACTCAAGTTATCTTGGTTTAAGAGTTGTTGGCCCATTTGTTCCTTCTCGGTTGATCTTGGATTATATGAACTTCTAGGCCAAGTAGTAGGTGTTTACATGAAACACATGAGTTAGATGGGGTTTGGGAGAGTCAATAGATGTTTGCCAAACCCTCACGGTGTTAGAAGACTGAAGTTATCTTGGTTTAAGATTTGTGAGCCCATTTATTCCTTCTCGGTTGATCTTGCGTTATAAGAACTTCTAGGCCAAGTTATAGGTGCTTTCCTGAAACACATGAGTTTGATGGTGTTTGGGAGAGTCAATAGATGTTTGCCAAGCCCTCACGGTGTTTGAAGACTCAAGTTAACTTGGTTTTAGATTTGTGAGCCCATTTATTCCTTCTCGGTTGATCTTGGATTATATGAACTTCTAGGCCAAGTAGTAGGTGCTTTCATAAAACACATGAGTTAGATGGTGTTTGGGAGAGTCAATAGATGTTTGCCAAGCCCTCACGGTGTTAGAAGACTCAAGTTATCTTGGTTTAAGAGTTGTAAGCCCATTTATTCCTTCTCGGTTGATCTTGGATTATATGAACTTCTAGGCCAAGTAGTAGGTGCTTTCATAAAACACATGAGTTAGATGGTGTTTGGGAGAGTCAATAGATGTTTGCCAAGCCCTCACGGTGTTTGAAAAATCAAGTTATCTTGGTTTAAGAGTTGTTGGCCCATTTGTTCCTTCTCGGTTGATCTTGGATTATATGAACTTCTAGGCCAAGAGGTAGGTGTTTACATGAAACACATGAGTTAGATGGCGTTTGCGAGAGTCAATAGATGTTTGCCAAGCCCTCACGGTGTTAGAAGACTCAAGTTATCTTGGTTTAAGAGTTGTAAGCCCATTTATTCCTTCTCGGTTGATCTTGGATTATATGAACTTCTAGGCCAAGTAGTAGGTGCTTTCATAAAACACATGAGTTAGATGGTGTTTGGGAGAGTCAATAGATGTTTGCCAATCCCTCACGGTGTTAGAAGACTCAAGTTATCTTGGTTTAAGAGTTGTTGGCCCATTTGTTCCTTCTCGGTTGATCTTGGATTATATGAACTTCTAGGCCAAGTAGTAGGTGTTTACATGAAACACATGAGTTAGATGGTGTTTGGGAGAGTCAATAGATGTTTGCCAAACCCTCACGGTGTTAGAAGACTGAAGTTATCTTGGTTTAAGATTTGTGAGCCCATTTATACCTTCTCGGTTGATCTTGGATTATATGAACTTCTAGGCCAAGTTATAGGTGCTTTCATAAAACACATGAGTTAGATGGTGTTTGGGAGCGTCAATAGATGTTTGACAAACCCTCACGGTGTTAGAAGACTGAAGTTATCTTGGTTTAAGAATTGTGAGCCCATTTATTCCTTCTCGGTTGATCTTGGATTATATGAACTTCTAGGCCAAGTAGTAGGTGCTTTCATAAAACACATGAGTTAGATGGTGTTTGGGAGAGTCAATAGATGTTTGCCAAGCCCTCACGGTGTTAGAAGACTCAAGTTATCTTGGTTTAAGAGTTGTAAGCCCATTTATTCCTTCTCGGTTGATCTTGGATTATATGAACTTCTAGGCCAAGTAGTAGGTGCTTTCATAAAACACATGAGTTAGATGGTGTTTGGGAGAGTCAATAGATGTTTGCCAAGCCCTCACGGTGTTTGAAGACTCAAGTTATCTTGGTTTAAGAGTTGTGAGCCCATTTCTACCTTCTCGGTTGATCTTGGATTATATGAACTTCTAGGCCAAGTAGTAGGTGCTTTCATAAAACACATGAGTTAGATGGTGTTTGGGAGAGTCAATAGATGTTTGCCAAGCCCTCACGGTGTTAGAAGACTCAAGTTATCTTGGTTTAAGAGTTGTAAGCCCATTTATTCCTTCTCGGTTGATCTTGGATTATATGAACTTCTAGGCCAAGTAGTAGGTGCTTTCATAAAACACATGAGTTAGATGGTGTTTGGGAGAGTCAATAGATGTTTGCCAAGCCCTCACGGTGTTAGAAGACTCAAGTTATCTTGGTTTAAGAGTTGTAAGCCCATTTATTCCTTCTCGGTTGATCTTGGATTATATGAACTTCTAGGCCAAGTAGTAGGTGCTTTCATAAAACACATGAGTTAGATGGTGTTTGGGAGAGTCAATAGATGTTTGCCAATCCCTCACGGTGTTAGAAGACTCAAGTTATCTTGGTTTAAGAGTTGTTGGCCCATTTGTTCCTTCTCGGTTGATCTTGGATTATATGAACTTCTAGGCCAAGTAGTAGGTGTTTACATGAAACACATGAGTTAGATGGGGTTTGGGAGAGTCAATAGATGTTTGCCAAGCCCTCACGGTGTTAGAAGACTCAAGTTATCTTGGTTTAAGATTTGTGAGCCCATTTATTCCTTCTCGGTTGATCTTGGTTTATAAGAACTTCTAGGCCAAGTTATAGGTGCTTTCCTGAAACACATGAGTTTGATGGTGTTTGGGAGAGTCAATAGATGTTTGCCAAGCCCTCACGGTGTTTGAAGACTCAAGTTATCTTGGTTTAAGAGTTGTAAGCCCATTTATTCCTTCTCGGTTGATCTTGGATTATATGAACTTCTAGGCCAAGTAGTAGGTGCTTTCATAAAACACATGAGTTAGATGGTGTTTGGGAGAGTCAATAGATGTTTGCCAAGCCCTCACGGTGTTAGAAGACTCAAGTTATCTTGGTTTAAGAGTTGTAAGCCCATTTATTCCTTCTCGGTTGATCTTGGATTATATGAACTTCTAGGCCAAGTAGTAGGTGCTTTCATAAAACACATGAGTTAGATGGTGTTTGGGAGAGTCAATAGATGTTTGCCAAGCCCTCACGGTGTTTGAAGACTCAAGTTATCTTGGTTTAAGAGTTGTTGGCCCATTTGTTCCTTCTCGGTTGATCTTGGATTATATGAACTTCTAGGCCAAGTAGTAGGTGCTTTCATAAAACACATGAGTTAGATGGTGTTTGGGAGAGTCAATAGATGTTTGCCAAGCCCTCACGGTGTTAGAAGACTCAAGTTATCTTGGTTTAAGAGTTGTAAGCCCATTTATTCCTTCTCGGTTGATCTTGGATTATATGAACTTCTAGGCCAAGTAGTAGGTGCTTTCATAAAACACATGAGTTAGATGGTGTTTGGGAGAGTCAATAGATGTTTGCCAAGCCCTCACGGTGTTTGAAGACTCAAGTTATCTTGGTTTAAGAGTTGTTGGCCCATTTGTTCCTTCTCGGTTGATCTTGGATTATATGAACTTCTAGGCCAAGTAGTAGGTGCTTTCATAAAACACATGAGTTAGATGGTGTTTGGGAGAGTCAATAGATGTTTGCCAAGCCCTCACGGTGTTAGAAGACTCAAGTTATCTTGGTTTAAGAGTTGTAAGCCCATTTATTCCTTCTCGGTTGATCTTGGATTATATGAACTTCTAGGCCAAGTTATAGGTGCTTTCCTGAAACACATGAGTTAGATGGTGTTTGGGAGAGTCAATAGATGTTTGCCAAGCCCCCACGGTGTTTGAAGACTCAAGTTAACTTGGTTTAAGAGTTGTAAGCCCATTTATTCCTTCTCGGTTGATCTTGGATTATATGAACTTCTAGGCCAAGTAGTAGGTGCTTTCATAAAACACATGAGTTAGATGGTGTTTGGGAGAGTCAATAGATGTTTGCCAAGCCCTCACGGTGTTAGAAGACTCAAGTTATCTTGGTTTAAGAGTTGTAAGCCCATTTATTCCTTCTCGGTTGATCTTGGATTATATGAACTTCTAGGCCAAGTAGTAGGTGCTTTCATAAAACACATGAGTTAGATGGTGTTTGGGAGAGTCAATAGATGTTTGCCAAGCCCTCACGGTGTTTGAAAAATCAAGTTATCTTGGTTTAAGAGTTGTTGGCCCATTTGTTCCTTCTCGGTTGATCTTGGATTATATGAACTTCTAGGCCAAGAGGTAGGTGTTTACATGAAACACATGAGTTAGATGGTGTTTGGGAGAGTCAATAGATGTTTGCCAAGCCCTCACGGTGTTAGAAGACTGAAGTTATCTTGGTTTAAGATTTGTGAGCCCATTTCTACCTTCTCGGTTGATCTTGGATTATATGAACTTCTAGGCCAAGTAGTAGGTGCTTTCATAAAACACATGAGTTAGATGGTGTTTGGGAGAGTCAATAGATGTTTGCCAAGCCCTCACGGTGTTTGAAGACTCAAGTTAACTTGGTTTTAGAGTTGTGAGCCCATTTCTACCTTCTCGGTTGATCTTGGATTATATGAACTTCTAGGCCAAGTAGTAGGTGCTTTCATAAAACACATGAGTTAGATGGTGTTTGGGAGAGTCAATAGATGTTTGCCAAGCCCTCACGGTGTTAGAAGACTCAAGTTATCTTGGTTTAAGAGTTGTAAGCCCATTTATTCCTTCTCGGTTGATCTTGGATTATATGAACTTCTAGGCCAAGTAGTAGGTGCTTTCATAAAACACATGAGTTAGATGGTGTTTGGGAGAGTCAATAGATGTTTGCCAAGCCCTCACGGTGTTAGAAGACTCAAGTTATCTTGGTTTAAGAGTTGTTGGCCCATTTGTTCCTTCTCGGTTGATCTTGGATTATATGAACTTCTAGGCCAAGTAGTAGGTGTTTACATGAAACACATGAGTTAGATGGTGTTTGGGAGAGTCAATAGATGTTTGCCAAGCCCTCACGGTGTTAGAAGACTCAAGTTATCTTGGTTTAAGAGTTGTAAGCCCATTTATTCCTTCTCGGTTGATCTTGGATTATAAGAACTTCTAGGCCAAGTTATAGGTGCTTTCCTGAAACACATGAGTTTGATGGTGTTTGGGAGAGTCAATAGATGTTTGCCAAGCCCTCACGGTGTTAGAAGACTCAAGTTATCTTGGTTTAAGAGTTGTAAGCCCATTTATTCCTTCTCGGTTGATCTTGGATTATATGAACTTCTAGGCCAAGTAGTAGGTGCTTTCATAAAACACATGAGTTAGATGGTGTTTGGGAGAGTCAATAGATGTTTGCCAAGCCCTCACGGTGTTAGAAGACTCAAGTTATCTTGGTTTAAGAGTTGTAAGCCCATTTATTCCTTCTCGGTTGATCTTGGATTATATGAACTTCTAGGCCAAGTAGTAGGTGCTTTCATAAAACACATGAGTTAGATGGTGTTTGGGAGAGTCAATAGATGTTTGCCAAGCCCTCACGGTGTTTGAAGACTCAAGTTATCTTGGTTTAAGAGTTGTAAGCCCATTTATTCCTTCTCGGTTGATCTTGGATTATATGAACTTCTAGGCCAAGTAGTAGGTGCTTTCATAAAACACATGAGTTAGATGGTGTTTGGGAGAGTCAATAGATGTTTGCCAAGCCCTCACGGTGTTAGAAGACTCAAGTTATCTTGGTTTAAGAGTTGTAAGCCCATTTATTCCTTCTCGGTTGATCTTGGATTATATGAACTTCTAGGCCAAGTAGTAGGTGCTTTCATAAAACACATGAGTTAGATGGTGTTTGGGAGAGTCAATAGATGTTTGCCAAGCCCTCACGGTGTTAGAAGACTCAAGTTATCTTGGTTTAAGAGTTGTAAGCCCATTTATTCCTTCTCGGTTGATCTTGGATTATATGAACTTCTAGGCCAAGTAGTAGGTGCTTTCATAAAACACATGAGTTAGATGGTGTTTGGGAGAGTCAATAGATGTTTGCCAAGCCCTCACGGTGTTAGAAGACTCAAGTTATCTTGGTTTAAGAGTTGTTGGCCCATTTGTTCCTTCTCGGTTGATCTTGGATTATATGAACTTCTAGGCCAAGTAGTAGGTGTTTACCTGAAACACATGAGTTAGATGGTGTTTGCGAGAGTCAATAGATGTTTGCCAAGCCCTCACGGTGTTAGAAGACTCAAGTTATCTTGGTTTAAGATTTGTGTGCCCATTTCTACCGTCTCGGTTGATCTTGGATTATATGAACTTCTAGGCCAAGTAGTAGGTGCTTTCATAAAACACATGAGTTAGATGGTGTTTGGGAGAGTCAATAGATGTTTGCCAAGCCCTCACGGTGTTAGAAGACTCAAGTTATCTTGGTTTAAGAGTTGTAAGCCCATTTATTCCTTCTCGGTTGATCTTGGATTATATGAACTTCTAGGCCAAGTAGTAGGTGCTTTCATAAAACACATGAGTTAGATGGTGTTTGGGAGAGTCAATAGATGTTTGCCAAGCCCTCACGGTGTTTGAAGACTCAAGTTATCTTGGTTTAAGAGTTGTAAGCCCATTTATTCCTTCTCGGTTGATCTTGGATTATATGAACTTCTAGGCCAAGTAGTAGGTGCTTTCATAAAACACATGAGTTAGATGGTGTTTGGGAGAGTCAATAGATGTTTGCCAAGCCCTCACGGTGTTAGAAGACTCAAGTTATCTTGGTTTAAGAGTTGTTGGCCCATTTGTTCCTTCTCGGTTGATCTTGGATTATATGAACTTCTAGGCCAAGTAGTAGGTGCTTTCATGAAACACATGAGTTAGATGGTGTTTGGGAGAGTCAATAGATGTTTGCCAAGCCCTCACGGTGTTTGAAGACTCAAGTTATCTTTGTTTAAGATTTGTGAGCCCATTTATTCCTTCTCGGTTGATCTTGGATTATATGAACTTCTAGGCCAAGTTATAGGTGCTTTCCTGAAACACATGAGTTTGATGGTGTTTGGGAGAGTCAATAGATGTTTGCCAAGCCCTCACGGTGTTTGAAGACTCAAGTTAACTTGGTTTAAGAGTTGTAAGCCCATTTCTATTCCTTCTCGGTTGATCTTGGATTATATGAACTTCTAGGCCAAGTAGTAGGTGCTTTCATAAAACACATGAGTTAGATGGTGTTTGGGAGAGTCAATAGATGTTTGCCAAGCCCTCACGGTGTTAGAAGACTCAAGTTATCTTGGTTTAAGAGTTGTAAGCCCATTTATTCCTTCTCGGTTGATCTTGGATTATATGAACTTCTAGGCCAAGTAGTAGGTGCTTTCATAAAACACATGAGTTAGATGGTGTTTGGGAGAGTCAATAGATGTTTGCCAAGCCCTCACGGTGTTTGAAAAATCAAGTTATCTTGGTTTAAGAGTTGTTGGCCCATTTGTTCCTTCTCGGTTGATCTTGGATTATATGAACTTCTAGGCCAAGAGGTAGGTGTTTACATGAAACACATGAGTTAGATGGTGTTTGGGAGAGTCAATAGACGTTTGCCAAGCCCTCACGGTGTTAGAAGACTCAAGTTATCTTGGTTTAAGATTTGTGAGCCCATTTATTCCTTCTCGGTTGATCTTGGATTATATGAACTTCTAGGCCAAGTAGTAGGTGCTTTCATAAAACACATGAGTTAGATGGTGTTTGGGAGAGTCAATAGATGTTTGCCAAGCCCTCACGGTGTTTGAAGACTCAAGTTAACTTGGTTTTAGAGTTGTAAGCCCATTTATTCCTTCTCGGTTGATCTTGGATTATATGAACTTCTAGGCCAAGTAGTAGGTGCTTTCATAAAACACATGAGTTAGATGGTGTTTGGGAGAGTCAATAGATGTTTGCCAAGCCCTCACGGTGTTAGAAGACTCAAGTTATCTTGGTTTAAGAGTTGTAAGCCCATTTATTCCTTCTCGGTTGATCTTGGATTATATGAACTTCTAGGCCAAGTAGTAGGTGCTTTCATAAAACACATGAGTTAGATGGTGTTTGGGAGAGTCAATAGATGTTTGCCAAGCCCTCACGGTGTTTGAAGACTCAAGTTATCTTGGTTTAAGAGTTGTAAGCCCATTTATTCCTTCTCGGTTGATCTTGGATTATATGAACTTCTAGGCCAAGTAGTAGGTGCTTTCCTGAAACACATGAGTTTGATGGTGTTTGGGAGAGTCAATAGATGTTTGCCAAGCCCTCACGGTGTTAGAAGACTCAAGTTATCTTGGTTTAAGAGTTGTAAGCCCATTTATTCCTTCTCGGTTGATCTTGGATTATATGAACTTCTAGGCCAAGTAGTAGGTGCTTTCATAAAACACATGAGTTAGATGGTGTTTGGGAGAGTCAATAGATGTTTGCCAAGCCCTCACGGTGTTAGAAGACTCAAGTTATCTTGGTTTAAGAGTTGTAAGCCCATTTATTCCTTCTCGGTTGATCTTGGATTATATGAACTTCTAGGCCAAGTAGTAGGTGCTTTCATAAAACACATGAGTTAGATGGTGTTTGGGAGAGTCAATAGATGTTTGCCAAGCCCTCACGGTGTTTGAAAAATCAAGTTATCTTGGTTTAAGAGTTGTTGGCCCATTTGTTCCTTCTCGGTTGATCTTGGATTATATGAACTTCTAGGCCAAGAGGTAGGTGTTTACATGAAACACATGAGTTAGATGGTGTTTGCGAGAGTCAATAGATGTTTGCCAAGCCCTCACGGTGTTAGAAGACTCAAGTTATCTTGGTTTAAGAGTTGTAAGCCCATTTATTCCTTCTCGGTTGATCTTGGATTATATGAACTTCTAGGCCAAGTTATAGGTGCTTTCCTGAAACACATGAGTTTGATGGTGTTTGGGAGAGTCAATAGATGTTTGCCAAGCCCTCACGGTGTTTGAAGACTCAAGTTAACTTGGTTTAAGAGTTGTAAGCCCATTTATTCCTTCTCGGTTGATCTTGGATTATATGAACTTCTAGGCCAAGTAGTAGGTGCTTTCATAAAACACATGAGTTAGATGGTGTTTGGGAGAGTCAATAGATGTTTGCCAAGCCCTCACGGTGTTAGAAGACTCAAGTTATCTTGGTTTAAGAGTTGTAAGCCCATTTATTCCTTCTCGGTTGATCTTGGATTATATGAACTTCTAGGCCAAGTAGTAGGTGCTTTCATAAAACACATGAGTTAGATGGTGTTTGGGAGAGTCAATAGATGTTTGCCAAGCCCTCACGGTGTTTGAAGACTCAAGTTATCTTGGTTTAAGAGTTGTAAGCCCATTTATTCCTTCTCGGTTGATCTTGGATTATATGAACTTCTAGGCCAAGTAGTAGGTGCTTTCATAAAACACATGAGTTAGATGGTGTTTGGGAGAGTCAATAGATGTTTGCCAAGCCCTCACGGTGTTAGAAGACTCAAGTTATCTTGGTTTAAGAGTTGTAAGCCCATTTATTCCTTCTCGGTTGATCTTGGATTATATGAACTTCTAGGCCAAGTAGTAGGTGCTTTCATAAAACACATGAGTTAGATGGTGTTTGGGAGAGTCAATAGATGTTTGCCAAGCCCTCACGGTGTTTGAAGACTCAAGTTATCTTGGTTTAAGAGTTGTAAGCCCATTTATTCCTTCTCGGTTGATCTTGGATTATATGAACTTCTAGGCCAAGTAGTAGGTGCTTTCATAAAACACATGAGTTAGATGGTGTTTGGGAGAGTCAATAGATGTTTGCCAAGCCCTCACGGTGTTTGAAAAATCAAGTTATCTTGGTTTAAGAGTTGTTGGCCCATTTGTTCCTTCTCGGTTGATCTTGGATTATATGAACTTCTAGGCCAAGAGGTAGGTGTTTACATGAAACACATGAGTTAGATGGTGTTTGGGAGAGTCAATAGACGTTTGCCAAGCCCTCACGGTGTTAGAAGACTCAAGTTATCTTGGTTTAAGAGTTGTAAGCCCATTTATTCCTTCTCGGTTGATCTTGGATTATATGAACTTCTAGGCCAAGTAGTAGGTGCTTTCATAAAACACATGAGTTAGATGGTGTTTGGGAGAGTCAATAGATGTTTGCCAATCCCTCACGGTGTTAGAAGACTCAAGTTATCTTGGTTTAAGAGTTGTTGGCCCATTTGTTCCTTCTCGGTTGATCTTGGATTATATGAACTTCTAGGCCAAGTAGTAGGTGTTTACATGAAACACATGAGTTAGATGGGGTTTGGGAGAGTCAATAGATGTTTGCCAAACCCTCACGGTGTTAGAAGACTGAAGTTATCTTGGTTTAAGATTTGTGAGCCCATTTATTCCTTCTCGGTTGATCTTGCGTTATAAGAACTTCTAGGCCAAGTTATAGGTGCTTTCCTGAAACACATGAGTTTGATGGTGTTTGGGAGAGTCAATAGATGTTTGCCAAGCCCTCACGGTGTTTGAAGACTCAAGTTAACTTGGTTTTAGATTTGTGAGCCCATTTCTACCTTCTCGGTTTATAAGAACTTCTAGGCCAAGTAGTAGGTGCTTTCATAAAACACATGAGTTAGATGGTGTTTGGGAGAGTCAATAGATGTTTGCCAAGCCCTCACGGTGTTAGAAGACTCAAGTTATCTTGGTTTAAGAGTTGTAAGCCCATTTATTCCTTCTCGGTTGATCTTGGATTATATGAACTTCTAGGCCAAGTAGTAGGTGCTTTCATAAAACACATGAGTTAGATGGTGTTTGGGAGAGTCAATAGATGTTTGCCAAGCCCTCACGGTGTTTGAAGACTCAAGTTATCTTGGTTTAAGAGTTGTAAGCCCATTTATTCCTTCTCGGTTGATCTTGGATTATATGAACTTCTAGGCCAAGTAGTAGGTGCTTTCATAAAACACATGAGTTAGATGGTGTTTGGGAGAGTCAATAGATGTTTGCCAAGCCCTCACGGTGTTTGAAAAATCAAGTTATCTTGGTTTAAGAGTTGTTGGCCCATTTGTTCCTTCTCGGTTGATCTTGGATTATATGAACTTCTAGGCCAAGAGGTAGGTGTTTACATGAAACACATGAGTTAGATGGCGTTTGCGAGAGTCAATAGATGTTTGCCAAGCCCTCACGGTGTTAGAAGACTCAAGTTATCTTGGTTTAAGAGTTGTAAGCCCATTTATTCCTTCTCGGTTGATCTTGGATTATATGAACTTCTAGGCCAAGTAGTAGGTGCTTTCATAAAACACATGAGTTAGATGGTGTTTGGGAGAGTCAATAGATGTTTGCCAAGCCCTCACGGTGTTAGAAGACTCAAGTTATCTTGGTTTAAGAGTTGTGAGCCCATTTCTACCTTCTCGGTTGATCTTGGATTATATGAACTTCTAGGCCAAGTAGTAGGTGCTTTCATAAAACACATGAGTTAGATGGTGTTTGGGAGAGTCAATAGATGTTTGCCAAGCCCTCACGGTGTTAGAAGACTCAAGTTATCTTGGTTTAAGAGTTGTAAGCCCATTTATTCCTTCTCGGTTGATCTTGGATTATATGAACTTCTAGGCCAAGTAGTAGGTGCTTTCATAAAACACATGAGTTAGATGGTGTTTGGGAGAGTCAATAGATGTTTGCCAAGCCCTCACGGTGTTAGAAGACTCAAGTTATCTTGGTTTAAGAGTTGTAAGCCCATTTATTCCTTCTCGGTTGATCTTGGATTATATGAACTTCTAGGCCAAGTAGTAGGTGCTTTCATAAAACACATGAGTTAGATGGTGTTTGGGAGAGTCAATAGATGTTTGCCAAGCCCTCACGGTGTTAGAAGACTCAAGTTATCTTGGTTTAAGAGTTGTGAGCCCATTTATTCCTTCTCGGTTGATCTTGGATTATATGAACTTCTAGGCCAAGTAGTAGGTGCTTTCATAAAACACATGAGTTAGATGGTGTTTGGGAGAGTCAATAGATGTTTGCCAAGCCCTCACGGTGTTAGAAGACTCAAGTTATCTTGGTTTAAGAGTTGTAAGCCCATTTATTCCTTCTCGGTTGATCTTGGATTATATGAACTTCTAGGCCAAGTAGTAGGTGCTTTCATAAAACACATGAGTTAGATGGTGTTTGGGAGAGTCAATAGATGTTTGCCAAGCCCTCACGGTGTTTGAAGACTCAAGTTATCTTGGTTTAAGAGTTGTAAGCCCATTTATTCCTTCTCGGTTGATCTTGGATTATATGAACTTCTAGGCCAAGTAGTAGGTGCTTTCATAAAACACATGAGTTAGATGGTGTTTGGGAGAGTCAATAGATGTTTGCCAAGCCCTCACGGTGTTAGAAGACTCAAGTTATCTTGGTTTAAGAGTTGTTGGCCCATTTGTTCCTTCTCGGTTGATCTTGGATTATATGAACTTCTAGGCCAAGTAGTAGGTGTTTACATGAAACACATGAGTTAGATGGTGTTTGCGAGAGTCAATAGATGTTTGCCAAGCCCTCACGGTGTTAGAAGACTCAAGTTATCTTGGTTTAAGAGTTGTGAGCCCATTTATTCCTTCTCGGTTGATCTTGGATTATATGAACTTCTAGGCCAAGTAGTAGGTGCTTTCATAAAACACATGAGTTAGATGGTGTTTGGGAGAGTCAATAGATGTTTGCCAAGCCCTCACGGTGTTAGAAGACTCAAGTTATCTTGGTTTAAGAGTTGTAAGCCCATTTATTCCTTCTCGGTTGATCTTGGATTATATGAACTTCTAGGCCAAGTAGTAGGTGCTTTCATAAAACACATGAGTTAGATGGTGTTTGGGAGAGTCAATAGATGTTTGCCAAGCCCTCACGGTGTTAGAAGACTCAAGTTATCTTGGTTTAAGAGTTGTAAGCCCATTTATTCCTTCTCGGTTGATCTTGGATTATATGAACTTCTAGGCCAAGTAGTAGGTGCTTTCATAAAACACATGAGTTAGATGGTGTTTGGGAGAGTCAATAGATGTTTGCCAAGCCCTCACGGTGTTAGAAGACTCAAGTTATCTTGGTTTAAGAGTTGTAAGCCCATTTATTCCTTCTCGGTTGATCTTGGATTATATGAACTTCTAGGCCAAGTAGTAGGTGCTTTCATAAAACACATGAGTTAGATGGTGTTTGGGAGAGTCAATAGATGTTTGCCAAGCCCTCACGGTGTTTGAAGACTCAAGTTAACTTGGTTTTAGATTTGTGAGCCCATTTCTACCTTCTCGGTTTATAAGAATTTCTAGGCCAAGTAGTAGGTGCTTTCAGAAAACACATGAGTTAGATGGTGTTTGGGAGAGTCAATAGATGTTTGCCAAGCCCTCACGGTGTTAGAAGACTCAAGTTATCTTGGTTTAAGAGTTGTAAGCCCATTTATTCCTTCTCGGTTGATCTTGGATTATATGAACTTCTAGGCCAAGTAGTAGGTGCTTTCATAAAACACATGAGTTAGATGGTGTTTGGGAGAGTCAATAGATGTTTGCCAAGCCCTCACGGTGTTTGAAGACTCAAGTTATCTTGGTTTAAGAGTTGTAAGCCCATTTATTCCTTCTCGGTTGATCTTGGATTATATGAACTTCTAGGCCAAGTAGTAGGTGCTTTCATAAAACACATGAGTTAGATGGTGTTTGGGAGAGTCAATAGATGTTTGCCAAGCCCTCACGGTGTTAGAAGACTCAAGTTATCTTGGTTTAAGAGTTGTAAGCCCATTTATTCCTTCTCGGTTGATCTTGGATTATATGAACTTCTAGGCCAAGTAGTAGGTGCTTTCATAAAACACATGAGTTAGATGGTGTTTGGGAGAGTCAATAGATGTTTGCCAAGCCCTCACGGTGTTTGAAGACTCAAGTTATCTTGGTTTAAGAGTTGTAAGCCCATTTGTTCCTTCTCGGTTGATCTTGGATTATATGAACTTCTAGGCCAAGTAGTAGGTGCTTTCATAAAACACATGAGTTAGATGGTGTTTGGGAGAGTCAATAGATGTTTGCCAAGCCCTCACGGTGTTAGAAGACTCAAGTTATCTTGGTTTAAGAGTTGTAAGCCCATTTATTCCTTCTCGGTTGATCTTGGGTTATATGAACTTCTAGGCCAAGTAGTAGGTGCTTTCATAAAACACATGAGTTAGATGGTGTTTGGGAGAGTCAATAGATGTTTGCCAAGCCCTCACGGTGTTAGAAGACTCAAGTTATCTTGGTTTAAGAGTTGTTGGCCCATTTGTTCCTTCTCGGTTGATCTTGGATTATATGAACTTCTAGGCCAAGTAGTAGGTGTTTACATGAAACACATGAGTTAGATGGTGTTTGCGAGAGTCAATAGATGTTTGCCAAGCCCTCACGGTGTTAGAAGACTCAAGTTATCTTGGTTTAAGATTTGTGTGCCCATTTCTACCGTCTCGGTTGATCTTGGATTATATGAACTTCTAGGCCAAGTAGTAGGTGCTTTCATAAAACACATGAGTTAGATGGTGTTTGGGAGAGTCAATAGATGTTTGCCAAGCCCTCACGGTGTTAGAAGACTCAAGTTATCTTGGTTTAAGAGTTGTAAGCCCATTTATTCCTTCTCGGTTGATCTTGGATTATATGAACTTCTAGGCCAAGTAGTAGGTGCTTTCATAAAACACATGAGTTAGATGGTGTTTGGGAGAGTCAATAGATGTTTGCCAAGCCCTCACGGTGTTAGAAGACTCAAGTTATCTTGGTTTAAGAGTTGTAAGCCCATTTATTCCTTCTCGGTTGATCTTGGATTATATGAACTTCTAGGCCAAGTAGTAGGTGCTTTCATAAAACACATGAGTTAGATGGTGTTTGGGAGAGTCAATAGATGTTTGCCAAGCCCTCACGGTGTTTGAAGACTCAAGTTATCTTGGTTTAAGAGTTGTAAGCCCATTTATTCCTTCTCGGTTGATCTTGGATTATATGAACTTCTAGGCCAAGTAGTAGGTGCTTTCATAAAACACATGAGTTAGATGGTGTTTGGGAGAGTCAATAGATGTTTGCCAAGCCCTCACGGTGTTAGAAGACTCAAGTTATCTTGGTTTAAGAGTTGTAAGCCCATTTATTCCTTCTCGGTTGATCTTGGATTATATGAACTTCTAGGCCAAGTAGTAGGTGCTTTCATAAAACACATGAGTTAGATGGTGTTTGGGAGAGTCAATAGATGTTTGCCAAGCCCTCACGGTGTTTGAAGACTCAAGTTATCTTGGTTTAAGAGTTGTAAGCCCATTTATTCCTTCTCGGTTGATCTTGGATTATATGAACTTCTAGGCCAAGTAGTAGGTGCTTTCATAAAACACATGAGTTAGATGGTGTTTGGGAGAGTCAATAGATGTTTGCCAAGCCCTCACGGTGTTAGAAGACTCAAGTTATCTTGGTTTAAGAGTTGTAAGCCCATTTATTCCTTCTCGGTTGATCTTGGATTATATGAACTTCTAGGCCAAGTAGTAGGTGCTTTCATAAAACACATGAGTTAGATGGTGTTTGGGAGAGTCAATAGATGTTTGCCAATCCCTCACGGTGTTAGAAGACTCAAGTTATCTTGGTTTAAGAGTTGTTGGCCCATTTGTTCCTTCTCGGTTGATCTTGGATTATATGAACTTCTAGGCCAAGTAGTAGGTGTTTACATGAAACACATGAGTTAGATGGGGTTTGGGAGAGTCAATAGATGTTTGCCAAACCCTCACGGTGTTAGAAGACTGAAGTTATCTTGGTTTAAGATTTGTGAGCCCATTTATTCCTTCTCGGTTGATCTTGGATTATATGAACTTCTAGGCCAAGTAGTAGGTGCTTTCATAAAACACATGAGTTAGATGGTGTTTGGGAGAGTCAATAGATGTTTGCCAAGCCCTCACGGTGTTAGAAGACTCAAGTTATCTTGGTTTAAGAGTTGTAAGCCCATTTATTCCTTCTCGGTTGATCTTGGATTATATGAACTTCTAGGCCAAGTAGTAGGTGCTTTCATAAAACACATGAGTTAGATGGTGTTTGGGAGAGTCAATAGATGTTTGCCAAGCCCTCACGGTGTTAGAAGACTCAAGTTATCTTGGTTTAAGAGTTGTAAGCCCATTTATTCCTTCTCGGTTGATCTTGGATTATATGAACTTCTAGGCCAAGTAGTAGGTGCTTTCATAAAACACATGAGTTAGATGGTGTTTGGGAGAGTCAATAGATGTTTGCCAAGCCCTCACGGTGTTAGAAGACTCAAGTTATCTTGGTTTAAGAGTTGTAAGCCCATTTATTCCTTCTCGGTTGATCTTGGATTATATGAACTTCTAGGCCAAGTAGTAGGTGCTTTCATAAAACACATGAGTTAGATGGTGTTTGGGAGAGTCAATAGATGTTTGCCAAGCCCTCACGGTGTTAGAAGACTCAAGTTATCTTGGTTTAAGAGTTGTAAGCCCATTTATTCCTTCTCGGTTGATCTTGGATTATATGAACTTCTAGGCCAAGTAGTAGGTGCTTTCATAAAACACATGAGTTAGATGGTGTTTGGGAGAGTCAATAGATGTTTGCCAAGCCCTCACGGTGTTAGAAGACTCAAGTTATCTTGGTTTAAGAGTTGTAAGCCCATTTATTCCTTCTCGGTTGATCTTGGATTATATGAACTTCTAGGCCAAGTAGTAGGTGCTTTCATAAAACACATGAGTTAGATGGTGTTTGGGAGAGTCAATAGATGTTTGCCAAGCCCTCACGGTGTTAGAAGACTCAAGTTATCTTGGTTTAAGAGTTGTAAGCCCATTTATTCCTTCTCGGTTGATCTTGGATTATATGAACTTCTAGGCCAAGTAGTAGGTGCTTTCATAAAACACATGAGTTAGATGGTGTTTGGGAGAGTCAATAGATGTTTGCCAAGCCCTCACGGTGTTAGAAGACTCAAGTTATCTTGGTTTAAGAGTTGTAAGCCCATTTATTCCTTCTCGGTTGATCTTGGATTATATGAACTTCTAGGCCAAGTAGTAGGTGCTTTCATAAAACACATGAGTTAGATGGTGTTTGGGAGAGTCAATAGATGTTTGCCAAGCCCTCACGGTGTTTGAAGACTCAAGTTATCTTGGTTTAAGAGTTGTAAGCCCATTTATTCCTTCTCGGTTGATCTTGGATTATATGAACTTCTAGGCCAAGTAGTAGGTGCTTTCATAAAACACATGAGTTAGATGGTGTTTGGGAGAGTCAATAGATGTTTGCCAAGCCCTCACGGTGTTAGAAGACTCAAGTTATCTTGGTTTAAGAGTTGTAAGCCCATTTATTCCTTCTCGGTTGATCTTGGATTATATGAACTTCTAGGCCAAGTAGTAGGTGCTTTCATAAAACACATGAGTTAGATGGTGTTTGGGAGAGTCAATAGATGTTTGCCAAGCCCTCACGGTGTTTGAAGACTCAAGTTATCTTGGTTTAAGAGTTGTAAGCCCATTTATTCCTTCTCGGTTGATCTTGGATTATATGAACTTCTAGGCCAAGTAGTAGGTGCTTTCATAAAACACATGAGTTAGATGGTGTTTGGGAGAGTCAATAGATGTTTGCCAAGCCCTCACGGTGTTAGAAGACTCAAGTTATCTTGGTTTAAGAGTTGTTGGCCCATTTGTTCCTTCTCGGTTGATCTTGGATTATATGAACTTCTAGGCCAAGTAGTAGGTGTTTACATGAAACACATGAGTTAGATGGTGTTTGCGAGAGTCAATAGATGTTTGCCAAGCCCTCACGGTGTTAGAAGACTCAAGTTATCTTGGTTTAAGATTTGTGAGCCCATTTCTACCTTCTCGGTTGATCTTGGATTATATGAACTTCTAGGCCAAGTAGTAGGTGCTTTCATAAAACACATGAGTTAGATGGTGTTTGGGAGAGTCAATAGATGTTTGCCAAGCCCTCACGGTGTTAGAAGACTCAAGTTATCTTGGTTTAAGAGTTGTAAGCCCATTTATTCCTTCTCGGTTGATCTTGGATTATATGAACTTCTAGGCCAAGTAGTAGGTGCTTTCATAAAACACATGAGTTAGATGGTGTTTGGGAGAGTCAATAGATGTTTGCCAAGCCCTCACGGTGTTAGAAGACTCAAGTTATCTTGGTTTAAGAGTTGTAAGCCCATTTATTCCTTCTCGGTTGATCTTGGATTATATGAACTTCTAGGCCAAGTAGTAGGTGCTTTCATAAAACACATGAGTTAGATGGTGTTTGGGAGAGTCAATAGATGTTTGCCAAGCCCTCACGGTGTTAGAAGACTCAAGTTATCTTGGTTTAAGAGTTGTAAGCCCATTTATTCCTTCTCGGTTGATCTTGGATTATATGAACTTCTAGGCCAAGTAGTAGGTGCTTTCATAAAACACATGAGTTAGATGGTGTTTGGGAGAGTCAATAGATGTTTGCCAAGCCCTCACGGTGTTTGAAGACTCAAGTTATCTTGGTTTAAGAGTTGTAAGCCCATTTATTCCTTCTCGGTTGATCTTGGATTATATGAACTTCTAGGCCAAGTAGTAGGTGCTTTCATAAAACACATGAGTTAGATGGTGTTTGGGAGAGTCAATAGATGTTTGCCAAGCCCTCACGGTGTTAGAAGACTCAAGTTATCTTGGTTTAAGAGTTGTAAGCCCATTTATTCCTTCTCGGTTGATCTTGGATTATATGAACTTCTAGGCCAAGTAGTAGGTGCTTTCATAAAACACATGAGTTAGATGGTGTTTGGGAGAGTCAATAGATGTTTGCCAAGCCCTCACGGTGTTTGAAGACTCAAGTTATCTTGGTTTAAGAGTTGTAAGCCCATTTATTCCTTCTCGGTTGATCTTGGATTATATGAACTTCTAGGCCAAGTAGTAGGTGCTTTCATAAAACACATGAGTTAGATGGTGTTTGGGAGAGTCAATAGATGTTTGCCAAGCCCTCACGGTGTTAGAAGACTCAAGTTATCTTGGTTTAAGAGTTGTAAGCCCATTTATTCCTTCTCGGTTGATCTTGGATTATATGAACTTCTAGGCCAAGTAGTAGGTGCTTTCATAAAACACATGAGTTAGATGGTGTTTGGGAGAGTCAATAGATGTTTGCCAAGCCCTCACGGTGTTTGAAGACTCAAGTTATCTTGGTTTAAGAGTTGTAAGCCCATTTATTCCTTCTCGGTTGATCTTGGATTATATGAACTTCTAGGCCAAGTAGTAGGTGCTTTCATAAAACACATGAGTTAGATGGTGTTTGGGAGAGTCAATAGATGTTTGCCAAGCCCTCACGGTGTTAGAAGACTCAAGTTATCTTGGTTTAAGAGTTGTAAGCCCATTTATTCCTTCTCGGTTGATCTTGGATTATATGAACTTCTAGGCCAAGTAGTAGGTGCTTTCATAAAACACATGAGTTAGATGGTGTTTGGGAGAGTCAATAGATGTTTGCCAAGCCCTCACGGTGTTAGAAGACTCAAGTTATCTTGGTTTAAGAGTTGTAAGCCCATTTATTCCTTCTCGGTTGATCTTGGATTATATGAACTTCTAGGCCAAGTAGTAGGTGCTTTCATAAAACACATGAGTTAGATGGTGTTTGGGAGAGTCAATAGATGTTTGCCAAGCCCTCACGGTGTTTGAAAAATCAAGTTATCTTGGTTTAAGAGTTGTTGGCCCATTTGTTCCTTCTCGGTTGATCTTGGATTATATGAACTTCAAGGCCAAGAGGTAGGTGTTTACATGAAACACATGAGTTAGATGGCGTTTGGGAGAGTCAATAGATGTTTGCCAAGCCCTCACGGTGTTAGAAGACTCAAGTTATCTTGGTTTAAGAGTTGTAAGCCCATTTATTCCTTCTCGGTTGATCTTGGATTATATGAACTTCTAGGCCAAGTAGTAGGTGCTTTCATAAAACACATGAGTTAGATGGTGTTTGGGAGAGTCAATAGATGTTTGCCAAGCCCTCACGGTGTTAGAAGACTCAAGTTATCTTGGTTTAAGAGTTGTAAGCCCATTTATTCCTTCTCGGTTGATCTTGGATTATATGAACTTCTAGGCCAAGTAGTAGGTGCTTTCATAAAACACATGAGTTAGATGGTGTTTGGGAGAGTCAATAGATGTTTGCCAAGCCCTCACGGTGTTAGAAGACTCAAGTTATCTTGGTTTAAGAGTTGTAAGCCCATTTATTCCTTCTCGGTTGATCTTGGATTATATGAACTTCTAGGCCAAGTAGTAGGTGCTTTCATAAAACACATGAGTTAGATGGTGTTTGGGAGAGTCAATAGATGTTTGCCAAGCCCTCACGGTGTTAGAAGACTCAAGTTATCTTGGTTTAAGAGTTGTAAGCCCATTTATTCCTTCTCGGTTGATCTTGGATTATATGAACTTCTAGGCCAAGTAGTAGGTGCTTTCATAAAACACATGAGTTAGATGGTGTTTGGGAGAGTCAATAGATGTTTGCCAAGCCCTCACGGTGTTAGAAGACTCAAGTTATCTTGGTTTAAGAGTTGTTGGCCCATTTGTTCCTTCTCGGTTGATCTTGGATTATATGAACTTCTAGGCCAAGTAGTAGGTGCTTACATGAAACACATGAGTTAGATGGTGTTTGGGAGAGTCAATAGATGTTTGCCAAGCCCTCACGGTGTTAGAAGACTCAAGTTATCTTGGTTTAAGAGTTGTGAGCCCATTTATTCCTTCTCGGTTGATCTTGGATTATATGAACTTCTAGGCCAAGTAGTAGGTGCTTTCATAAAACACATGAGTTAGATGGTGTTTGGGAGAGTCAATAGATGTTTGCCAAGCCCTCACGGTGTTAGAAGACTCAAGTTATCTTGGTTTAAGAGTTGTAAGCCCATTTATTCCTTCTCGGTTGATCTTGGATTATATGAACTTCTAGGCCAAGTAGTAGGTGCTTTCATAAAACACATGAGTTAGATGGTGTTTGGGAGAGTCAATAGATGTTTGCCAAGCCCTCACGGTGTTAGAAGACTCAAGTTATCTTGGTTTAAGAGTTGTAAGCCCATTTATTCCTTCTCGGTTGATCTTGGATTATATGAACTTCTAGGCCAAGTAGTAGGTGCTTTCATAAAACACATGAGTTAGATGGTGTTTGGGAGAGTCAATAGATGTTTGCCAAGCCCTCACGGTGTTTGAAGACTCAAGTTATCTTGGTTTAAGAGTTGTAAGCCCATTTATTCCTTCTCGGTTGATCTTGGATTATATGAACTTCTAGGCCAAGTAGTAGGTGCTTTCATAAAACACATGAGTTAGATGGTGTTTGGGAGAGTCAATAGATGTTTGCCAAGCCCTCACGGTGTTTGAAAAATCAAGTTATCTTGGTTTAAGAGTTGTTGGCCCATTTGTTCCTTCTCGGTTGATCTTGGATTATATGAACTTCAAGGCCAAGAGGTAGGTGTTTACATGAAACACATGAGTTAGATGGCGTTTGCGAGAGTCAATAGATGTTTGCCAAGCCCTCACGGTGTTAGAAGACTCAAGTTATCTTGGTTTAAGAGTTGTAAGCCCATTTATTCCTTCTCGGTTGATCTTGGATTATATGAACTTCTAGGCCAAGTAGTAGGTGCTTTCATAAAACACATGAGTTAGATGGTGTTTGGGAGAGTCAATAGATGTTTGCCAATCCCTCACGGTGTTAGAAGACTCAAGTTATCTTGGTTTAAGAGTTGTTGGCCCATTTGTTCCTTCTCGGTTGATCTTGGATTATATGAACTTCTAGGCCAAGTAGTAGGTGTTTACATGAAACACATGAGTTAGATGGGGTTTGGGAGAGTCAATAGATGTTTGCCAAACCCTCACGGTGTTAGAAGACTGAAGTTATCTTGGTTTAAGATTTGTGAGCCCATTTGTTCCTTCTCGGTTGATCTTGGATTATATGAACTTCTAGGCCAAGTAGTAGGTGCTTTCATAAAACACATGAGTTAGATGGTGTTTGGGAGAGTCAATAGATGTTTGCCAAGCCCTCACGGTGTTAGAAGACTCAAGTTATCTTGGTTTAAGAGTTGTAAGCCCATTTATTCCTTCTCGGTTGATCTTGGATTATATGAACTTCTAGGCCAAGTAGTAGGTGCTTTCATAAAACACATGAGTTAGATGGTGTTTGGGAGAGTCAATAGATGTTTGCCAAGCCCTCACGGTGTTAGAAGACTCAAGTTATCTTGGTTTAAGAGTTGTAAGCCCATTTATTCCTTCTCGGTTGATCTTGGATTATATGAACTTCTAGGCCAAGTAGTAGGTGCTTTCATAAAACACATGAGTTAGATGGTGTTTGGGAGAGTCAATAGATGTTTGCCAAGCCCTCACGGTGTTTGAAGACTCAAGTTATCTTGGTTTAAGAGTTGTAAGCCCATTTATTCCTTCTCGGTTGATCTTGGATTATATGAACTTCTAGGCCAAGTAGTAGGTGCTTTCATAAAACACATGAGTTAGATGGTGTTTGGGAGAGTCAATAGATGTTTGCCAAGCCCTCACGGTGTTAGAAGACTCAAGTTATCTTGGTTTAAGAGTTGTAAGCCCATTTATTCCTTCTCGGTTGATCTTGGATTATATGAACTTCTAGGCCAAGTAGTAGGTGCTTTCATAAAACACATGAGTTAGATGGTGTTTGGGAGAGTCAATAGATGTTTGCCAAGCCCTCACGGTGTTTGAAGACTCAAGTTATCTTGGTTTAAGAGTTGTAAGCCCATTTATTCCTTCTCGGTTGATCTTGGATTATATGAACTTCTAGGCCAAGTAGTAGGTGCTTTCATAAAACACATGAGTTAGATGGTGTTTGGGAGAGTCAATAGATGTTTGCCAAGCCCTCACGGTGTTTGAAGACTCAAGTTATCTTGGTTTAAGAGTTGTAAGCCCATTTATTCCTTCTCGGTTGATCTTGGATTATATGAACTTCTAGGCCAAGTAGTAGGTGCTTTCATAAAACACATGAGTTAGATGGTGTTTGGGAGAGTCAATAGATGTTTGCCAAGCCCTCACGGTGTTAGAAGACTCAAGTTATCTTGGTTTAAGAGTTGTAAGCCCATTTATTCCTTCTCGGTTGATCTTGGATTATATGAACTTCTAGGCCAAGTAGTAGGTGCTTTCATAAAACACATGAGTTAGATGGTGTTTGGGAGAGTCAATAGATGTTTGCCAAGCCCTCACGGTGTTTGAAGACTCAAGTTATCTTGGTTTAAGAGTTGTAAGCCCATTTATTCCTTCTCGGTTGATCTTGGATTATATGAACTTCTAGGCCAAGTAGTAGGTGCTTTCATAAAACACATGAGTTAGATGGTGTTTGGGAGAGTCAATAGATGTTTGCCAAGCCCTCACGGTGTTAGAAGACTCAAGTTATCTTGGTTTAAGAGTTGTAAGCCCATTTATTCCTTCTCGGTTGATCTTGGATTATATGAACTTCTAGGCCAAGTAGTAGGTGCTTTCATAAAACACATGAGTTAGATGGTGTTTGGGAGAGTCAATAGATGTTTGCCAAGCCCTCACGGTGTTTGAAAAATCAAGTTATCTTGGTTTAAGAGTTGTTGGCCCATTTGTTCCTTCTCGGTTGATCTTGGATTATATGAACTTCAAGGCCAAGAGGTAGGTGTTTACATGAAACACATGAGTTAGATGGCGTTTGGGAGAGTCAATAGATGTTTGCCAAGCCCTCACGGTGTTAGAAGACTCAAGTTATCTTGGTTTAAGAGTTGTAAGCCCATTTATTCCTTCTCGGTTGATCTTGGATTATATGAACTTCTAGGCCAAGTAGTAGGTGCTTTCATAAAACACATGAGTTAGATGGTGTTTGGGAGAGTCAATAGATGTTTGCCAATCCCTCACGGTGTTAGAAGACTCAAGTTATCTTGGTTTAAGAGTTGTTGGCCCATTTTTTCCTTCTCGGTTGATCTTGGATTATATCAACTTCTAGGCGAAGTAGTAGGTGTTTACATGAAACACATGAGTTAGATGGTGTTTGGGAGAGTCAATAGATGTTTGCCAAGCCCTCACGGTGTTAGAAGACTCAAGTTATCTTGGTTTAAGATTTGTTCGCCCATTTATTCCTTCTCGGTTGATCTTGGATTATATGAACTTCTAGGCCAAGTAGTAGGTGCTTTCATAAAACACATGAGTTAGATGGTGTTTGGGAGAGTCAATAGATGTTTGCCAAGCCCTCACGGTGTTAGAAGACTCAAGTTATCTTGGTTTAAGAGTTGTAAGCCCATTTATTCCTTCTCGGTTGATCTTGGATTATATGAACTTCTAGGCCAAGTAGTAGGTGCTTTCATAAAACACATGAGTTAGATGGTGTTTGGGAGAGTCAATAGATGTTTGCCAAGCCCTCACGGTGTTAGAAGACTCAAGTTATCTTGGTTTAAGAGTTGTAAGCCCATTTATTCCTTCTCGGTTGATCTTGGATTATATGAACTTCTAGGCCAAGTAGTAGGTGCTTTCATAAAACACATGAGTTAGATGGTGTTTGGGAGAGTCAATAGATGTTTGCCAAGCCCTCACGGTGTTTGAAGACTCAAGTTATCTTGGTTTAAGAGTTGTAAGCCCATTTATTCCTTCTCGGTTGATCTTGGATTATATGAACTTCTAGGCCAAGTAGTAGGTGCTTTCATAAAACACATGAGTTAGATGGTGTTTGGGAGAGTCAATAGATGTTTGCCAAGCCCTCACGGTGTTAGAAGACTCAAGTTATCTTGGTTTAAGAGTTGTAAGCCCATTTATTCCTTCTCGGTTGATCTTGGATTATATGAACTTCTAGGCCAAGTAGTAGGTGCTTTCATAAAACACATGAGTTAGATGGTGTTTGGGAGAGTCAATAGATGTTTGCCAAGCCCTCACGGTGTTTGAAGACTCAAGTTATCTTGGTTTAAGAGTTGTAAGCCCATTTATTCCTTCTCGGTTGATCTTGGATTATATGAACTTCTAGGCCAAGTAGTAGGTGCTTTCATAAAACACATGAGTTAGATGGTGTTTGGGAGAGTCAATAGATGTTTGCCAAGCCCTCACGGTGTTAGAAGACTCAAGTTATCTTGGTTTAAGAGTTGTAAGCCCATTTATTCCTTCTCGGTTGATCTTGGATTATATGAACTTCTAGGCCAAGTAGTAGGTGCTTTCATAAAACACATGAGTTAGATGGTGTTTGGGAGAGTCAATAGATGTTTGCCAAGCCCTCACGGTGTTAGAAGACTCAAGTTATCTTGGTTTAAGAGTTGTAAGCCCATTTATTCCTTCTCGGTTGATCTTGGATTATATGAACTTCTAGGCCAAGTAGTAGGTGCTTTCATAAAACACATGAGTTAGATGGTGTTTGGGAGAGTCAATAGATGTTTGCCAAGCCCTCACGGTGTTAGAAGACTCAAGTTATCTTGGTTTAAGAGTTGTAAGCCCATTTATTCCTTCTCGGTTGATCTTGGATTATATGAACTTCTAGGCCAAGTAGTAGGTGCTTTCATAAAACACATGAGTTAGATGGTGTTTGGGAGAGTCAATAGATGTTTGCCAAGCCCTCACGGTGTTTGAAAAATCAAGTTATCTTGGTTTAAGAGTTGTTGGCCCATTTGTTCCTTCTCGGTTGATCTTGGATTATATGAACTTCAAGGCCAAGAGGTAGGTGTTTACATGAAACACATGAGTTAGATGGCGTTTGCGAGAGTCAATAGATGTTTGCCAAGCCCTCACGGTGTTAGAAGACTCAAGTTATCTTGGTTTAAGAGTTGTAAGCCCATTTATTCCTTCTCGGTTGATCTTGGATTATATGAACTTCTAGGCCAAGTAGTAGGTGCTTTCATAAAACACATGAGTTAGATGGTGTTTGGGAGAGTCAATAGATGTTTGCCAATCCCTCACGGTGTTAGAAGACTCAAGTTATCTTGGTTTAAGAGTTGTTGGCCCATTTGTTCCTTCTCGGTTGATCTTGGATTATATGAACTTCTAGGCCAAGTAGTAGGTGTTTACATGAAACACATGAGTTAGATGGTGTTTGGGAGAGTCAATAGATGTTTGCCAAACCCTCACGGTGTTAGAAGACTGAAGTTATCTTGGTTTAAGATTTGTGAGCCCATTTCTACCTTCTCGGTTGATCTTGGATTATATGAACTTCTAGGCCAAGTAGTAGGTGCTTTCATAAAACACATGAGTTAGATGGTGTTTGGGAGAGTCAATAGATGTTTGCCAAGCCCTCACGGTGTTAGAAGACTCAAGTTATCTTGGTTTAAGAGTTGTAAGCCCATTTATTCCTTCTCGGTTGATCTTGGATTATATGAACTTCTAGGCCAAGTAGTAGGTGCTTTCATAAAACACATGAGTTAGATGGTGTTTGGGAGAGTCAATAGATGTTTGCCAAGCCCTCACGGTGTTAGAAGACTCAAGTTATCTTGGTTTAAGAGTTGTAAGCCCATTTATTCCTTCTCGGTTGATCTTGGATTATATGAACTTCTAGGCCAAGTAGTAGGTGCTTTCATAAAACACATGAGTTAGATGGTGTTTGGGAGAGTCAATAGATGTTTGCCAAGCCCTCACGGTGTTTGAAGACTCAAGTTATCTTGGTTTAAGAGTTGTAAGCCCATTTATTCCTTCTCGGTTGATCTTGGATTATATGAACTTCTAGGCCAAGTAGTAGGTGCTTTCATAAAACACATGAGTTAGATGGTGTTTGGGAGAGTCAATAGATGTTTGCCAAGCCCTCACGGTGTTAGAAGACTCAAGTTATCTTGGTTTAAGAGTTGTAAGCCCATTTATTCCTTCTCGGTTGATCTTGGATTATATGAACTTCTAGGCCAAGTAGTAGGTGCTTTCATAAAACACATGAGTTAGATGGTGTTTGGGAGAGTCAATAGATGTTTGCCAAGCCCTCACGGTGTTTGAAGACTCAAGTTATCTTGGTTTAAGAGTTGTAAGCCCATTTATTCCTTCTCGGTTGATCTTGGATTATATGAACTTCTAGGCCAAGTAGTAGGTGCTTTCATAAAACACATGAGTTAGATGGTGTTTGGGAGAGTCAATAGATGTTTGCCAAGCCCTCACGGTGTTAGAAGACTCAAGTTATCTTGGTTTAAGAGTTGTAAGCCCATTTATTCCTTCTCGGTTGATCTTGGATTATATGAACTTCTAGGCCAAGTAGTAGGTGCTTTCATAAAACACATGAGTTAGATGGTGTTTGGGAGAGTCAATAGATGTTTGCCAAGCCCTCACGGTGTTTGAAAAATCAAGTTATCTTGGTTTAAGAGTTGTTGGCCCATTTGTTCCTTCTCGGTTGATCTTGGATTATATGAACTTCAAGGCCAAGAGGTAGGTGTTTACATGAAACACATGAGTTAGATGGCGTTTGGGAGAGTCAATAGATGTTTGCCAAGCCCTCACGGTGTTAGAAGACTCAAGTTATCTTGGTTTAAGAGTTGTAAGCCCATTTATTCCTTCTCGGTTGATCTTGGATTATATGAACTTCTAGGCCAAGTAGTAGGTGCTTTCATAAAACACATGAGTTAGATGGTGTTTGGGAGAGTCAATAGATGTTTGCCAATCCCTCACGGTGTTAGAAGACTCAAGTTATCTTGGTTTAAGAGTTGTTGGCCCATTTGTTCCTTCTCGGTTGATCTTGGATTATATGAACTTCTAGGCCAAGTAGTAGGTGCTTTCATAAAACACATGAGTTAGATGGTGTTTGGGAGAGTCAATAGATGTTTGCCAAGCCCTCACGGTGTTAGAAGACTCAAGTTATCTTGGTTTAAGAGTTGTAAGCCCATTTATTCCTTCTCGGTTGATCTTGGATTATATGAACTTCTAGGCCAAGTAGTAGGTGCTTTCATAAAACACATGAGTTAGATGGTGTTTGGGAGAGTCAATAGATGTTTGCCAAGCCCTCACGGTGTTAGAAGACTCAAGTTATCTTGGTTTAAGAGTTGTAAGCCCATTTATTCCTTCTCGGTTGATCTTGGATTATATGAACTTCTAGGCCAAGTAGTAGGTGCTTTCATAAAACACATGAGTTAGATGGTGTTTGGGAGAGTCAATAGATGTTTGCCAAGCCCTCACGGTGTTTGAAGACTCAAGTTATCTTGGTTTAAGAGTTGTAAGCCCATTTATTCCTTCTCGGTTGATCTTGGATTATATGAACTTCTAGGCCAAGTAGTAGGTGCTTTCATAAAACACATGAGTTAGATGGTGTTTGGGAGAGTCAATAGATGTTTGCCAAGCCCTCACGGTGTTAGAAGACTCAAGTTATCTTGGTTTAAGAGTTGTAAGCCCATTTATTCCTTCTCGGTTGATCTTGGATTATATGAACTTCTAGGCCAAGTAGTAGGTGCTTTCATAAAACACATGAGTTAGATGGTGTTTGGGAGAGTCAATAGATGTTTGCCAAGCCCTCACGGTGTTTGAAGACTCAAGTTATCTTGGTTTAAGAGTTGTAAGCCCATTTATTCCTTCTCGGTTGATCTTGGATTATATGAACTTCTAGGCCAAGTAGTAGGTGCTTTCATAAAACACATGAGTTAGATGGTGTTTGGGAGAGTCAATAGATGTTTGCCAAGCCCTCACGGTGTTAGAAGACTCAAGTTATCTTGGTTTAAGAGTTGTAAGCCCATTTATTCCTTCTCGGTTGATCTTGGATTATATGAACTTCTAGGCCAAGTAGTAGGTGCTTTCATAAAACACATGAGTTAGATGGTGTTTGGGAGAGTCAATAGATGTTTGCCAAGCCCTCACGGTGTTAGAAGACTCAAGTTATCTTGGTTTAAGAGTTGTTGGCCCATTTGTTCCTTCTCGGTTGATCTTGGATTATATGAACTTCTAGGCCAAGAGGTAGGTGTTTACATGAAACACATGAGTTAGATGGTGTTTGCGAGAGTCAATAGATGTTTGCCAAGCCCTCACGGTGTTAGAAGACTCAAGTTATCTTGGTTTAAGAGTTGTAAGCCCATTTATTCCTTCTCGGTTGATCTTGGATTATATGAACTTCTAGGCCAAGTAGTAGGTGCTTTCATAAAACACATGAGTTAGATGGTGTTTGGGAGAGTCAATAGACGTTTGCCAAGCCCTCACGGTGTTTGAAGACTCAAGTTATCTTGGTTTAAGAGTTGTAAGCCCATTTATTCCTTCTCGGTTGATCTTGGATTATATGAACTTCTAGGCCAAGTAGTAGGTGCTTTCATAAAACACATGAGTTAGATGGTGTTTGGGAGAGTCAATAGATGTTTGCCAAGCCCTCACGGTGTTAGAAGACTCAAGTTATCTTGGTTTAAGAGTTGTAAGCCCATTTATTCCTTCTCGGTTGATCTTGGATTATATGAACTTCTAGGCCAAGTAGTAGGTGCTTTCATAAAACACATGAGTTAGATGGTGTTTGGGAGAGTCAATAGATGTTTGCCAAGCCCTCACGGTGTTTGAAAAATCAAGTTATCTTGGTTTAAGAGTTGTTGGCCCATTTGTTCCTTCTCGGTTGATCTTGGATTATATGAACTTCTAGGCCAAGTAGTAGGTGTTTACATGAAACACATGAGTTAGATGGTGTTTGGGAGAGTCAATAGATGTTTGCCAAGCCCTCACGGTGTTAGAAGACTCAAGTTATCTTGGTTTAAGAGTTGTAAGCCCATTTATTCCTTCTCGGTTGATCTTGGATTATATGAACTTCTAGGCCAAGTAGTAGGTGCTTTCATAAAACACATGAGTTAGATGGTGTTTGGGAGAGTCAATAGATGTTTGCCAAGCCCTCACGGTGTTAGAAGACTCAAGTTATCTTGGTTTAAGAGTTGTTGGCCCATTTGTTCCTTCTCGGTTGATCTTGGATTATATGAACTTCTAGGCCAAGTAGTAGGTGCTTTCATAAAACACATGAGTTAGATGGTGTTTGGGAGAGTCAATAGATGTTTGCCAAGCCCTCACGGTGTTAGAAGACTCAAGTTATCTTGGTTTAAGAGTTGTAAGCCCATTTATTCCTTCTCGGTTGATCTTGGATTATATGAACTTCTAGGCCAAGTAGTAGGTGCTTTCATAAAACACATGAGTTAGATGGTGTTTGGGAGAGTCAATAGATGTTTGCCAAGCCCTCACGGTGTTAGAAGACTCAAGTTATCTTGGTTTAAGAGTTGTAAGCCCATTTATTCCTTCTCGGTTGATCTTGGATTATATGAACTTCTAGGCCAAGTAGTAGGTGCTTTCATAAAACACATGAGTTAGATGGTGTTTGGGAGAGTCAATAGATGTTTGCCAAGCCCTCACGGTGTTAGAAGACTCAAGTTATCTTGGTTTAAGAGTTGTAAGCCCATTTATTCCTTCTCGGTTGATCTTGGATTATATGAACTTCTAGGCCAAGTAGTAGGTGCTTTCATAAAACACATGAGTTAGATGGTGTTTGGGAGAGTCAATAGATGTTTGCCAAGCCCTCACGGTGTTTGAAAAATCAAGTTATCTTGGTTTAAGAGTTGTTGGCCCATTTGTTCCTTCTCGGTTGATCTTGGATTATATGAACTTCAAGGCCAAGAGGTAGGTGTTTACATGAAACACATGAGTTAGATGGCGTTTGCGAGAGTCAATAGATGTTTGCCAAGCCCTCACGGTGTTAGAAGACTCAAGTTATCTTGGTTTAAGAGTTGTAAGCCCATTTATTCCTTCTCGGTTGATCTTGGATTATATGAACTTCTAGGCCAAGTAGTAGGTGCTTTCATAAAACACATGAGTTAGATGGTGTTTGGGAGAGTCAATAGATGTTTGCCAATCCCTCACGGTGTTAGAAGACTCAAGTTATCTTGGTTTAAGAGTTGTTGGCCCATTTGTTCCTTCTCGGTTGATCTTGGATTATATGAACTTCTAGGCCAAGTAGTAGGTGCTTTCATAAAACACATGAGTTAGATGGTGTTTGGGAGAGTCAATAGATGTTTGCCAAGCCCTCACGGTGTTAGAAGACTCAAGTTATCTTGGTTTAAGAGTTGTAAGCCCATTTATTCCTTCTCGGTTGATCTTGGATTATATGAACTTCTAGGCCAAGTAGTAGGTGCTTTCATAAAACACATGAGTTAGATGGTGTTTGGGAGAGTCAATAGATGTTTGCCAAGCCCTCACGGTGTTAGAAGACTCAAGTTATCTTGGTTTAAGAGTTGTAAGCCCATTTATTCCTTCTCGGTTGATCTTGGATTATATGAACTTCTAGGCCAAGTAGTAGGTGCTTTCATAAAACACATGAGTTAGATGGTGTTTGGGAGAGTCAATAGATGTTTGCCAAGCCCTCACGGTGTTAGAAGACTCAAGTTATCTTGGTTTAAGAGTTGTAAGCCCATTTATTCCTTCTCGGTTGATCTTGGATTATATGAACTTCTAGGCCAAGTAGTAGGTGCTTTCATAAAACACATGAGTTAGATGGTGTTTGGGAGAGTCAATAGATGTTTGCCAAGCCCTCACGGTGTTAGAAGACTCAAGTTATCTTGGTTTAAGAGTTGTAAGCCCATTTATTCCTTCTCGGTTGATCTTGGATTATATGAACTTCTAGGCCAAGTAGTAGGTGCTTTCATAAAACACATGAGTTAGATGGTGTTTGGGAGAGTCAATAGATGTTTGCCAAGCCCTCACGGTGTTAGAAGACTCAAGTTATCTTGGTTTAAGAGTTGTAAGCCCATTTATTCCTTCTCGGTTGATCTTGGATTATATGAACTTCTAGGCCAAGTAGTAGGTGCTTTCATAAAACACATGAGTTAGATGGTGTTTGGGAGAGTCAATAGATGTTTGCCAAGCCCTCACGGTGTTAGAAGACTCAAGTTATCTTGGTTTAAGAGTTGTAAGCCCATTTATTCCTTCTCGGTTGATCTTGGATTATATGAACTTCTAGGCCAAGTAGTAGGTGCTTTCATAAAACACATGAGTTAGATGGTGTTTGGGAGAGTCAATAGATGTTTGCCAAGCCCTCACGGTGTTAGAAGACTCAAGTTATCTTGGTTTAAGAGTTGTTGGCCCATTTGTTCCTTCTCGGTTGATCTTGGATTATATGAACTTCTAGGCCAAGAGGTAGGTGTTTACATGAAACACATGAGTTAGATGGTGTTTGCGAGAGTCAATAGATGTTTGCCAAGCCCTCACGGTGTTAGAAGACTCAAGTTATCTTGGTTTAAGAGTTGTTGGCCCATTTGTTCCTTCTCGGTTGATCTTGGATTATATGAACTTCTAGGCCAAGTAGTAGGTGCTTTCATGAAACACATGAGTTAGATGGTGTTTGGGAGAGTCAATAGATGTTTGCCAAGCCCTCACGGTGTTAGAAGACTCAAGTTATCTTGGTTTAAGAGTTGTAAGCCCATTTATTCCTTCTCGGTTGATCTTGGATTATATGAACTTCTAGGCCAAGTAGTAGGTGCTTTCATAAAACACATGAGTTAGATGGTGTTTGGGAGAGTCAATAGATGTTTGCCAAGCCCTCACGGTGTTAGAAGACTCAAGTTATCTTGGTTTAAGAGTTGTTGGCCCATTTGTTCCTTCTCGGTTGATCTTGGATTATATGAACTTCTAGGCCAAGTAGTAGGTGCTTTCATAAAACACATGAGTTAGATGGTGTTTGGGAGAGTCAATAGACGTTTGCCAAGCCCTCACGGTGTTTGAAGACTCAAGTTATCTTGGTTTAAGAGTTGTAAGCCCATTTATTCCTTCTCGGTTGATCTTGGATTATATGAACTTCTAGGCCAAGTAGTAGGTGCTTTCATAAAACACATGAGTTAGATGGTGTTTGGGAGAGTCAATAGATGTTTGCCAAGCCCTCACGGTGTTAGAAGACTCAAGTTATCTTGGTTTAAGAGTTGTAAGCCCATTTATTCCTTCTCGGTTGATCTTGGATTATATGAACTTCTAGGCCAAGTAGTAGGTGCTTTCATAAAACACATGAGTTAGATGGTGTTTGGGAGAGTCAATAGATGTTTGCCAAGCCCTCACGGTGTTAGAAGACTCAAGTTATCTTGGTTTAAGAGTTGTAAGCCCATTTATTCCTTCTCGGTTGATCTTGGATTATATGAACTTCTAGGCCAAGTAGTAGGTGCTTTCATAAAACACATGAGTTAGATGGTGTTTGGGAGAGTCAATAGATGTTTGCCAAGCCCTCACGGTGTTAGAAGACTCAAGTTATCTTGGTTTAAGAGTTGTTGGCCCATTTGTTCCTTCTCGGTTGATCTTGGATTATATGAACTTCTAGGCCAAGTAGTAGGTGCTTTCATAAAACACATGAGTTAGATGGTGTTTGGGAGAGTCAATAGATGTTTGCCAAGCCCTCACGGTGTTAGAAGACTCAAGTTATCTTGGTTTAAGAGTTGTAAGCCCATTTATTCCTTCTCGGTTGATCTTGGATTATATGAACTTCTAGGCCAAGTAGTAGGTGCTTTCATAAAACACATGAGTTAGATGGTGTTTGGGAGAGTCAATAGATGTTTGCCAAGCCCTCACGGTGTTAGAAGACTCAAGTTATCTTGGTTTAAGAGTTGTAAGCCCATTTATTCCTTCTCGGTTGATCTTGGATTATATGAACTTCTAGGCCAAGTAGTAGGTGCTTTCATAAAACACATGAGTTAGATGGTGTTTGGGAGAGTCAATAGATGTTTGCCAAGCCCTCACGGTGTTTGAAGACTCAAGTTATCTTGGTTTAAGAGTTGTAAGCCCATTTATTCCTTCTCGGTTGATCTTGGATTATATGAACTTCTAGGCCAAGTAGTAGGTGCTTTCATAAAACACATGAGTTAGATGGTGTTTGGGAGAGTCAATAGATGTTTGCCAAGCCCTCACGGTGTTAGAAGACTCAAGTTATCTTGGTTTAAGAGTTGTAAGCCCATTTATTCCTTCTCGGTTGATCTTGGATTATATGAACTTCTAGGCCAAGTAGTAGGTGCTTTCATAAAACACATGAGTTAGATGGTGTTTGGGAGAGTCAATAGATGTTTGCCAAGCCCTCACGGTGTTTGAAGACTCAAGTTATCTTGGTTTAAGAGTTGTAAGCCCATTTATTCCTTCTCGGTTGATCTTGGATTATATGAACTTCTAGGCCAAGTAGTAGGTGCTTTCATAAAACACATGAGTTAGATGGTGTTTGGGAGAGTCAATAGATGTTTGCCAAGCCCTCACGGTGTTAGAAGACTCAAGTTATCTTGGTTTAAGAGTTGTAAGCCCATTTATTCCTTCTCGGTTGATCTTGGATTATATGAACTTCTAGGCCAAGTAGTAGGTGCTTTCATAAAACACATGAGTTAGATGGTGTTTGGGAGAGTCAATAGATGTTTGCCAAGCCCTCACGGTGTTAGAAGACTCAAGTTATCTTGGTTTAAGAGTTGTTGGCCCATTTGTTCCTTCTCGGTTGATCTTGGATTATATGAACTTCTAGGCCAAGAGGTAGGTGTTTACATGAAACACATGAGTTAGATGGTGTTTGCGAGAGTCAATAGATGTTTGCCAAGCCCTCACGGTGTTAGAAGACTCAAGTTATCTTGGTTTAAGAGTTGTAAGCCCATTTATTCCTTCTCGGTTGATCTTGGATTATATGAACTTCTAGGCCAAGTAGTAGGTGCTTTCATAAAACACATGAGTTAGATGGTGTTTGGGAGAGTCAATAGACGTTTGCCAAGCCCTCACGGTGTTTGAAGACTCAAGTTATCTTGGTTTAAGAGTTGTAAGCCCATTTATTCCTTCTCGGTTGATCTTGGATTATATGAACTTCTAGGCCAAGTAGTAGGTGCTTTCATAAAACACATGAGTTAGATGGTGTTTGGGAGAGTCAATAGATGTTTGCCAAGCCCTCACGGTGTTAGAAGACTCAAGTTATCTTGGTTTAAGAGTTGTAAGCCCATTTATTCCTTCTCGGTTGATCTTGGATTATATGAACTTCTAGGCCAAGTAGTAGGTGCTTTCATAAAACACATGAGTTAGATGGTGTTTGGGAGAGTCAATAGATGTTTGCCAAGCCCTCACGGTGTTAGAAGACTCAAGTTATCTTGGTTTAAGAGTTGTAAGCCCATTTATTCCTTCTCGGTTGATCTTGGATTATATGAACTTCTAGGCCAAGTAGTAGGTGCTTTCATAAAACACATGAGTTAGATGGTGTTTGGGAGAGTCAATAGATGTTTGCCAAGCCCTCACGGTGTTAGAAGACTCAAGTTATCTTGGTTTAAGAGTTGTAAGCCCATTTATTCCTTCTCGGTTGATCTTGGATTATATGAACTTCTAGGCCAAGTAGTAGGTGCTTTCATAAAACACATGAGTTAGATGGTGTTTGGGAGAGTCAATAGATGTTTGCCAAGCCCTCACGGTGTTTGAAGACTCAAGTTATCTTGGTTTAAGAGTTGTTGGCCCATTTGTTCCTTCTCGGTTGATCTTGGATTATATGAACTTCTAGGCCAAGAGGTAGGTGTTTACATGAAACACATGAGTTAGATGGTGTTTGGGAGAGTCAATAGATGTTTGCCAAGCCCTCACGGTGTTAGAAGACTCAAGTTATCTTGGTTTAAGAGTTGTTGGCCCATTTATTCCTTCTCGGTTGATCTTGGATTATATGAACTTCTAGGCCAAGTAGTAGGTGCTTTCATAAAACACATGAGTTAGATGGTGTTTGGGAGAGTCAATAGATGTTTGCCAAGCCCTCACGGTGTTAGAAGACTCAAGTTATCTTGGTTTAAGAGTTGTAAGCCCATTTATTCCTTCTCGGTTGATCTTGGATTATATGAACTTCTAGGCCAAGTAGTAGGTGCTTTCATAAAACACATGAGTTAGATGGTGTTTGGGAGAGTCAATAGATGTTTGCCAAGCCCTCACGGTGTTAGAAGACTCAAGTTATCTTGGTTTAAGAGTTGTTGGCCCATTTGTTCCTTCTCGGTTGATCTTGGATTATATGAACTTCTAGGCCAAGTAGTAGGTGCTTTCATAAAACACATGAGTTAGATGGTGTTTGGGAGAGTCAATAGACGTTTGCCAAGCCCTCACGGTGTTTGAAGACTCAAGTTATCTTGGTTTAAGAGTTGTAAGCCCATTTATTCCTTCTCGGTTGATCTTGGATTATATGAACTTCTAGGCCAAGTAGTAGGTGCTTTCATAAAACACATGAGTTAGATGGTGTTTGGGAGAGTCAATAGATGTTTGCCAAGCCCTCACGGTGTTAGAAGACTCAAGTTATCTTGGTTTAAGAGTTGTAAGCCCATTTATTCCTTCTCGGTTGATCTTGGATTATATGAACTTCTAGGCCAAGTAGTAGGTGCTTTCATAAAACACATGAGTTAGATGGTGTTTGGGAGAGTCAATAGATGTTTGCCAAGCCCTCACGGTGTTTGAAGACTCAAGTTATCTTGGTTTAAGAGTTGTAAGCCCATTTATTCCTTCTCGGTTGATCTTGGATTATATGAACTTCTAGGCCAAGTAGTAGGTGCTTTCATAAAACACATGAGTTAGATGGTGTTTGGGAGAGTCAATAGATGTTTGCCAAGCCCTCACGGTGTTAGAAGACTCAAGTTATCTTGGTTTAAGAGTTGTTGGCCCATTTGTTCCTTCTCGGTTGATCTTGGATTATATGAACTTCTAGGCCAAGTAGTAGGTGCTTTCATAAAACACATGAGTTAGATGGTGTTTGGGAGAGTCAATAGATGTTTGCCAAGCCCTCACGGTGTTAGAAGACTCAAGTTATCTTGGTTTAAGAGTTGTAAGCCCATTTATTCCTTCTCGGTTGATCTTGGATTATATGAACTTCTAGGCCAAGTAGTAGGTGCTTTCATAAAACACATGAGTTAGATGGTGTTTGGGAGAGTCAATAGATGTTTGCCAAGCCCTCACGGTGTTAGAAGACTCAAGTTATCTTGGTTTAAGAGTTGTAAGCCCATTTATTCCTTCTCGGTTGATCTTGGATTATATGAACTTCTAGGCCAAGTAGTAGGTGCTTTCATAAAACACATGAGTTAGATGGTGTTTGGGAGAGTCAATAGATGTTTGCCAAGCCCTCACGGTGTTTGAAGACTCAAGTTATCTTGGTTTAAGAGTTGTAAGCCCATTTATTCCTTCTCGGTTGATCTTGGATTATATGAACTTCTAGGCCAAGTAGTAGGTGCTTTCATAAAACACATGAGTTAGATGGTGTTTGGGAGAGTCAATAGATGTTTGCCAAGCCCTCACGGTGTTAGAAGACTCAAGTTATCTTGGTTTAAGAGTTGTAAGCCCATTTATTCCTTCTCGGTTGATCTTGGATTATATGAACTTCTAGGCCAAGTAGTAGGTGCTTTCATAAAACACATGAGTTAGATGGTGTTTGGGAGAGTCAATAGATGTTTGCCAAGCCCTCACGGTGTTTGAAGACTCAAGTTATCTTGGTTTAAGAGTTGTAAGCCCATTTATTCCTTCTCGGTTGATCTTGGATTATATGAACTTCTAGGCCAAGTAGTAGGTGCTTTCATAAAACACATGAGTTAGATGGTGTTTGGGAGAGTCAATAGATGTTTGCCAAGCCCTCACGGTGTTAGAAGACTCAAGTTATCTTGGTTTAAGAGTTGTAAGCCCATTTATTCCTTCTCGGTTGATCTTGGATTATATGAACTTCTAGGCCAAGTAGTAGGTGCTTTCATAAAACACATGAGTTAGATGGTGTTTGGGAGAGTCAATAGATGTTTGCCAAGCCCTCACGGTGTTTGAAGACTCAAGTTATCTTGGTTTAAGAGTTGTTGGCCCATTTGTTCCTTCTCGGTTGATCTTGGATTATATGAACTTCTAGGCCAAGAGGTAGGTGTTTACATGAAACACATGAGTTAGATGGTGTTTGCGAGAGTCAATAGATGTTTGCCAAGCCCTCACGGTGTTAGAAGACTCAAGTTATCTTGGTTTAAGAGTTGTAAGCCCATTTATTCCTTCTCGGTTGATCTTGGATTATATGAACTTCTAGGCCAAGTAGTAGGTGCTTTCATAAAACACATGAGTTAGATGGTGTTTGGGAGAGTCAATAGACGTTTGCCAAGCCCTCACGGTGTTTGAAGACTCAAGTTATCTTGGTTTAAGAGTTGTAAGCCCATTTATTCCTTCTCGGTTGATCTTGGATTATATGAACTTCTAGGCCAAGTAGTAGGTGCTTTCATAAAACACATGAGTTAGATGGTGTTTGGGAGAGTCAATAGATGTTTGCCAAGCCCTCACGGTGTTAGAAGACTCAAGTTATCTTGGTTTAAGAGTTGTAAGCCCATTTATTCCTTCTCGGTTGATCTTGGATTATATGAACTTCTAGGCCAAGTAGTAGGTGCTTTCATAAAACACATGAGTTAGATGGTGTTTGGGAGAGTCAATAGATGTTTGCCAAACCCTCACTTTGTTAAAAGACTCAAGTTATCTTGGTTTAAGAGTTGTTGGCCCATTTGTTCCTTCTCGGTTGATCTTGGATTATATGAACTTCTAGGCCAAGTAGTAGGTGTTTACATGAAACACATGAGTTAGATGGTGTTTGGGAGAGTCAATAGATGTTTGCCAAGCCCTCACGGTGTTAGAAGACTCAAGTTATCTTGGTTTAAGAGTTGTAAGCCCATTTATTCCTTCTCGGTTGATCTTGGATTATATGAACTTCTAGGCCAAGTAGTAGGTGCTTTCATAAAACACATGAGTTAGATGGTGTTTGGGAGAGTCAATAGATGTTTGCCAAGCCCTCACGGTGTTAGAAGACTCAAGTTATCTTGGTTTAAGAGTTGTTGGCCCATTTGTTCCTTCTCGGTTGATCTTGGATTATATGAACTTCTAGGCCAAGTAGTAGGTGCTTTCATAAAACACATGAGTTAGATGGTGTTTGGGAGAGTCAATAGACGTTTGCCAAGCCCTCACGGTGTTTGAAGACTCAAGTTATCTTGGTTTAAGAGTTGTAAGCCCATTTATTCCTTCTCGGTTGATCTTGGATTATATGAACTTCTAGGCCAAGTAGTAGGTGCTTTCATAAAACACATGAGTTAGATGGTGTTTGGGAGAGTCAATAGATGTTTGCCAAGCCCTCACGGTGTTAGAAGACTCAAGTTATCTTGGTTTAAGAGTTGTAAGCCCATTTATTCCTTCTCGGTTGATCTTGGATTATATGAACTTCTAGGCCAAGTAGTAGGTGCTTTCATAAAACACATGAGTTAGATGGTGTTTGGGAGAGTCAATAGATGTTTGCCAAGCCCTCACGGTGTTTGAAGACTCAAGTTATCTTGGTTTAAGAGTTGTAAGCCCATTTATTCCTTCTCGGTTGATCTTGGATTATATGAACTTCTAGGCCAAGTAGTAGGTGCTTTCATAAAACACATGAGTTAGATGGTGTTTGGGAGAGTCAATAGATGTTTGCCAAGCCCTCACGGTGTTTGAAAAATCAAGTTATCTTGGTTTAAGAGTTGTTGGCCCATTTGTTCCTTCTCGGTTGATCTTGGATTATATGAACTTCAAGGCCAAGAGGTAGGTGTTTACATGAAACACATGAGTTAGATGGCGTTTGCGAGAGTCAATAGATGTTTGCCAAGCCCTCACGGTGTTAGAAGACTCAAGTTATCTTGGTTTAAGAGTTGTAAGCCCATTTATTCCTTCTCGGTTGATCTTGGATTATATGAACTTCTAGGCCAAGTAGTAGGTGCTTTCATAAAACACATGAGTTAGATGGTGTTTGGGAGAGTCAATAGATGTTTGCCAAGCCCTCACGGTGTTAGAAGACTCAAGTTATCTTGGTTTAAGAGTTGTTGGCCCATTTATTCCTTCTCGGTTGATCTTGGATTATATGAACTTCTAGGCCAAGTAGTAGGTGCTTTCATAAAACACATGAGTTAGATGGTGTTTGGGAGAGTCAATAGATGTTTGCCAAGCCCTCACGGTGTTAGAAGACTCAAGTTATCTTGGTTTAAGAGTTGTAAGCCCATTTATTCCTTCTCGGTTGATCTTGGATTATATGAACTTCTAGGCCAAGTAGTAGGTGCTTTCATAAAACACATGAGTTAGATGGTGTTTGGGAGAGTCAATAGATGTTTGCCAAGCCCTCACGGTGTTTGAAAAATCAAGTTATCTTGGTTTAAGAGTTGTTGGCCCATTTGTTCCTTCTCGGTTGATCTTGGATTATATGAACTTCAAGGCCAAGAGGTAGGTGTTTACATGAAACACATGAGTTAGATGGTGTTTGGGAGAGTCAATAGATGTTTGCCAAGCCCTCACGGTGTTAGAAGACTCAAGTTATCTTGGTTTAAGAGTTGTAAGCCCATTTATTCCTTCTCGGTTGATCTTGGATTATATGAACTTCTAGGCCAAGTAGTAGGTGCTTTCATAAAACACATGAGTTAGATGGTGTTTGGGAGAGTCAATAGATGTTTGCCAATCCCTCACGGTGTTAGAAGACTCAAGTTATCTTGGTTTAAGAGTTGTTGGCCCATTTGTTTCTTCTCGGTTGATCTTGGATTATATGAACTTCTAGGCCAAGTAGTAGGTGTTTACATGAAACACATGAGTTAGATGGTGTTTGCGAGAGTCAATAGATGTTTGCCAAGCCCTCACGGTGTTAGAAGACTCAAGTTATCTTGGTTTAAGATTTGTGAGCCCATTTCTACCTTCTCGGTTGATCTTGGATTATATGAACTTCTAGGCCAAGTAGTAGGTGCTTTCATAAAACACATGAGTTAGATGGTGTTTGGGAGAGTCAATAGATGTTTGCCAAGCCCTCACGGTGTTAGAAGACTCAAGTTATCTTGGTTTAAGAGTTGTAAGCCCATTTATTCCTTCTCGGTTGATCTTGGATTATATGAACTTCTAGGCCAAGTAGTAGGTGCTTTCATAAAACACATGAGTTAGATGGTGTTTGGGAGAGTCAATAGATGTTTGCCAAGCCCTCACGGTGTTAGAAGACTCAAGTTATCTTGGTTTAAGAGTTGTAAGCCCATTTATTCCTTCTCGGTTGATCTTGGATTATATGAACTTCTAGGCCAAGTAGTAGGTGCTTTCATAAAACACATGAGTTAGATGGTGTTTGGGAGAGTCAATAGATGTTTGCCAAGCCCTCACGGTGTTTGAAGACTCAAGTTATCTTGGTTTAAGAGTTGTAAGCCCATTTATTCCTTCTCGGTTGATCTTGGATTATATGAACTTCTAGGCCAAGTAGTAGGTGCTTTCATAAAACACATGAGTTAGATGGTGTTTGGGAGAGTCAATAGATGTTTGCCAAGCCCTCACGGTGTTAGAAGACTCAAGTTATCTTGGTTTAAGAGTTGTAAGCCCATTTATTCCTTCTCGGTTGATCTTGGATTATATGAACTTCTAGGCCAAGTAGTAGGTGCTTTCATAAAACACATGAGTTAGATGGTGTTTGGGAGAGTCAATAGATGTTTGCCAAGCCCTCACGGTGTTTGAAGACTCAAGTTATCTTGGTTTAAGAGTTGTAAGCCCATTTATTCCTTCTCGGTTGATCTTGGATTATATGAACTTCTAGGCCAAGTAGTAGGTGCTTTCATAAAACACATGAGTTAGATGGTGTTTGGGAGAGTCAATAGATGTTTGCCAAGCCCTCACGGTGTTAGAAGACTCAAGTTATCTTGGTTTAAGAGTTGTAAGCCCATTTATTCCTTCTCGGTTGATCTTGGATTATATGAACTTCTAGGCCAAGAGGTAGGTGTTTACATGAAACACATGAGTTAGATGGTGTTTGCGAGAGTCAATAGATGTTTGCCAAGCCCTCACGGTGTTAGAAGACTCAAGTTATCTTGGTTTAAGAGTTGTAAGCCCATTTATTCCTTCTCGGTTGATCTTGGATTATATGAACTTCTAGGCCAAGTAGTAGGTGCTTTCATAAAACACATGAGTTAGATGGTGTTTGGGAGAGTCAATAGATGTTTGCCAAGCCCTCACGGTGTTAGAAGACTCAAGTTATCTTGGTTTAAGAGTTGTAAGCCCATTTATTCCTTCTCGGTTGATCTTGGATTATATGAACTTCTAGGCCAAGTAGTAGGTGCTTTCATAAAACACATGAGTTAGATGGTGTTTGGGAGAGTCAATAGATGTTTGCCAAGCCCTCACGGTGTTAGAAGACTCAAGTTATCTTGGTTTAAGAGTTGTAAGCCCATTTATTCCTTCTCGGTTGATCTTGGATTATATGAACTTCTAGGCCAAGTAGTAGGTGCTTTCATAAAACACATGAGTTAGATGGTGTTTGGGAGAGTCAATAGATGTTTGCCAAGCCCTCACGGTGTTTGAAAAATCAAGTTATCTTGGTTTAAGAGTTGTTGGCCCATTTGTTCCTTCTCGGTTGATCTTGGATTATATGAACTTCAAGGCCAAGAGGTAGGTGTTTACATGAAACACATGAGTTAGATGGCGTTTGGGAGAGTCAATAGATGTTTGCCAAGCCCTCACGGTGTTAGAAGACTCAAGTTATCTTGGTTTAAGAGTTGTAAGCCCATTTATTCCTTCTCGGTTGATCTTGGATTATATGAACTTCTAGGCCAAGTAGTAGGTGCTTTCATAAAACACATGAGTTAGATGGTGTTTGGGAGCGTCAATAGATGTTTGCCAATCCCTCACGGTGTTAGAAGACTCAAGTTATCTTGGTTTAAGAGTTGTTGGCCCATTTGTTTCTTCTCGGTTGATCTTGGATTATATGAACTTCTAGGCCAAGTAGTAGGTGTTTACATGAAACACATGAGTTAGATGGTGTTTGGGAGAGTCAATAGATGTTTGCCAAAACCTCACGGTGTTAGAAGACTCAAGTTATCTTGGTTTAAGAGTTGTAAGCCCATTTATTCCTTCTCGGTTGATCTTGGATTATATGAACTTCTAGGCCAAGTAGTAGGTGCTTTCATAAAACACATGAGTTAGATGGTGTTTGGGAGAGTCAATAGATGTTTGCCAAGCCCTCACGGTGTTAGAAGACTCAAGTTATCTTGGTTTAAGAGTTGTAAGCCCATTTATTCCTTCTCGGTTGATCTTGGATTATATGAACTTCTAGGCCAAGTAGTAGGTGCTTTCATAAAACACATGAGTTAGATGGTGTTTGGGAGAGTCAATAGATGTTTGCCAAGCCCTCACGGTGTTAGAAGACTCAAGTTATCTTGGTTTAAGAGTTGTAAGCCCATTTATTCCTTCTCGGTTGATCTTGGATTATATGAACTTCTAGGCCAAGTAGTAGGTGCTTTCATAAAACACATGAGTTAGATGGTGTTTGGGAGAGTCAATAGATGTTTGCCAAGCCCTCACGGTGTTTGAAGACTCAAGTTATCTTGGTTTAAGAGTTGTAAGCCCATTTATTCCTTCTCGGTTGATCTTGGATTATATGAACTTCTAGGCCAAGTAGTAGGTGCTTTCATAAAACACATGAGTTAGATGGTGTTTGGGAGAGTCAATAGATGTTTGCCAAGCCCTCACGGTGTTAGAAGACTCAAGTTATCTTGGTTTAAGAGTTGTAAGCCCATTTATTCCTTCTCGGTTGATCTTGGATTATATGAACTTCTAGGCCAAGTAGTAGGTGCTTTCATAAAACACATGAGTTAGATGGTGTTTGGGAGAGTCAATAGATGTTTGCCAAGCCCTCACGGTGTTAGAAGACTCAAGTTATCTTGGTTTAAGAGTTGTAAGCCCATTTATTCCTTCTCGGTTGATCTTGGATTATATGAACTTCTAGGCCAAGTAGTAGGTGCTTTCATAAAACACATGAGTTAGATGGTGTTTGGGAGAGTCAATAGATGTTTGCCAAGCCCTCACGGTGTTAGAAGACTCAAGTTATCTTGGTTTAAGAGTTGTTGGCCCATTTGTTCCTTCTCGGTTGATCTTGGATTATATGAACTTCTAGGCCAAGAGGTAGGTGTTTACATGAAACACATGAGTTAGATGGCGTTTGCGAGAGTCAATAGATGTTTGCCAAGCCCTCACGGTGTTAGAAGACTCAAGTTATCTTGGTTTAAGAGTTGTATGCCCATTTATTCCTTCTCGGTTGATCTTGGATTATATGAACTTCTAGGCCAAGTAGTAGGTGCTTTCATAAAACACATGAGTTAGATGGTGTTTGGGAGAGTCAATAGATGTTTGCCAAGCCCTCACGGTGTTAGAAGACTCAAGTTATCTTGGTTTAAGAGTTGTGAGCCCATTTATTCCTTCTCGGTTGATCTTGGATTATATGAACTTCTAGGCCAAGTAGTAGGTGCTTTCATAAAACACATGAGTTAGATGGTGTTTGGGAGAGTCAATAGATGTTTGCCAAGCCCTCACGGTGTTAGAAGACTCAAGTTATCTTGGTTTAAGAGTTGTAAGCCCATTTATTCCTTCTCGGTTGATCTTGGATTATATGAACTTCTAGGCCAAGTAGTAGGTGCTTTCATAAAACACATGAGTTAGATGGTGTTTGGGAGAGTCAATAGATGTTTGCCAAGCCCTCACGGTGTTAGAAGACTCAAGTTATCTTGGTTTAAGAGTTGTTGGCCCATTTGTTCCTTCTCGGTTGATCTTGGATTATATGAACTTCTAGGCCAAGTAGTAGGTGTTTACATGAAACACATGAGTTAGATGGTGTTTGGGAGAGTCAATAGATGTTTGCCAAGCCCTCACGGTGTTAGAAGACTCAAGTTATCTTGGTTTAAGAGTTGTAAGCCCATTTATTCCTTCTCGGTTGATCTTGGATTATATGAACTTCTAGGCCAAGTAGTAGGTGCTTTCATAAAACACATGAGTTAGATGGTGTTTGGGAGAGTCAATAGATGTTTGCCAAGCCCTCACGGTGTTAGAAGACTCAAGTTATCTTGGTTTAAGAGTTGTAAGCCCATTTATTCCTTCTCGGTTGATCTTGGATTATATGAACTTCTAGGCCAAGTAGTAGGTGCTTTCATAAAACACATGAGTTAGATGGTGTTTGGGAGAGTCAATAGATGTTTGCCAAGCCCTCACGGTGTTAGAAGACTCAAGTTATCTTGGTTTAAGAGTTGTAAGCCCATTTATTCCTTCTCGGTTGATCTTGGATTATATGAACTTCTAGGCCAAGTAGTAGGTGCTTTCATAAAACACATGAGTTAGATGGTGTTTGGGAGAGTCAATAGATGTTTGCCAAGCCCTCACGGTGTTAGAAGACTCAAGTTATCTTGGTTTTAGAGTTGTAAGCCCATTTCTTCCTTCTCGGTTGATCTTGGATTATATGAACTTCTAGGCCAAGTAGTAGGTGCTTTCATAAAACACATGAGTTAGATGGTGTTTGGGAGAGTCAATAGATGTTTGCCAAGCCCTCACGGTGTTAGAAGACTCAAGTTATCTTGGTTTAAGAGTTGTAAGCCCATTTATTCCTTCTCGGTTGATCTTGGATTATATGAACTTCTAGGCCAAGTAGTAGGTGCTTTCATAAAACACATGAGTTAGATGGTGTTTGGGAGAGTCAATAGATGTTTGCCAAGCCCTCACGGTGTTTGAAGACTCAAGTTATCTTGGTTTAAGAGTTGTAAGCCCATTTATTCCTTCTCGGTTGATCTTGGATTATATGAACTTCTAGGCCAAGTAGTAGGTGCTTTCATAAAACACATGAGTTAGATGGTGTTTGGGAGAGTCAATAGATGTTTGCCAAGCCCTCACGGTGTTAGAAGACTCAAGTTATCTTGGTTTAAGAGTTGTAAGCCCATTTATTCCTTCTCGGTTGATCTTGGATTATATGAACTTCTAGGCCAAGTAGTAGGTGCTTTCATAAAACACATGAGTTAGATGGTGTTTGGGAGAGTCAATAGATGTTTGCCAAGCCCTCACGGTGTTTGAAGACTCAAGTTATCTTGGTTTAAGAGTTGTAAGCCCATTTATTCCTTCTCGGTTGATCTTGGATTATATGAACTTCTAGGCCAAGTAGTAGGTGCTTTCATAAAACACATGAGTTAGATGGTGTTTGGGAGAGTCAATAGATGTTTGCCAAGCCCTCACGGTGTTAGAAGACTCAAGTTATCTTGGTTTAAGAGTTGTAAGCCCATTTATTCCTTCTCGGTTGATCTTGGATTATATGAACTTCTAGGCCAAGTAGTAGGTGCTTTCATAAAACACATGAGTTAGATGGTGTTTGGGAGAGTCAATAGATGTTTGCCAAGCCCTCACGGTGTTTGAAGACTCAAGTTATCTTGGTTTAAGAGTTGTAAGCCCATTTATTCCTTCTCGGTTGATCTTGGATTATATGAACTTCTAGGCCAAGTAGTAGGTGCTTTCATAAAACACATGAGTTAGATGGTGTTTGGGAGAGTCAATAGATGTTTGCCAAGCCCTCACGGTGTTAGAAGACTCAAGTTATCTTGGTTTAAGAGTTGTAAGCCCATTTATTCCTTCTCGGTTGATCTTGGATTATATGAACTTCTAGGCCAAGTAGTAGGTGCTTTCATAAAACACATGAGTTAGATGGTGTTTGGGAGAGTCAATAGATGTTTGCCAAGCCCTCACGGTGTTAGAAGACTCAAGTTATCTTGGTTTAAGAGTTGTAAGCCCATTTGTTCCTTCTCGGTTGATCTTGGATTATATGAACTTCTAGGCCAAGTAGTAGGTGCTTTCATAAAACACATGAGTTAGATGGTGTTTGGGAGAGTCAATAGATGTTTGCCAAGCCCTCACGGTGTTAGAAGACTCAAGTTATCTTGGTTTAAGAGTTGTAAGCCCATTTATTCCTTCTCGGTTGATCTTGGATTATATGAACTTCTAGGCCAAGTAGTAGGTGCTTTCATAAAACACATGAGTTAGATGGTGTTTGGGAGAGTCAATAGATGTTTGCCAAGCCCTCACGGTGTTAGAAGACTCAAGTTATCTTGGTTTAAGAGTTGTAAGCCCATTTATTCCTTCTCGGTTGATCTTGGATTATATGAACTTCTAGGCCAAGTAGTAGGTGCTTTCATAAAACACATGAGTTAGATGGTGTTTGGGAGAGTCAATAGATGTTTGCCAAGCCCTCACGGTGTTAGAAGACTCAAGTTATCTTGGTTTAAGAGTTGTAAGCCCATTTATTCCTTCTCGGTTGATCTTGGATTATATGAACTTCTAGGCCAAGTAGTAGGTGCTTTCATAAAACACATGAGTTAGATGGTGTTTGGGAGAGTCAATAGATGTTTGCCAAGCCCTCACGGTGTTAGAAGACTCAAGTTATCTTGGTTTAAGAGTTGTAAGCCCATTTATTCCTTCTCGGTTGATCTTGGATTATATGAACTTCTAGGCCAAGTAGTAGGTGCTTTCATAAAACACATGAGTTAGATGGTGTTTGGGAGAGTCAATAGATGTTTGCCAAGCCCTCACGGTGTTTGAAGACTCAAGTTATCTTGGTTTAAGAGTTGTAAGCCCATTTATTCCTTCTCGGTTGATCTTGGATTATATGAACTTCTAGGCCAAGTAGTAGGTGCTTTCATAAAACACATGAGTTAGATGGTGTTTGGGAGAGTCAATAGATGTTTGCCAAGCCCTCACGGTGTTAGAAGACTCAAGTTATCTTGGTTTAAGAGTTGTAAGCCCATTTATTCCTTCTCGGTTGATCTTGGATTATATGAACTTCTAGGCCAAGTAGTAGGTGCTTTCATAAAACACATGAGTTAGATGGTGTTTGGGAGAGTCAATAGATGTTTGCCAAGCCCTCACGGTGTTTGAAGACTCAAGTTATCTTGGTTTAAGAGTTGTAAGCCCATTTATTCCTTCTCGGTTGATCTTGGATTATATGAACTTCTAGGCCAAGTAGTAGGTGCTTTCATAAAACACATGAGTTAGATGGTGTTTGGGAGAGTCAATAGATGTTTGCCAAGCCCTCACGGTGTTAGAAGACTCAAGTTATCTTGGTTTAAGAGTTGTAAGCCCATTTATTCCTTCTCGGTTGATCTTGGATTATATGAACTTCTAGGCCAAGTAGTAGGTGCTTTCATAAAACACATGAGTTAGATGGTGTTTGGGAGAGTCAATAGATGTTTGCCAAGCCCTCACGGTGTTTGAAGACTCAAGTTATCTTGGTTTAAGAGTTGTAAGCCCATTTATTCCTTCTCGGTTGATCTTGGATTATATGAACTTCTAGGCCAAGTAGTAGGTGCTTTCATAAAACACATGAGTTAGATGGTGTTTGGGAGAGTCAATAGATGTTTGCCAAGCCCTCACGGTGTTAGAAGACTCAAGTTATCTTGGTTTAAGAGTTGTAAGCCCATTTATTCCTTCTCGGTTGATCTTGGATTATATGAACTTCTAGGCCAAGTAGTAGGTGCTTTCATAAAACACATGAGTTAGATGGTGTTTGGGAGAGTCAATAGATGTTTGCCAAGCCCTCACGGTGTTTGAAAAATCAAGTTATCTTGGTTTAAGAGTTGTTGGCCCATTTGTTCCTTCTCGGTTGATCTTGGATTATATGAACTTCTAGGCCAAGTAGTAGGTGTTTACATGAAACACATGAGTTAGATGGTGTTTGGGAGAGTCAATAGATGTTTGCCAAGCCCTCACGGTGTTAGAAGACTCAAGTTATCTTGGTTTAAGAGTTGTAAGCCCATTTATTCCTTCTCGGTTGATCTTGGATTATATGAACTTCTAGGCCAAGTAGTAGGTGCTTTCATAAAACACATGAGTTAGATGGTGTTTGGGAGAGTCAATAGATGTTTGCCAAGCCCTCACGGTGTTAGAAGACTCAAGTTATCTTGGTTTAAGAGTTGTTGGCCCATTTGTTCCTTCTCGGTTGATCTTGGATTATATGAACTTCTAGGCCAAGTAGTAGGTGCTTTCATAAAACACATGAGTTAGATGGTGTTTGGGAGAGTCAATAGACGTTTGCCAAGCCCTCACGGTGTTTGAAGACTCAAGTTATCTTGGTTTAAGAGTTGTAAGCCCATTTATTCCTTCTCGGTTGATCTTGGATTATATGAACTTCTAGGCCAAGTAGTAGGTGCTTTCATAAAACACATGAGTTAGATGGTGTTTGGGAGAGTCAATAGATGTTTGCCAAGCCCTCACGGTGTTAGAAGACTCAAGTTATCTTGGTTTAAGAGTTGTAAGCCCATTTATTCCTTCTCGGTTGATCTTGGATTATATGAACTTCTAGGCCAAGTAGTAGGTGCTTTCATAAAACACATGAGTTAGATGGTGTTTGGGAGAGTCAATAGATGTTTGCCAAGCCCTCACGGTGTTAGAAGACTCAAGTTATCTTGGTTTAAGAGTTGTAAGCCCATTTATTCCTTCTCGGTTGATCTTGGATTATATGAACTTCTAGGCCAAGTAGTAGGTGCTTTCATAAAACACATGAGTTAGATGGTGTTTGGGAGAGTCAATAGATGTTTGCCAAGCCCTCACGGTGTTTGAAAAATCAAGTTATCTTGGTTTAAGAGTTGTTGGCCCATTTGTTCCTTCTCGGTTGATCTTGGATTATATGAACTTCTAGGCCAAGAGGTAGGTGTTTACATGAAACACATGAGTTAGATGGCGTTTGCGAGAGTCAATAGATGTTTGCCAAGCCCTCACGGTGTTAGAAGACTCAAGTTATCTTGGTTTAAGAGTTGTATGCCCATTTATTCCTTCTCGGTTGATCTTGGATTATATGAACTTCTAGGCCAAGTAGTAGGTGCTTTCATAAAACACATGAGTTAGATGGTGTTTGGGAGAGTCAATAGATGTTTGCCAAGCCCTCACGGTGTTAGAAGACTCAAGTTATCTTGGTTTAAGAGTTGTAAGCCTATTTGTTCCTTCTCGGTTGATCTTGGATTATATGAACTTCTAGGCCAAGTAGTAGGTGCTTTCATAAAACACATGAGTTAGATGGTGTTTGGGAGAGTCAATAGATGTTTGCCAAGCCCTCACGGTGTTAGAAGACTCAAGTTATCTTGGTTTAAGAGTTGTAAGCCCATTTATTCCTTCTCGGTTGATCTTGGATTATATGAACTTCTAGGCCAAGTAGTAGGTGCTTTCATAAAACACATGAGTTAGATGGTGTTTGGGAGAGTCAATAGATGTTTGCCAAGCCCTCACGGTGTTAGAAGACTCAAGTTATCTTGGTTTAAGAGTTGTAAGCCCATTTATTCCTTCTCGGTTGATCTTGGATTATATGAACTTCTAGGCCAAGTAGTAGGTGCTTTCATAAAACACATGAGTTAGATGGTGTTTGGGAGAGTCAATAGATGTTTGCCAAGCCCTCACGGTGTTAGAAGACTCAAGTTATCTTGGTTTAAGAGTTGTAAGCCCATTTATTCCTTCTCGGTTGATCTTGGATTATATGAACTTCTAGGCCAAGTAGTAGGTGCTTTCATAAAACACATGAGTTAGATGGTGTTTGGGAGAGTCAATAGATGTTTGCCAAGCCCTCACGGTGTTAGAAGACTCAAGTTATCTTGGTTTAAGAGTTGTTGGCCCATTTGTTCCTTCTCGGTTGATCTTGGATTATATGAACTTCTAGGCCAAGTAGTAGGTGTTTACATGAAACACATGAGTTAGATGGTGTTTGGGAGAGTCAATAGATGTTTGCCAAGCCCTCACGGTGTTAGAAGACTCAAGTTATCTTGGTTTAAGAGTTGTAAGCCCATTTATTCCTTCTCGGTTGATCTTGGATTATATGAACTTCTAGGCCAAGTAGTAGGTGCTTTCATAAAACACATGAGTTAGATGGTGTTTGGGAGAGTCAATAGATGTTTGCCAAGCCCTCACGGTGTTAGAAGACTCAAGTTATCTTGGTTTAAGAGTTGTAAGCCCATTTATTCCTTCTCGGTTGATCTTGGATTATATGAACTTCTAGGCCAAGTAGTAGGTGCTTTCATAAAACACATGAGTTAGATGGTGTTTGGGAGAGTCAATAGATGTTTGCCAAGCCCTCACGGTGTTAGAAGACTCAAGTTATCTTGGTTTAAGAGTTGTAAGCCCATTTATTCCTTCTCGGTTGATCTTGGATTATATGAACTTCTAGGCCAAGTAGTAGGTGCTTTCATAAAACACATGAGTTAGATGGTGTTTGGGAGAGTCAATAGATGTTTGCCAAGCCCTCACGGTGTTTGAAGACTCAAGTTATCTTGGTTTAAGAGTTGTAAGCCCATTTATTCCTTCTCGGTTGATCTTGGATTATATGAACTTCTAGGCCAAGTAGTAGGTGCTTTCATAAAACACATGAGTTAGATGGTGTTTGGGAGAGTCAATAGATGTTTGCCAAGCCCTCACGGTGTTAGAAGACTCAAGTTATCTTGGTTTAAGAGTTGTAAGCCCATTTATTCCTTCTCGGTTGATCTTGGATTATATGAACTTCTAGGCCAAGTAGTAGGTGCTTTCATAAAACACATGAGTTAGATGGTGTTTGGGAGAGTCAATAGATGTTTGCCAAGCCCTCACGGTGTTAGAAGACTCAAGTTATCTTGGTTTAAGAGTTGTTGGCCCATTTGTTTCCTTCTCGGTTGATCTTGGATTATATAAACTTCTAGGCCAAGTAGTAGGTGTTTACATGAAACACATGAGTTAGATGGTGTTTGGGAGAGTCAATAGATGTTTGCCAAGCCCTCACGGTGTTAGAAGACTCAAGTTATCTTGGTTTAAGAGTTGTAAGCCCATTTATTCCTTCTCGGTTGATCTTGGATTATATGAACTTCTAGGCCAAGTAGTAGGTGCTTTCATAAAACACATGAGTTAGATGGTGTTTGGGAGAGTCAATAGATGTTTGCCAAGCCCTCACGGTGTTAGAAGACTCAAGTTATCTTGGTTTAAGAGTTGTAAGCCCATTTATTCCTTCTCGGTTGATCTTGGATTATATGAACTTCTAGGCCAAGTAGTAGGTGCTTTCATAAAACACATGAGTTAGATGGTGTTTGGGAGAGTCAATAGATGTTTGCCAAGCCCTCACGGTGTTAGAAGACTCAAGTTATCTTGGTTTAAGAGTTGTAAGCCCATTTATTCCTTCTCGGTTGATCTTGGATTATATGAACTTCTAGGCCAAGTAGTAGGTGCTTTCATAAAACACATGAGTTAGATGGTGTTTGGGAGAGTCAATAGATGTTTGCCAAGCCCTCACGGTGTTTGAAGACTCAAGTTATCTTGGTTTAAGAGTTGTAAGCCCATTTATTCCTTCTCGGTTGATCTTGGATTATATGAACTTCTAGGCCAAGTAGTAGGTGCTTTCATAAAACACATGAGTTAGATGGTGTTTGGGAGAGTCAATAGATGTTTGCCAAGCCCTCACGGTGTTAGAAGACTCAAGTTATCTTGGTTTAAGAGTTGTAAGCCCATTTATTCCTTCTCGGTTGATCTTGGATTATATGAACTTCTAGGCCAAGTAGTAGGTGCTTTCATAAAACACATGAGTTAGATGGTGTTTGGGAGAGTCAATAGATGTTTGCCAAGCCCTCACGGTGTTTGAAAAATCAAGTTATCTTGGTTTAAGAGTTGTTGGCCCATTTGTTCCTTCTCGGTTGATCTTGGATTATATGAACTTCAAGGCCAAGAGGTAGGTGTTTACATGAAACACATGAGTTAGATGGCGTTTGCGAGAGTCAATAGATGTTTGCCAAGCCCTCACGGTGTTAGAAGACTCAAGTTATCTTGGTTTAAGAGTTGTATGCCCATTTATTCCTTCTCGGTTGATCTTGGATTATATGAACTTCTAGGCCAAGTAGTAGGTGCTTTCATAAAACACATGAGTTAGATGGTGTTTGGGAGAGTCAATAGATGTTTGCCAAGCCCTCACGGTGTTAGAAGACTCAAGTTATCTTGGTTTAAGAGTTGTAAGCCCATTTATTCCTTCTCGGTTGATCTTGGATTATATGAACTTCTAGGCCAAGTAGTAGGTGCTTTCATAAAACACATGAGTTAGATGGTGTTTGGGAGAGTCAATAGATGTTTGCCAAGCCCTCACGGTGTTAGAAGACTCAAGTTATCTTGGTTTAAGAGTTGTAAGCCCATTTATTCCTTCTCGGTTGATCTTGGATTATATGAACTTCTAGGCCAAGTAGTAGGTGCTTTCATAAAACACATGAGTTAGATGGTGTTTGGGAGAGTCAATAGATGTTTGCCAAGCCCTCACGGTGTTTGAAAAATCAAGTTATCTTGGTTTAAGAGTTGTTGGCCCATTTGTTCCTTCTCGGTTGATCTTGGATTATATGAACTTCAAGGCCAAGAGGTAGGTGTTTACATGAAACACATGAGTTAGATGGCGTTTGCGAGAGTCAATAGATGTTTGCCAAGCCCTCACGGTGTTAGAAGACTCAAGTTATCTTGGTTTAAGAGTTGTAAGCCCATTTATTCCTTCTCGGTTGATCTTGGATTATATGAACTTCTAGGCCAAGTAGTAGGTGCTTTCATAAAACACATGAGTTAGATGGTGTTTGGGAGAGTCAATAGATGTTTGCCAAGCCCTCACGGTGTTAGAAGACTCAAGTTATCTTGGTTTAAGAGTTGTTGGCCCATTTATTCCTTCTCGGTTGATCTTGGATTATATGAACTTCTAGGCCAAGTAGTAGGTGTTTACATGAAACACATGAGTTAGATGGGGTTTGGGAGAGTCAATAGATGTTTGCCAAGCCCTCACGGTGTTAGAAGACTCAAGTTATCTTGGTTTAAGAGTTGTGAGCCCATTTATTCCTTCTCGGTTGATCTTGGATTATATGAACTTCTAGGCCAAGTAGTAGGTGCTTTCATAAAACACATGAGTTAGATGGTGTTTGGGAGAGTCAATAGATGTTTGCCAAGCCCTCACGGTGTTAGAAGACTCAAGTTATCTTGGTTTAAGAGTTGTAAGCCCATTTATTCCTTCTCGGTTGATCTTGGATTATATGAACTTCTAGGCCAAGTAGTAGGTGCTTTCATAAAACACATGAGTTAGATGGTGTTTGGGAGAGTCAATAGATGTTTGCCAAGCCCTCACGGTGTTAGAAGACTCAAGTTATCTTGGTTTAAGAGTTGTAAGCCCATTTATTCCTTCTCGGTTGATCTTGGATTATATGAACTTCTAGGCCAAGTAGTAGGTGCTTTCATAAAACACATGAGTTAGATGGTGTTTGGGAGAGTCAATAGATGTTTGCCAAGCCCTCACGGTGTTAGAAGACTCAAGTTATCTTGGTTTAAGAGTTGTAAGCCCATTTATTCCTTCTCGGTTGATCTTGGATTATATGAACTTCTAGGCCAAGTAGTAGGTGCTTTCATAAAACACATGAGTTAGATGGTGTTTGGGAGAGTCAATAGATGTTTGCCAAGCCCTCACGGTGTTTGAAGACTCAAGTTATCTTGGTTTAAGAGTTGTAAGCCCATTTATTCCTTCTCGGTTGATCTTGGATTATATGAACTTCTAGGCCAAGTAGTAGGTGCTTTCATAAAACACATGAGTTAGATGGTGTTTGGGAGAGTCAATAGATGTTTGCCAAGCCCTCACGGTGTTAGAAGACTCAAGTTATCTTGGTTTAAGAGTTGTAAGCCCATTTATTCCTTCTCGGTTGATCTTGGATTATATGAACTTCTAGGCCAAGTAGTAGGTGCTTTCATAAAACACATGAGTTAGATGGTGTTTGGGAGAGTCAATAGATGTTTGCCAAGCCCTCACGGTGTTAGAAGACTCAAGTTATCTTGGTTTAAGAGTTGTTGGCCCATTTGTTCCTTCTCGGTTGATCTTGGATTATATGAACTTCTAGGCCAAGTAGTAGGTGTTTACCTGAAACACATGAGTTAGATGGTGTTTGCGAGAGTCAATAGATGTTTGCCAAGCCCTCACGGTGTTAGAAGACTCAAGTTATCTTGGTTTAAGAGTTGTGTGCCCATTTATTCCTTCTCGGTTGATCTTGGATTATATGAACTTCTAGGCCAAGTAGTAGGTGCTTTCATAAAACACATGAGTTAGATGGTGTTTGGGAGAGTCAATAGATGTTTGCCAAGCCCTCACGGTGTTAGAAGACTCAAGTTATCTTGGTTTAAGAGTTGTTGGCCCATTTATTCCTTCTCGGTTGATCTTGGATTATATGAACTTCTAGGCCAAGTAGTAGGTGTTTACATGAAACACATGAGTTAGATGGTGTTTGGGAGAGTCAATAGATGTTTGCCAAGCCCTCACGGTGTTAGAAGACTCAAGTTATCTTGGTTTAAGAGTTGTGAGCCCATTTATTCCTTCTCGGTTGATCTTGGATTATATGAACTTCTAGGCCAAGTAGTAGGTGCTTTCATAAAACACATGAGTTAGATGGTGTTTGGGAGAGTCAATAGATGTTTGCCAAGCCCTCACGGTGTTAGAAGACTCAAGTTATCTTGGTTTAAGAGTTGTAAGCCCATTTATTCCTTCTCGGTTGATCTTGGATTATATGAACTTCTAGGCCAAGTAGTAGGTGCTTTCATAAAACACATGAGTTAGATGGTGTTTGGGAGAGTCAATAGATGTTTGCCAAGCCCTCACGGTGTTAGAAGACTCAAGTTATCTTGGTTTAAGAGTTGTAAGCCCATTTATTCCTTCTCGGTTGATCTTGGATTATATGAACTTCTAGGCCAAGTAGTAGGTGCTTTCATAAAACACATGAGTTAGATGGTGTTTGGGAGAGTCAATAGATGTTTGCCAAGCCCTCACGGTGTTAGAAGACTCAAGTTATCTTGGTTTAAGAGTTGTAAGCCCATTTATTCCTTCTCGGTTGATCTTGGATTATATGAACTTCTAGGCCAAGTAGTAGGTGCTTTCATAAAACACATGAGTTAGATGGTGTTTGGGAGAGTCAATAGATGTTTGCCAAGCCCTCACGGTGTTTGAAGACTCAAGTTATCTTGGTTTAAGAGTTGTAAGCCCATTTATTCCTTCTCGGTTGATCTTGGATTATATGAACTTCTAGGCCAAGTAGTAGGTGCTTTCATAAAACACATGAGTTAGATGGTGTTTGGGAGAGTCAATAGATGTTTGCCAAGCCCTCACGGTGTTAGAAGACTCAAGTTATCTTGGTTTAAGAGTTGTAAGCCCATTTATTCCTTCTCGGTTGATCTTGGATTATATGAACTTCTAGGCCAAGTAGTAGGTGCTTTCATAAAACACATGAGTTAGATGGTGTTTGGGAGAGTCAATAGATGTTTGCCAAGCCCTCACGGTGTTAGAAGACTCAAGTTATCTTGGTTTAAGAGTTGTTGGCCCATTTGTTCCTTCTCGGTTGATCTTGGATTATATGAACTTCTAGGCCAAGTAGTAGGTGTTTACATGAAACACATGAGTTAGATGGTGTTTGGGAGAGTCAATAGATGTTTGCCAAGCCCTCACGGTGTTAGAAGACTCAAGTTATCTTGGTTTAAGAGTTGTAAGCCCATTTATTCCTTCTCGGTTGATCTTGGATTATATGAACTTCTAGGCCAAGTAGTAGGTGCTTTCATAAAACACATGAGTTAGATGGTGTTTGGGAGAGTCAATAGATGTTTGCCAAGCCCTCACGGTGTTAGAAGACTCAAGTTATCTTGGTTTAAGAGTTGTAAGCCCATTTATTCCTTCTCGGTTGATCTTGGATTATATGAACTTCTAGGCCAAGTAGTAGGTGCTTTCATAAAACACATGAGTTAGATGGTGTTTGGGAGAGTCAATAGATGTTTGCCAAGCCCTCACGGTGTTAGAAGACTCAAGTTATCTTGGTTTAAGAGTTGTAAGCCCATTTATTCCTTCTCGGTTGATCTTGGATTATATGAACTTCTAGGCCAAGTAGTAGGTGCTTTCATAAAACACATGAGTTAGATGGTGTTTGGGAGAGTCAATAGATGTTTGCCAAGCCCTCACGGTGTTTGAAGACTCAAGTTATCTTGGTTTAAGAGTTGTAAGCCCATTTATTCCTTCTCGGTTGATCTTGGATTATATGAACTTCTAGGCCAAGTAGTAGGTGCTTTCATAAAACACATGAGTTAGATGGTGTTTGGGAGAGTCAATAGATGTTTGCCAAGCCCTCACGGTGTTAGAAGACTCAAGTTATCTTGGTTTAAGAGTTGTAAGCCCATTTATTCCTTCTCGGTTGATCTTGGATTATATGAACTTCTAGGCCAAGTAGTAGGTGCTTTCATAAAACACATGAGTTAGATGGTGTTTGGGAGAGTCAATAGATGTTTGCCAAGCCCTCACGGTGTTTGAAAAATCAAGTTATCTTGGTTTAAGAGTTGTTGGCCCATTTGTTCCTTCTCGGTTGATCTTGGATTATATGAACTTCAAGGCCAAGAGGTAGGTGTTTACATGAAACACATGAGTTAGATGGTGTTTGGGAGAGTCAATAGATGTTTGCCAAGCCCTCACGGTGTTAGAAGACTCAAGTTATCTTGGTTTAAGAGTTGTATGCCCATTTATTCCTTCTCGGTTGATCTTGGATTATATGAACTTCTAGGCCAAGTAGTAGGTGCTTTCATAAAACACATGAGTTAGATGGTGTTTGGGAGAGTCAATAGATGTTTGCCAAGCCCTCACGGTGTTAGAAGACTCAAGTTATCTTGGTTTAAGAGTTGTAAGCCCATTTATTCCTTCTCGGTTGATCTTGGATTATATGAACTTCTAGGCCAAGTAGTAGGTGCTTTCATAAAACACATGAGTTAGATGGTGTTTGGGAGAGTCAATAGATGTTTGCCAAGCCCTCACGGTGTTAGAAGACTCAAGTTATCTTGGTTTAAGAGTTGTAAGCCCATTTATTCCTTCTCGGTTGATCTTGGATTATATGAACTTCTAGGCCAAGTAGTAGGTGCTTTCATAAAACACATGAGTTAGATGGTGTTTGGGAGAGTCAATAGATGTTTGCCAAGCCCTCACGGTGTTTGAAAAATCAAGTTATCTTGGTTTAAGAGTTGTTGGCCCATTTGTTCCTTCTCGGTTGATCTTGGATTATATGAACTTCAAGGCCAAGAGGTAGGTGTTTACATGAAACACATGAGTTAGATGGCGTTTGCGAGAGTCAATAGATGTTTGCCAAGCCCTCACGGTGTTAGAAGACTCAAGTTATCTTGGTTTAAGAGTTGTATGCCCATTTATTCCTTCTCGGTTGATCTTGGATTATATGAACTTCTAGGCCAAGTAGTAGGTGCTTTCATAAAACACATGAGTTAGATGGTGTTTGGGAGAGTCAATAGATGTTTGCCAAGCCCTCACGGTGTTAGAAGACTCAAGTTATCTTGGTTTAAGAGTTGTTGGCCCATTTATTCCTTCTCGGTTGATCTTGGATTATATGAACTTCTAGGCCAAGTAGTAGGTGTTTACATGAAACACATGAGTTAGATGGGGTTTGGGAGAGTCAATAGATGTTTGCCAAATCCTCACGGTGTTAGAAGACTGAAGTTATCTTTGTTTAAGATTTGTGAGCCCATTTATTCCTTCTCGGTTGATCTTGGATTATATGAACTTCTAGGCCAAGTAGTAGGTGCTTTCATAAAACACATGAGTTAGATGGTGTTTGGGAGAGTCAATAGATGTTTGCCAAGCCCTCACGGTGTTAGAAGACTCAAGTTATCTTGGTTTAAGAGTTGTAAGCCCATTTATTCCTTCTCGGTTGATCTTGGATTATATGAACTTCTAGGCCAAGTAGTAGGTGCTTTCATAAAACACATGAGTTAGATGGTGTTTGGGAGAGTCAATAGATGTTTGCCAAGCCCTCACGGTGTTAGAAGACTCAAGTTATCTTGGTTTAAGAGTTGTAAGCCCATTTATTCCTTCTCGGTTGATCTTGGATTATATGAACTTCTAGGCCAAGTAGTAGGTGCTTTCATAAAACACATGAGTTAGATGGTGTTTGGGAGAGTCAATAGATGTTTGCCAAGCCCTCACGGTGTTTGAAGACTCAAGTTATCTTGGTTTAAGAGTTGTAAGCCCATTTATTCCTTCTCGGTTGATCTTGGATTATATGAACTTCTAGGCCAAGTAGTAGGTGCTTTCATAAAACACATGAGTTAGATGGTGTTTGGGAGAGTCAATAGATGTTTGCCAAGCCCTCACGGTGTTAGAAGACTCAAGTTATCTTGGTTTAAGAGTTGTAAGCCCATTTATTCCTTCTCGGTTGATCTTGGATTATATGAACTTCTAGGCCAAGTAGTAGGTGCTTTCATAAAACACATGAGTTAGATGGTGTTTGGGAGAGTCAATAGATGTTTGCCAAGCCCTCACGGTGTTTGAAAAATCAAGTTATCTTGGTTTAAGAGTTGTTGGCCCATTTGTTCCTTCTCGGTTGATCTTGGATTATATGAACTTCTAGGCCAAGAGGTAGGTGTTTACATGAAACACATGAGTTAGATGGCGTTTGCGAGAGTCAATAGATGTTTGCCAAGCCCTCACGGTGTTAGAAGACTCAAGTTATCTTGGTTTAAGAGTTGTATGCCCATTTATTCCTTCTCGGTTGATCTTGGATTATATGAACTTCTAGGCCAAGTAGTAGGTGCTTTCATAAAACACATGAGTTAGATGGTGTTTGGGAGAGTCAATAGATGTTTGCCAAGCCCTCACGGTGTTAGAAGACTCAAGTTATCTTGGTTTAAGAGTTGTAAGCCCATTTATTCCTTCTCGGTTGATCTTGGATTATATGAACTTCTAGGCCAAGTAGTAGGTGCTTTCATAAAACACATGAGTTAGATGGTGTTTGGGAGAGTCAATAGATGTTTGCCAAGCCCTCACGGTGTTTGAAAAATCAAGTTATCTTGGTTTAAGAGTTGTTGGCCCATTTGTTCCTTCTCGGTTGATCTTGGATTATATGAACTTCAAGGCCAAGAGGTAGGTGTTTACATGAAACACATGAGTTAGATGGCGTTTGCGAGAGTCAATAGATGTTTGCCAAGCCCTCACGGTGTTAGAAGACTCAAGTTATCTTGGTTTAAGAGTTGTAAGCCCATTTATTCCTTCTCGGTTGATCTTGGATTATATGAACTTCTAGGCCAAGTAGTAGGTGCTTTCATAAAACACATGAGTTAGATGGTGTTTGGGAGAGTCAATAGATGTTTGCCAAGCCCTCACGGTGTTAGAAGACTCAAGTTATCTTGGTTTAAGAGTTGTTGGCCCATTTGTTCCTTCTCGGTTGATCTTGGATTATATGAACTTCTAGGCCAAGTAGTAGGTGTTTACATGAAACACATGAGTTAGATGGTGTTTGGGAGAGTCAATAGATGTTTGCCAAGCCCTCACGGTGTTAGAAGACTCAAGTTATCTTGGTTTAAGAGTTGTAAGCCCATTTATTCCTTCTCGGTTGATCTTGGATTATATGAACTTCTAGGCCAAGTAGTAGGTGCTTTCATAAAACACATGAGTTAGATGGTGTTTGGGAGCGTCAATAGATGTTTGCCAATCCCTCACGGTGTTAGAAGACTCAAGTTATCTTGGTTTAAGAGTTGTTGGCCCATTTGTTTCTTCTCGGTTGATCTTGGATTATATGAACTTCTAGGCCAAGTAGTAGGTGTTTACATGAAACACATGAGTTAGATGGGGTTTGGGAGAGTCAATAGATGTTTGCCAAACCCTCACGGTGTTAGAAGACTCAAGTTATCTTGGTTTAAGAGTTGTAAGCCCATTTATTCCTTCTCTGTTGATCTTGGATTATATGAACTTCTAGGCCAAGTAGTAGGTGCTTTCATAAAACACATGAGTTAGATGGTGTTTGGGAGAGTCAATAGATGTTTGCCAAGCCCTCACGGTGTTTGAAGACTCAAGTTATCTTGGTTTAAGAGTTGTAAGCCCATTTATTCCTTCTCGGTTGATCTTGGATTATATGAACTTCTAGGCCAAGTAGTAGGTGCTTTCATAAAACACATGAGTTAGATGGTGTTTGGGAGAGTCAATAGATGTTTGCCAAGCCCTCACGGTGTTAGAAGACTCAAGTTATCTTGGTTTAAGAGTTGTAAGCCCATTTATTCCTTCTCGGTTGATCTTGGATTATATGAACTTCTAGGCCAAGTAGTAGGTGTTTACATGAAACACATGAGTTAGATGGTGTTTGGGAGAGTCAATAGATGTTTGCCAAGCCCTCACGGTGTTAGAAGACTCAAGTTATCTTGGTTTTAGAGTTGTGAGCCCATTTCTACCTTCTCGGTTGATATTTGATTCTATGAACTTCTAGGCCAAGTAGTAGGTGCTTTCATAAAACACATGAGTTAGATGGTGTTTGGGAGAGTCAATAGATGTTTGCCAAGCCCTCACGGTGTTAGAAGACTCAAGTTATCTTGGTTTAAGAGTTGTAAGCCCATTTATTCCTTCTCGGTTGATCTTGGATTATATGAACTTCTAGGCCAAGTAGTAGGTGCTTTCATAAAACACATGAGTTAGATGGTGTTTGGGAGAGTCAATAGATGTTTGCCAAGCCCTCACGGTGTTTGAAGACTCAAGTTATCTTGGTTTAAGAGTTGTAAGCCCATTTATTCCTTCTCGGTTGATCTTGGATTATATGAACTTCTAGGCCAAGTAGTAGGTGCTTTCATAAAACACATGAGTTAGATGGTGTTTGGGAGAGTCAATAGATGTTTGCCAAGCCCTCACGGTGTTAGAAGACTCAAGTTATCTTGGTTTAAGAGTTGTAAGCCCATTTATTCCTTCTCGGTTGATCTTGGATTATATGAACTTCTAGGCCAAGTAGTAGGTGCTTTCATAAAACACATGAGTTAGATGGTGTTTGGGAGAGTCAATAGATGTTTGCCAAGCCCTCACGGTGTTTGAAAAATCAAGTTATCTTGGTTTAAGAGTTGTTGGCCCATTTGTTCCTTCTCGGTTGATCTTGGATTATATGAACTTCAAGGCCAAGAGGTAGGTGTTTACATGAAACACATGAGTTAGATGGCGTTTGGGAGAGTCAATAGATGTTTGCCAAGCCCTCACGGTGTTAGAAGACTCAAGTTATCTTGGTTTAAGAGTTGTAAGCCCATTTATTCCTTCTCGGTTGATCTTGGATTATATGAACTTCTAGGCCAAGTAGTAGGTGCTTTCATAAAACACATGAGTTAGATGGTGTTTGGGAGAGTCAATAGATGTTTGCCAAGCCCTCACGGTGTTAGAAGACTCAAGTTATCTTGGTTTAAGAGTTGTAAGCCCATTTATTCCTTCTCGGTTGATCTTGGATTATATGAACTTCTAGGCCAAGTAGTAGGTGCTTTCCTGAAACACATGAGTTAGATGGTGTTTGGGAGAGTCAATAGATGTTTGCCAAGCCCTCACGGTGTTAGAAGACTCAAGTTATCTTGGTTTAAGAGTTGTAAGCCCATTTATTCCTTCTCGGTTGATCTTGGATTATATGAACTTCTAGGCCAAGTAGTAGGTGCTTTCATAAAACACATGAGTTAGATGGTGTTTGGGAGAGTCAATAGATGTTTGCCAAGCCCTCACGGTGTTTGAAGACTCAAGTTATCTTGGTTTAAGAGTTGTTGGCCCATTTGTTCCTTCTCGGTTGATCTTGGATTATATGAACTTCTAGGCCAAGTAGTAGGTGTTTACATGAAACACATGAGTTAGATGTGGTTTGGGAAAGTCAATAGATGTTTGCCAAGCCCTCACGGTGTTAGAAGACTCAAGTTATCTTGGTTTAAGAGTTGTGAGCCCATTTATTCCTTCTCGGTTGATCTTGGATTATATGAACTTCTAGGCCAAGTAGTAGGTGCTTTCATAAAACACATGAGTTAGATGGTGTTTGGGAGAGTCAATAGATGTTTGCCAAGCCCTCACGGTGTTAGAAGACTCAAGTTATCTTGGTTTAAGAGTTGTAAGCCCATTTATTCCTTCTCGGTTGATCTTGGATTATATGAACTTCTAGGCCAAGTAGTAGGTGCTTTCATAAAACACATGAGTTAGATGGTGTTTGGGAGAGTCAATAGATGTTTGCCAAGCCCTCACGGTGTTTGAAAAATCAAGTTATCTTGGTTTAAGAGTTGTTGGCCCATTTGTTCCTTCTCGGTTGATCTTGGATTATATGAACTTCTAGGCCAAGTAGTAGGTGTTTACATGAAACACATGAGTTAGATGGTGTTTGGGAGAGTCAATAGATGTTTGCCAAGCCCTCACGGTGTTAGAAGACTCAAGTTATCTTGGTTTAAGAGTTGTAAGCCCATTTATTCCTTCTCGGTTGATCTTGGATTATATGAACTTCTAGGCCAAGTAGTAGGTGCTTTCATAAAACACATGAGTTAGATGGTGTTTGGGAGAGTCAATAGATGTTTGCCAAGCCCTCACGGTGTTAGAAGACTCAAGTTATCTTGGTTTAAGAGTTGTAAGCCCATTTATTCCTTCTCGGTTGATCTTGGATTATATGAACTTCTAGGCCAAGTAGTAGGTGCTTTCATAAAACACATGAGTTAGATGGTGTTTGGGAGAGTCAATAGATGTTTGCCAAGCCCTCACGGTGTTAGAAGACTCAAGTTATCTTGGTTTAAGAGTTGTAAGCCCATTTATTCCTTCTCGGTTGATCTTGGATTATATGAACTTCTAGGCCAAGTAGTAGGTGCTTTCCTGAAACACATGAGTTAGATGGTGTTTGGGAGAGTCAATAGATGTTTGCCAAGCCCTCACGGTGTTAGAAGACTCAAGTTATCTTGGTTTAAGAGTTGTAAGCCCATTTATTCCTTCTCGGTTGATCTTGGATTATATGAACTTCTAGGCCAAGTAGTAGGTGCTTTCATAAAACACATGAGTTAGATGGTGTTTGGGAGAGTCAATAGATGTTTGCCAAGCCCTCACGGTGTTAGAAGACTCAAGTTATCTTGGTTTAAGAGTTGTAAGCCCATTTATTCCTTCTCGGTTGATCTTGGATTATATGAACTTCTAGGCCAAGTAGTAGGTGCTTTCATAAAACACATGAGTTAGATGGTGTTTGGGAGAGTCAATAGATGTTTGCCAAGCCCTCACGGTGTTAGAAGACTCAAGTTATCTTGGTTTAAGAGTTGTAAGCCCATTTATTCCTTCTCGGTTGATCTTGGATTATATGAACTTCTAGGCCAAGTAGTAGGTGCTTTCATAAAACACATGAGTTAGATGGTGTTTGGGAGAGTCAATAGATGTTTGCCAAGCCCTCACGGTGTTAGAAGACTCAAGTTATCTTGGTTTAAGAGTTGTAAGCCCATTTATTCCTTCTCGGTTGATCTTGGATTATATGAACTTCTAGGCCAAGTAGTAGGTGCTTTCATAAAACACATGAGTTAGATGGTGTTTGGGAGAGTCAATAGATGTTTGCCAAGCCCTCACGGTGTTAGAAGACTCAAGTTATCTTGGTTTAAGAGTTGTAAGCCCATTTATTCCTTCTCGGTTGATCTTGGATTATATGAACTTCTAGGCCAAGTAGTAGGTGCTTTCATGAAACACATGAGTTAGATGGTGTTTGGGAGAGTCAATAGATGTTTGCCAAGCCCTCACGGTGTTAGAAGACTCAAGTTATCTTGGTTTAAGAGTTGTAAGCCCATTTATTCCTTCTCGGTTGATCTTGGATTATATGAACTTCTAGGCCAAGTAGTAGGTGCTTTCATAAAACACATGAGTTAGATGGTGTTTGGGAGAGTCAATAGATGTTTGCCAAGCCCTCACGGTGTTAGAAGACTCAAGTTATCTTGGTTTAAGAGTTGTAAGCCCATTTGTTCCTTCCCGGTTGATCTTGGATTATATGAACTTCTAGGCCAAGTAGTAGGTGTTTACATGAAACACATGAGTTAGATGGTGTTTGCGAGAGTCAATAGATGTTTGCCAAGCCCTCACGGTGTTAGAAGACTCAAGTTATCTTGGTTTAAGAGTTGTAAGCCCATTTATTCCTTCTCGGTTGATCTTGGATTATATGAACTTCTAGGCCAAGTAGTAGGTGCTTTCATAAAACACATGAGTTAGATGGTGTTTGGGAGAGTCAATAGATGTTTGCCAAGCCCTCACGGTGTTAGAAGACTCAAGTTATCTTGGTTTAAGAGTTGTAAGCCCATTTATTCCTTCTCGGTTGATCTTGGATTATATGAACTTCTAGGCCAAGTAGTAGGTGCTTTCCTGAAACACATGAGTTAGATGGTGTTTGGGAGAGTCAATAGATGTTTGCCAAGCCCTCACGGTGTTAGAAGACTCAAGTTATCTTGGTTTAAGAGTTGTAAGCCCATTTATTCCTTCTCGGTTGATCTTGGATTATATGAACTTCTAGGCCAAGTAGTAGGTGCTTTCATAAAACACATGAGTTAGATGGTGTTTGGGAGAGTCAATAGATGTTTGCCAAGCCCTCACGGTGTTTGAAAAATCAAGTTATCTTGGTTTAAGAGTTGTTGGCCCATTTGTTCCTTCTCGGTTGATCTTGGATTATATGAACTTCAAGGCCAAGAGGTAGGTGTTTACATGAAACACATGAGTTAGATGGCGTTTGGGAGAGTCAATAGATGTTTGCCAAGCCCTCACGGTGTTAGAAGACTCAAGTTATCTTGGTTTAAGAGTTGTAAGCCCATTTATTCCTTCTCGGTTGATCTTGGATTATATGAACTTCTAGGCCAAGTAGTAGGTGCTTTCATAAAACACATGAGTTAGATGGTGTTTGGGAGAGTCAATAGATGTTTGCCAATCCCTCACGGTGTTAGAAGACTCAAGTTATCTTGGTTTAAGAGTTGTTGGCCCATTTGTTTCTTCTCGGTTGATCTTGGATTATATGAACTTCTAGGCCAAGTAGTAGGTGTTTACATGAAACACATGAGTTAGATGGGTGTTTGGGAGAGTCAATAGATGTTTGCCAAGCCCTCACGGTGTTAGAAGACTCAAGTTATCTTGGTTTAAGAGTTGTAAGCCCATTTATTCCTTCTCGGTTGATCTTGGATTATATGAACTTCTAGGCCAAGTAGTAGGTGCTTTCATAAAACACATGAGTTAGATGGTGTTTGGGAGAGTCAATAGATGTTTGCCAAGCCCTCACGGTGTTTGAAGACTCAAGTTATCTTGGTTTAAGAGTTGTAAGCCCATTTATTCCTTCTCGGTTGATCTTGGATTATATGAACTTCTAGGCCAAGTAGTAGGTGCTTTCATAAAACACATGAGTTAGATGGTGTTTGGGAGAGTCAATAGATGTTTGCCAAGCCCTCACGGTGTTAGAAGACTCAAGTTATCTTGGTTTAAGAGTTGTAAGCCCATTTATTCCTTCTCGGTTGATCTTGGATTATATGAACTTCTAGGCCAAGTAGTAGGTGCTTTCATAAAACACATGAGTTAGATGGTGTTTGGGAGAGTCAATAGATGTTTGCCAAGCCCTCACGGTGTTTGAAGACTCAAGTTATCTTGGTTTAAGAGTTGTAAGCCCATTTATTCCTTCTCGGTTGATCTTGGATTATATGAACTTCTAGGCCAAGTAGTAGGTGTTTACATGAAACACATGAGTTAGATGGTGTTTGGGAGAGTCAATAGATGTTTGCCAAGCCCTCACGGTGTTAGAAGACTCAAGTTATCTTGGTTTAAGAGTTGTAAGCCCATTTATTCCTTCTCGGTTGATCTTGGATTATATGAACTTCTAGGCCAAGTAGTAGGTGCTTTCATAAAACACATGAGTTAGATGGTGTTTGGGAGAGTCAATAGATGTTTGCCAAGCCCTCACGGTGTTAGAAGACTCAAGTTATCTTGGTTTAAGAGTTGTAAGCCCATTTATTCCTTCTCGGTTGATCTTGGATTATATGAACTTCTAGGCCAAGTAGTAGGTGCTTTCATAAAACACATGAGTTAGATGGTGTTTGGGAGAGTCAATAGATGTTTGCCAAGCCCTCACGGTGTTAGAAGACTCAAGTTATCTTGGTTTAAGAGTTGTAAGCCCATTTATTCCTTCTCGGTTGATCTTGGATTATATGAACTTCTAGGCCAAGTAGTAGGTGCTTTCATAAAACACATGAGTTAGATGGTGTTTGGGAGAGTCAATAGATGTTTGCCAAGCCCTCACGGTGTTTGAAAAATCAAGTTATCTTGGTTTAAGAGTTGTTGGCCCATTTGTTCCTTCTCGGTTGATCTTGGATTATATGAACTTCTAGGCCAAGTAGTAGGTGTTTACATGAAACACATGAGTTAGATGGTGTTTGGGAGAGTCAATAGATGTTTGCCAAGCCCTCACGGTGTTAGAAGACTCAAGTTATCTTGGTTTAAGAGTTGTAAGCCCATTTATTCCTTCTCGGTTGATCTTGGATTATATGAACTTCTAGGCCAAGTAGTAGGTGCTTTCATAAAACACATGAGTTAGATGGTGTTTGGGAGAGTCAATAGATGTTTGCCAAGCCCTCACGGTGTTAGAAGACTCAAGTTATCTTGGTTTAAGAGTTGTAAGCCCATTTATTCCTTCTCGGTTGATCTTGGATTATATGAACTTCTAGGCCAAGTAGTAGGTGCTTTCATAAAACACATGAGTTAGATGGTGTTTGGGAGAGTCAATAGATGTTTGCCAAGCCCTCACGGTGTTAGAAGACTCAAGTTATCTTGGTTTAAGAGTTGTTGGCCCATTTGTTCCTTCTCGGTTGATCTTGGATTATATGAACTTCTAGGCCAAGTAGTAGGTGTTTACATGAAACACATGAGTTAGATGGTGTTTGCGAGAGTCAATAGATGTTTGCCAAGCCCTCACGGTGTTAGAAGACTCAAGTTATCTTGGTTTAAGAGTTGTAAGCCCATTTATTCCTTCTCGGTTGATCTTGGATTATATGAACTTCTAGGCCAAGTAGTAGGTGCTTTCATAAAACACATGAGTTAGATGGTGTTTGGGAGAGTCAATAGATGTTTGCCAAGCCCTCACGGTGTTAGAAGACTCAAGTTATCTTGGTTTAAGAGTTGTTGGCCCATTTGTTCCTTCTCGGTTGATCTTGGATTATATGAACTTCTAGGCCAAGTAGTAGGTGCATTCATGAAACACATGAGTTAGATGGTGTTTGGGAGAGTCAATAGATGTTTGCCAAGCCCTCACGGTGTTAGAAGACTCAAGTTATCTTGGTTTAAGAGTTGTAAGCCCATTTATTCCTTCTCGGTTGATCTTGGATTATATGAACTTCTAGGCCAAGTAGTAGGTGCTTTCATAAAACACATGAGTTAGATGGTGTTTGGGAGAGTCAATAGACGTTTGCCAAGCCCTCACGGTGTTTGAAGACTCAAGTTATCTTGGTTTAAGAGTTGTAAGCCCATTTATTCCTTCTCGGTTGATCTTGGATTATATGAACTTCTAGGCCAAGTAGTAGGTGCTTTCATAAAACACATGAGTTAGATGGTGTTTGGGAGAGTCAATAGACGTTTGCCAAGCCCTCACGGTGTTTGAAGACTCAAGTTATCTTGGTTTAAGAGTTGTAAGCCTATTTGTTCCTTCTCGGTTGATCTTGGATTATATGAACTTCTAGGCCAAGTTATAGGTGCTTTCCTGAAACACATGAGTTAGATGGTGTTTGGGAGAGTCAATAGATGTTTGCCAAGCCCTCACGGTGTTAGAAGACTCAAGTTATCTTGGTTTAAGAGTTGTAAGCCCATTTATTCCTTCTCGGTTGATCTTGGATTATATGAACTTCTAGGCCAAGTAGTAGGTGCTTTCATAAAACACATGAGTTAGATGGTGTTTGGGAGAGTCAATAGATGTTTGCCAAGCCCTCACGGTGTTAGAAGACTCAAGTTATCTTGGTTTAAGAGTTGTAAGCCCATTTATTCCTTCTCGGTTGATCTTGGATTATATGAACTTCTAGGCCAAGTAGTAGGTGCTTTCATAAAACACATGAGTTAGATGGTGTTTGGGAGAGTCAATAGATGTTTGCCAAGCCCTCACGGTGTTAGAAGACTCAAGTTATCTTGGTTTAAGAGTTGTAAGCCCATTTATTCCTTCTCGGTTGATCTTGGATTATATGAACTTCTAGGCCAAGTAGTAGGTGCTTTCATAAAACACATGAGTTAGATGGTGTTTGGGAGAGTCAATAGATGTTTGCCAAGCCCTCACGGTGTTAGAAGACTCAAGTTATCTTGGTTTAAGAGTTGTAAGCCCATTTATTCCTTCTCGGTTGATCTTGGATTATATGAACTTCTAGGCCAAGTAGTAGGTGCTTTCATAAAACACATGAGTTAGATGGTGTTTGGGAGAGTCAATAGATGTTTGCCAAGCCCTCACGGTGTTAGAAGACTCAAGTTATCTTGGTTTAAGAGTTGTAAGCCCATTTATTCCTTCTCGGTTGATCTTGGATTATATGAACTTCTAGGCCAAGTAGTAGGTGCTTTCATAAAACACATGAGTTAGATGGTGTTTGGGAGAGTCAATAGATGTTTGCCAAGCCCTCACGGTGTTAGAAGACTCAAGTTATCTTGGTTTAAGAGTTGTTGGCCCATTTGTTCCTTCTCGGTTGATCTTGGATTATATGAACTTCTAGGCCAAGTAGTAGGTGTTTACATGAAACACATGAGTTAGATGGTGTTTGGGAGAGTCAATAGATGTTTGCCAAGCCCTCACGGTGTTAGAAGACTCAAGTTATCTTGGTTTAAGAGTTGTAAGCCCATTTATTCCTTCTCGGTTGATCTTGGATTATATGAACTTCTAGGCCAAGTAGTAGGTGCTTTCATAAAACACATGAGTTAGATGGTGTTTGGGAGAGTCAATAGATGTTTGCCAAGCCCTCACGGTGTTAGAAGACTCAAGTTATCTTGGTTTAAGAGTTGTTGGCCCATTTGTTCCTTCTCGGTTGATCTTGGATTATATGAACTTCTAGGCCAAGTAGTAGGTGTTTACATGAAACACATGAGTTAGATGGTGTTTGGGAGAGTCAATAGATGTTTGCCAAGCCCTCACGGTGTTAGAAGACTCAAGTTATCTTGGTTTAAGAGTTGTAAGCCCATTTATTCCTTCTCGGTTGATCTTGGATTATATGAACTTCTAGGCCAAGTAGTAGGTGCTTTCATAAAACACATGAGTTAGATGGTGTTTGGGAGAGTCAATAGATGTTTGCCAAGCCCTCACGGTGTTTGAAGACTCAAGTTATCTTGGTTTAAGAGTTGTAAGCCCATTTATTCCTTCTCGGTTGATCTTGGATTATATGAACTTCTAGGCCAAGTAGTAGGTGCTTTCATAAAACACATGAGTTAGATGGTGTTTGGGAGAGTCAATAGATGTTTGCCAAGCCCTCACGGTGTTTGAAAAATCAAGTTATCTTGGTTTAAGAGTTGTTGGCCCATTTGTTCCTTCTCGGTTGATCTTGGATTATATGAACTTCAAGGCCAAGAGGTAGGTGTTTACATGAAACACATGAGTTAGATGGCGTTTGCGAGAGTCAATAGATGTTTGCCAAGCCCTCACGGTGTTAGAAGACTCAAGTTATCTTGGTTTAAGAGTTGTAAGCCCATTTATTCCTTCTCGGTTGATCTTGGATTATATGAACTTCTAGGCCAAGTAGTAGGTGCTTTCATAAAACACATGAGTTAGATGGTGTTTGGGAGAGTCAATAGATGTTTGCCAAGCCCTCACGGTGTTAGAAGACTCAAGTTATCTTGGTTTAAGAGTTGTAAGCCCATTTATTCCTTCTCGGTTGATCTTGGATTATATGAACTTCTAGGCCAAGTAGTAGGTGCTTTCATAAAACACATGAGTTAGATGGTGTTTGGGAGAGTCAATAGATGTTTGCCAAGCCCTCACGGTGTTAGAAGACTCAAGTTATCTTGGTTTAAGAGTTGTTGGCCCATTTGTTCCTTCTCGGTTGATCTTGGATTATATGAACTTCTAGGCCAAGTAGTAGGTGTTTACATGAAACACATGAGTTAGATGGTGTTTGGGAGAGTCAATAGATGTTTGCCAAGCCCTCACGGTGTTAGAAGACTCAAGTTATCTTGGTTTAAGAGTTGTAAGCCCATTTATTCCTTCTCGGTTGATCTTGGATTATATGAACTTCTAGGCCAAGTAGTAGGTGCTTTCATAAAACACATGAGTTAGATGGTGTTTGGGAGAGTCAATAGATGTTTGCCAAGCCCTCACGGTGTTAGAAGACTCAAGTTATCTTGGTTTAAGAGTTGTTGGCCCATTTGTTTCCTTCTCGGTTGATCTTGTATTATATGAACTTCTAGGCCAAGTAGTAGGTGTTTACATGAAACACATGAGTTAGATGGTGTTTGGGAGAGTCAATAGATGTTTGCCAAGCCCTCACGGTGTTAGAAGACTCAAGTTATCTTGGTTTAAGAGTTGTAAGCCCATTTATTCCTTCTCGGTTGATCTTGGATTATATGAACTTCTAGGCCAAGTAGTAGGTGCTTTCATAAAACACATGAGTTAGATGGTGTTTGGGAGAGTCAATAGATGTTTGCCAAGCCCTCACGGTGTTTAGAAGACTCAAGTTATCTTGGTTTAAGAGTTGTAAGCCCATTTATTCCTTCTCGGTTGATCTTGGATTATATGAACTTCTAGGCCAAGTAGTAGGTGCTTTCATAAAACACATGAGTTAGATGGTGTTTGGGAGAGTCAATAGATGTTTGCCAAGCCCTCACGGTGTTTGAAAAATCAAGTTATCTTGGTTTAAGAGTTGTTGGCCCATTTGTTCCTTCTCGGTTGATCTTGGATTATATGAACTTCAAGGCCAAGAGGTAGGTGTTTACATGAAACACATGAGTTAGATGGCGTTTGCGAGAGTCAATAGATGTTTGCCAAGCCCTCACGGTGTTAGAAGACTCAAGTTATCTTGGTTTAAGAGTTGTAAGCCCATTTATTCCTTCTCGGTTGATCTTGGATTATATGAACTTCTAGGCCAAGTAGTAGGTGCTTTCATAAAACACATGAGTTAGATGGTGTTTGGGAGAGTCAATAGATGTTTGCCAAGCCCTCACGGTGTTAGAAGACTCAAGTTATCTTGGTTTAAGAGTTGTAAGCCCATTTATTCCTTCTCGGTTGATCTTGGATTATATGAACTTCTAGGCCAAGTAGTAGGTGCTTTCATAAAACACATGAGTTAGATGGTGTTTGGGAGAGTCAATAGATGTTTGCCAAGCCCTCACGGTGTTAGAAGACTCAAGTTATCTTGGTTTAAGAGTTGTAAGCCCATTTATTCCTTCTCGGTTGATCTTGGATTATATGAACTTCTAGGCCAAGTAGTAGGTGCTTTCATAAAACACATGAGTTAGATGGTGTTTGGGAGAGTCAATAGATGTTTGCCAAGCCCTCACGGTGTTTGAAGACTCAAGTTATCTTGGTTTAAGAGTTGTAAGCCCATTTATTCCTTCTCGGTTGATCTTGGATTATATGAACTTCTAGGCCAAGTAGTAGGTGCTTTCATAAAACACATGAGTTAGATGGTGTTTGGGAGAGTCAATAGATGTTTGCCAAGCCCTCACGGTGTTTGAAAAATCAAGTTATCTTGGTTTAAGAGTTGTTGGCCCATTTGTTCCTTCTCGGTTGATCTTGGATTATATGAACTTCTAGGCCAAGAGGTAGGTGTTTACATGAAACACATGAGTTAGATGGCGTTTGCGAGAGTCAATAGATGTTTGCCAAGCCCTCACGGTGTTAGAAGACTCAAGTTATCTTGGTTTAAGAGTTGTAAGCCCATTTATTCCTTCTCGGTTGATCTTGGATTATATGAACTTCTAGGCCAAGTAGTAGGTGCTTTCATAAAACACATGAGTTAGATGGTGTTTGGGAGCGTCAATAGATGTTTGCCAATCCCTCACGGTGTTAGAAGACTCAAGTTATCTTGGTTTAAGAGTTGTTGGCCCATTTGTTTCTTCTCGGTTGATCTTGGATTATATGAACTTCTAGGCCAAGTAGTAGGTGTTTACATGAAACACATGAGTTAGATGGGGTTTGGGAGAGTCAATAGATGTTTGCCAAGCCCTCACGGTGTTAGAAGACTCAAGTTATCTTGGTTTAAGAGTTGTAAGCCCATTTATTCCTTCTCGGTTGATCTTGGATTATATGAACTTCTAGGCCAAGTAGTAGGTGCTTTCATAAAACACATGAGTTAGATGGTGTTTGGGAGAGTCAATAGATGTTTGCCAAGCCCTCACGGTGTTAGAAGACTCAAGTTATCTTGGTTTAAGAGTTGTTGGCCCATTTGTTTCTTCTCGGTTGATCTTGGATTATATGAACTTCTAGGCCAAGTAGTAGGTGTTTACATGAAACACATGAGTTAGATGGGGTTTGGGAGAGTCAATAGATGTTTGCCAAGCCCTCACGGTGTTAGAAGACTCAAGTTATCTTGGTTTAAGATTTGTGAGCCCATTTATTCCTTCTCGGTTGATCTTGGATTATATGAACTTCTAGGCCAAGTAGTAGGTGCTTTCATAAAACACATGAGTTAGATGGTGTTTGGGAGAGTCAATAGATGTTTGCCAAGCCCTCACGGTGTTTGAAGACTCAAGTTAACTTGGTTTTAGAGTTGTGAGCCCATTTATTCCTTCTCGGTTGATCTTGGATTATATGAACTTCTAGGCCAAGTAGTAGGTGCTTTCATAAAACACATGAGTTAGATGGTGTTTGGGAGAGTCAATAGATGTTTGCCAAGCCCTCACGGTGTTAGAAGACTCAAGTTATCTTGGTTTAAGAGTTGTAAGCCCATTTATTCCTTCTCGGTTGATCTTGGATTATATGAACTTCTAGGCCAAGTAGTAGGTGTTTACATGAAACACATGAGTTAGATGGTGTTTGCGAGAGTCAATAGATGTTTGCCAAGCCCTCACGGTGTTAGAAGACTCAAGTTATCTTGGTTTAAGAGTTGTGAGCCCATTTCTTCCTTCTCGGTTGATCTTGGATTATATGAACTTCTAGGCCAAGTAGTAGGTGCTTTCATAAAACACATGAGTTAGATGGTGTTTGGGAGAGTCAATAGATGTTTGCCAAGCCCTCACGGTGTTAGAAGACTCAAGTTATCTTGGTTTAAGAGTTGTAAGCCCATTTATTCCTTCTCGGTTGATCTTGGATTATATGAACTTCTAGGCCAAGTAGTAGGTGCTTTCATAAAACACATGAGTTAGATGGTGTTTGGGAGAGTCAATAGATGTTTGCCAAGCCCTCACGGTGTTTGAAGACTCAAGTTATCTTGGTTTAAGAGTTGTAAGCCCATTTATTCCTTCTCGGTTGATCTTGGATTATATGAACTTCTAGGCCAAGTAGTAGGTGCTTTCATAAAACACATGAGTTAGATGGTGTTTGGGAGAGTCAATAGATGTTTGCCAAGCCCTCACGGTGTTTGAAAAATCAAGTTATCTTGGTTTAAGAGTTGTTGGCCCATTTGTTCCTTCTCGGTTGATCTTGGATTATATGAACTTCAAGGCCAAGAGGTAGGTGTTTACATGAAACACATGAGTTAGATGGCGTTTGGGAGAGTCAATAGATGTTTGCCAAGCCCTCACGGTGTTAGAAGACTCAAGTTATCTTGGTTTAAGAGTTGTAAGCCCATTTATTCCTTCTCGGTTGATCTTGGATTATATGAACTTCTAGGCCAAGTAGTAGGTGCTTTCATAAAACACATGAGTTAGATGGTGTTTGGGAGCGTCAATAGATGTTTGCCAATCCCTCACGGTGTTAGAAGACTCAAGTTATCTTGGTTTAAGAGTTGTTGGCCCATTTGTTTCTTCTCGGTTGATCTTGGATTATATGAACTTCTAGGCCAAGTAGTAGGTGTTTACATGAAACACATGAGTTAGATGGGGTTTGGGAGAGTCAATAGATGTTTGCCAAACCCTCACGGTGTTAGAAGACTGAAGTTATCTTGGTTTAAGATTTGTGAGCCCATTTGTTCCTTCTCGGTTGATCTTGGGTTATAAGAACTTCTAGGCCAAGTTATAGGTGCTTTCATAAAACACATGAGTTAGATGGTGTTTGGGAGAGTCAATAGATGTTTGCCAAGCCCTCACGGTGTTTGAAGACTCAAGTTAACTTGGTTTTAGATTTGTGAGCCCATTTATTCCTTCTCGGTTGATCTTGGATTATATGAACTTCTAGGCCAAGTAGTAGGTGCTTTCATAAAACACATGAGTTAGATGGTGTTTGGGAGAGTCAATAGATGTTTGCCAAGCCCTCACGGTGTTAGAAGACTCAAGTTATCTTGGTTTAAGAGTTGTAAGCCCATTTATTCCTTCTCGGTTGATCTTGGATTATATGAACTTCTAGGCCAAGTAGTAGGTGTTTACATGAAACACATGAGTTAGATGGTGTTTGCGAGAGTCAATAGATGTTTGCCAAGCCCTCACGGTGTTAGAAGACTCAAGTTATCTTGGTTTAAGATTTGTGAGCCCATTTATTCCTTCTCGGTTGATCTTGGATTATATGAACTTCTAGGCCAAGTAGTAGGTGCTTTCATAAAACACATGAGTTAGATGGTGTTTGGGAGAGTCAATAGATGTTTGCCAAGCCCTCACGGTGTTAGAAGACTCAAGTTATCTTGGTTTAAGAGTTGTAAGCCCATTTATTCCTTCTCGGTTGATCTTGGATTATATGAACTTCTAGGCCAAGTAGTAGGTGCTTTCATAAAACACATGAGTTAGATGGTGTTTGGGAGAGTCAATAGATGTTTGCCAAGCCCTCACGGTGTTTGAAGACTCAAGTTATCTTGGTTTAAGAGTTGTAAGCCCATTTATTCCTTCTCGGTTGATCTTGGATTATATGAACTTCTAGGCCAAGTAGTAGGTGCTTTCATAAAACACATGAGTTAGATGGTGTTTGGGAGAGTCAATAGATGTTTGCCAAGCCCTCACGGTGTTAGAAGACTCAAGTTATCTTGGTTTAAGAGTTGTAAGCCCATTTATTCCTTCTCGGTTGATCTTGGATTATATGAACTTCTAGGCCAAGTAGTAGGTGCTTTCATAAAACACATGAGTTAGATGGTGTTTGGGAGAGTCAATAGATGTTTGCCAAGCCCTCACGGTGTTTGAAAAATCAAGTTATCTTGGTTTAAGAGTTGTTGGCCCATTTGTTCCTTCTCGGTTGATCTTGGATTATATGAACTTCTAGGCCAAGAGGTAGGTGTTTACATGAAACACATGAGTTAGATGGCGTTTGCGAGAGTCAATAGATGTTTGCCAAGCCCTCACGGTGTTAGAAGACTCAAGTTATCTTGGTTTAAGAGTTGTAAGCCCATTTATTCCTTCTCGGTTGATCTTGGATTATATGAACTTCTAGGCCAAGTAGTAGGTGCTTTCATAAAACACATGAGTTAGATGGTGTTTGGGAGAGTCAATAGATGTTTGCCAAGCCCTCACGGTGTTAGAAGACTCAAGTTATCTTGGTTTAAGAGTTGTTGGCCCATTTGTTTCTTCTCGGTTGATCTTGGATTATATGAACTTCTAGGCCAAGTAGTAGGTGTTTACATGAAACACATGAGTTAGATGGGGTTTGGGAGAGTCAATAGATGTTTGCCAAGCCCTCACGGTGTTAGAAGACTCAAGTTATCTTGGTTTAAGAGTTGTAAGCCCATTTATTCCTTCTCGGTTGATCTTGGATTATATGAACTTCTAGGCCAAGTAGTAGGTGCTTTCATAAAACACATGAGTTAGATGGTGTTTGGGAGAGTCAATAGATGTTTGCCAAGCCCTCACGGTGTTTGAAGACTCAAGTTATCTTGGTTTAAGAGTTGTAAGCCCATTTATTCCTTCTCGGTTGATCTTGGATTATATGAACTTCTAGGCCAAGTAGTAGGTGCTTTCATAAAACACATGAGTTAGATGGTGTTTGGGAGAGTCAATAGATGTTTGCCAAGCCCTCACGGTGTTAGAAGACTCAAGTTATCTTGGTTTAAGAGTTGTAAGCCCATTTATTCCTTCTCGGTTGATCTTGGATTATATGAACTTCTAGGCCAAGTAGTAGGTGTTTACATGAAACACATGAGTTAGATGGTGTTTGGGAGAGTCAATAGATGTTTGCCAAGCCCTCACGGTGTTAGAAGACTCAAGTTATCTTGGTTTAAGAGTTGTGAGCCCATTTATTCCTTCTCGGTTGATCTTGGATTATATGAACTTCTAGGCCAAGTAGTAGGTGCTTTCATAAAACACATGAGTTAGATGGTGTTTGGGAGAGTCAATAGATGTTTGCCAAGCCCTCACGGTGTTAGAAGACTCAAGTTATCTTGGTTTAAGAGTTGTAAGCCCATTTATTCCTTCTCGGTTGATCTTGGATTATATGAACTTCTAGGCCAAGTAGTAGGTGCTTTCATAAAACACATGAGTTAGATGGTGTTTGGGAGAGTCAATAGATGTTTGCCAAGCCCTCACGGTGTTTGAAGACTCAAGTTATCTTGGTTTAAGAGTTGTAAGCCCATTTATTCCTTCTCGGTTGATCTTGGATTATATGAACTTCTAGGCCAAGTAGTAGGTGCTTTCATAAAACACATGAGTTAGATGGTGTTTGGGAGAGTCAATAGATGTTTGCCAAGCCCTCACGGTGTTTGAAGACTCAAGTTATCTTGGTTTAAGAGTTGTAAGCCCATTTATTCCTTCTCGGTTGATCTTGGATTATATGAACTTCTAGGCCAAGTAGTAGGTGCTTTCATAAAACACATGAGTTAGATGGTGTTTGGGAGAGTCAATAGATGTTTGCCAAGCCCTCACGGTGTTTGAAAAATCAAGTTATCTTGGTTTAAGAGTTGTTGGCCCATTTGTTCCTTCTCGGTTGATCTTGGATTATATGAACTTCAAGGCCAAGAGGTAGGTGTTTACATGAAACACATGAGTTAGATGGCGTTTGCGAGAGTCAATAGATGTTTGCCAAGCCCTCACGGTGTTAGAAGACTCAAGTTATCTTGGTTTAAGAGTTGTATGCCCATTTATTCCTTCTCGGTTGATCTTGGATTATATGAACTTCTAGGCCAAGTAGTAGGTGCTTTCATAAAACACATGAGTTAGATGGTGTTTGGGAGCGTCAATAGATGTTTGCCAATCCCTCACGGTGTTAGAAGACTCAAGTTATCTTGGTTTAAGAGTTGTTGGCCCATTTGTTTCTTCTCGGTTGATCTTGGATTATATGAACTTCTAGGCCAAGTAGTAGGTGTTTACATGAAACACATGAGTTAGATGGGGTTTGGGAGAGTCAATAGATGTTTGCCAAGCCCTCACGGTGTTAGAAGACTCAAGTTATCTTGGTTTAAGAGTTGTAAGCCCATTTATTCCTTCTCGGTTGATCTTGGATTATATGAACTTCTAGGCCAAGTAGTAGGTGCTTTCATAAAACACATGAGTTAGATGGTGTTTGGGAGAGTCAATAGATGTTTGCCAAGCCCTCACGGTGTTTGAAGACTCAAGTTATCTTGGTTTAAGAGTTGTAAGCCCATTTATTCCTTCTCGGTTGATCTTGGATTATATGAACTTCTAGGCCAAGTAGTAGGTGCTTTCATAAAACACATGAGTTAGATGGTGTTTGGGAGAGTCAATAGATGTTTGCCAAGCCCTCACGGTGTTAGAAGACTCAAGTTATCTTGGTTTAAGAGTTGTTGGCCCATTTGTTCCTTCTCGGTTGATCTTGGATTATATGAACTTCTAGGCCAAGTAGTAGGTGTTTACATGAAACACATGAGTTAGATGGGGTTTGGGAGAGTCAATAGATGTTTGCCAAGCCCTCACGGTGTTAGAAGACTCAAGTTATCTTGGTTTAAGAGTTGTAAGCCCATTTATTCCTTCTCGGTTGATCTTGGATTATATGAACTTCTAGGCCAAGTAGTAGGTGCTTTCATAAAACACATGAGTTAGATGGTGTTTGGGAGAGTCAATAGATGTTTGCCAATCCCTCACGGTGTTAGAAGACTCAAGTTATCTTGGTTTAAGAGTTGTTGGCCCATTTGTTTCTTCTCGGTTGATCTTGGATTATATGAACTTCTAGGCCAAGTAGTAGGTGTTTACATGAAACACATGAGTTAGATGGGGTTTGGGAGAGTCAATAGATGTTTGCCAAGCCCTCACGGTGTTAGAAGACTCAAGTTATCTTGGTTTAAGAGTTGTAAGCCCATTTATTCCTTCTCGGTTGATCTTGGATTATATGAACTTCTAGGCCAAGTAGTAGGTGCTTTCATAAAACACATGAGTTAGATGGTGTTTGGGAGAGTCAATAGTCGTTTGCCAAGCCCTCACGGTGTTTGAAGACTCAAGTTATCTTGGTTTAAGAGTTGTAAGCCCATTTATTCCTTCTCGGTTGATCTTGGATTATATGAACTTCTAGGCCAAGTAGTAGGTGCTTTCATAAAACACATGAGTTAGATGGTGTTTGGGAGAGTCAATAGATGTTTGCCAAGCCCTCACGGTGTTTGAAAAATCAAGTTATCTTGGTTTATGAGTTGTTGGCCCATTTGTTCCTTCTCGGTTGATCTTGGATTATATGAACTTCAAGGCCAAGAGGTAGGTGTTTACATGAAACACATGAGTTAGATGGCGTTTGCGAGAGTCAATAGATGTTTGCCAAGCCCTCACGGTGTTAGAAGACTGAAGTTATCTTGGTTTAAGATTTGTGAGCCCATTTCTACCTTCTCGGTTTATAAGAACTTCTAGGCCAAGTAGTAGGTGCTTTCATAAAACACATGAGTTAGATGGTGTTTGGGAGAGTCAATAGATGTTTGCCAAGCCCTCACGGTGTTAGAAGACTCAAGTTATCTTGGTTTAAGAGTTGTAAGCCCATTTATTCCTTCTCGGTTGATCTTGGATTATATGAACTTCTAGGCCAAGTAGTAGGTGCTTTCATAAAACACATGAGTTAGATGGTGTTTGGGAGAGTCAATAGATGTTTGCCAAGCCCTCACGGTGTTAGAAGACTCAAGTTATCTTGGTTTAAGAGTTGTAAGCCCATTTATTCCTTCTCGGTTGATCTTGGATTATATGAACTTCTAGGCCAAGTAGTAGGTGCTTTCATAAAACACATGAGTTAGATGGTGTTTGGGAGAGTCAATAGTCGTTTGCCAAGCCCTCACGGTGTTTGAAGACTCAAGTTATCTTGGTTTAAGAGTTGTAAGCCCATTTATTCCTTCTCGGTTGATCTTGGATTATATGAACTTCTAGGCCAAGTAGTAGGTGCTTTCATAAAACACATGAGTTAGATGGTGTTTGGGAGAGTCAATAGATGTTTGCCAATCCCTCACGGTGTTAGAAGACTCAAGTTATCTTGGTTTAAGAGTTGTTGGCCCATTTGTTTCTTCTCGGTTGATCTTGGATTATATGAACTTCTAGGCCAAGTAGTAGGTGTTTACATGAAACACATGAGTTAGATGGGGTTTGGGAGAGTCAATAGATGTTTGCCAAGCCCTCACGGTGTTTGAAGACTCAAGTTATCTTGGTTTAAGAGTTGTAAGCCCATTTATTCCTTCTCGGTTGATCTTGGATTATATGAACTTCTAGGCCAAGTAGTAGGTGCTTTCATAAAACACATGAGTTAGATGGTGTTTGGGAGCGTCAATAGATGTTTGCCAATCCCTCACGGTGTTAGAAGACTCAAGTTATCTTGGTTTAAGAGTTGTTGGCCCATTTGTTTCTTCTCGGTTGATCTTGGATTATATGAACTTCTAGGCCAAGTAGTAGGTGTTTACATGAAACACATGAGTTAGATGGGGTTTGGGAGAGTCAATAGATGTTTGCCAAACCCTCACGGTGTTAGAAGACTGAAGTTATCTTGGTTTAAGATTTGTGAGCCCATTTCTACCTTCTCGGTTTATAAGAACTTCTAGGCCAAGTAGTAGGTGCTTTCATAAAACACATGAGTTAGATGGTGTTTGGGAGAGTCAATAGATGTTTGCCAAGCCCTCACGGTGTTAGAAGACTCAAGTTATCTTGGTTTAAGTGTTGTAAGCCCATTTATTCCTTCTCGGTTGATCTTGGATTATATGAACTTCGAGGCCAAGTAGTAGGTGCTTTCATAAAACACATGAGTTAGATGGTGTTTGGGAGAGTCAATAGATGTTTGCCAAGCCCACACGGTGTTAGAAGACTCAAGTTATCTTGGTTTAAGAGTTGTAAGCCCATTTATTCCTTCTCGGTTGATCTTGGATTATATGAACTTCTAGGCCAAGTAGTATGTGTTTACATGAAACACATGAGTTAGATGGGGTTTGGGAGAGTCAATAGATGTTTGCCAAGCCCTCACGGTGTTAGAAGACTCAAGTTATCTTGGTTTAAGAGTTGTAAGCCCATTTATTCCTTCTCGGTTGATCTTGGATTATATGAACTTCTAGGCCAAGTAGTAGGTGCTTTCATAAAACACATGAGTTAGATGGTGTTTGGGAGAGTCAATAGATGTTTGCCAATCCCTCACGGTGTTAGAAGACTCAAGTTATCTTGGTTTAAGAGTTGTTGGCCCATTTGTTTCTTCTCGGTTGATCTTGGATTATATGAACTTCTAGGCCAAGTAGTAGGTGTTTACATGAAACACATGAGTTAGATGGTGTTTGGGAGAGTCAATAGATGTTTGCCAAGCCCTCACGGTGTTAGAAGACTCAAGTTATCTTGGTTTAAGATTTGTGAGCCCATTTATTCCTTCTCGGTTGATCTTGGATTATATGAACTTCTAGGCCAAGTAGTAGGTGCTTTCATAAAACACATGAGTTAGATGGTGTTTGGGAGAGTCAATAGATGTTTGCCAAGCCCTCACGGTGTTAGAAGACTCAAGTTATCTTGGTTTAAGAGTTGTAAGCCCATTTATTCCTTCTCGGTTGATCTTGGATTATATGAACTTCTAGGCCAAGTAGTAGGTGCTTTCATAAAACACATGAGTTAGATGGTGTTTGGGAGCGTCAATAGATGTTTGCCAATCCCTCACGGTGTTAGAAGACTCAAGTTATCTTGGTTTAAGAGTTGTTGGCCCATTTGTTTCTTCTCGGTTGATCTTGGATTATATGAACTTCTAGGCCAAGTAGTAGGTGTTTACATGAAACACATGAGTTAGATGGGGTTTGGGAGAGTCAATAGATGTTTGCCAAACCCTCACGGTGTTAGAAGACTGAAGTTATCTTGGTTTAAGATTTGTGAGCCCATTTCTACCTTCTCGGTTTATAAGAACTTCTAGGCCAAGTAGTAGGTGCTTTCATAAAACACATGAGTTAGATGGTGTTTGGGAGAGTCAATAGATGTTTGCCAAGCCCTCACGGTGTTAGAAGACTCAAGTTATCTTGGTTTAAGAGTTGTAAGCCCATTTATTCCTTCTCGGTTGATCTTGGATTATATGAACTTCTAGGCCAAGTAGTAGGTGCTTTCATAAAACACATGAGTTAGATGGTGTTTGGGAGAGTCAATAGTCGTTTGCCAAGCCCTCACGGTGTTTGAAGACTCAAGTTATCTTTGTTTATGAGTTGTTGGCCCATTTGTTTCTTCTCGGTTGATCTTGGATTATATGAACTTCTAGGCCAAGTAGTAGGTGTTTACATGAAACACATGAGTTAGATGGGGTTTGGGAGAGTCAATAGATGTTTGCCAAGCCCTCACGGTGTTAGAAGACTCAAGTTATCTTGGTTTAAGAGTTGTAAGCCCATTTATTCCTTCTCGGTTGATCTTGGATTATATGAACTTCTAGGCCAAGTAGTAGGTGCTTTCATAAAACACATGAGTTAGATGGTGTTTGGGAGCGTCAATAGATGTTTGCCAATCCCTCACGGTGTTAGAAGACTCAAGTTATCTTTGTTTATGAGTTGTTGGCCCATTTGTTTCTTCTCGGTTGATCTTGGATTATATGAACTTCTAGGCCAAGTAGTAGGTGTTTACATGAAACACATGAGTTAGATGGGGTTTGGGAGAGTCAATAGATGTTTGCCAAACCCTCACGGTGTTAGAAGACTGAAGTTATCTTGGTTTAAGATTTGTGAGCCCATTTCTACCTTCTCGGTTTATAAGAACTTCTAGGCCAAGTTATAGGTGCTTTCCTGAAACACATGAGTTTGATGGTGTTTGGGAGAGTCAATAGATGTTTGCCAAGCCCTCACGGTGCTTGAAGACTCAAGTTAACTTGGTTTTAGATTTGTGAGCCCATTTCTACCTTCTCGGTTTATAAGAACTTCGAGGCCAAGTAGTAGGTGCTTTCATAAAACACATGAGTTAGATGGTGTTTGGGAGAGTCAATAGATGTTTACCAAGCCCTCACGGTGTTAGAAGACTCAAGTTATCTTGGTTTAAGAGTTGTAAGCCCATTTATTCCTTCTCGGTTGATCTTGGATTATATGAACTTCTAGGCCAAGTAGTAGGTGTTTACATGAAACACATGAGTTAGATGGGGTTTGGGAGAGTCAATAGATGTTTGCCAAACCCTCACGGTGCTTGAAGACTCAAGTTAACTTGGTTTTAGATTTGTGAGCCCATTTCTACCTTCTCGGTTTATAAGAACTTCGAGGCCAAGTAGTAGGTGCTTTCATAAAACACATGAGTTAGATGGTGTTTGGGAGAGTCAATAGATGTTTGCCAAGCCCTCACGGTGTTAGAAGACTCAAGTTATCTTGGTTTAAGAGTTGTAAGCCCATTTATTCCTTCTCGGTTGATCTTGGATTATATGAACTTCTAGGCCAAGTAGTAGGTGCTTTCATAAAACACATGAGTTAGATGGTGTTTGGGAGAGTCAATAGTCGTTTGCCAAGCCCTCACGGTGTTTGAAGACTCAAGTTATCTTGGTTTAAGAGTTGTAAGCCCATTTATTCCTTCTCGGTTGATCTTGGATTATATGAACTTCTAGGCCAAGTAGTAGGTGCTTTCATAAAACACATGAGTTAGATGGTGTTTGGGAGCGTCAATAGATGTTTGCCAATCCCTCACGGTGTTAGAAGACTCAAGTTATCTTTTGTTGAAACCAATTTCTTATAAAAAGGTTTAAGTTCTAATTTCTTAAAAGCTATAAGCTTTCCCTGTTAAGTTTTGAGGATATCAAAAATATTTATTTAGTTTGAACAAGTAAGTGTTTCGACAATAGTTTTAACAAATCGCTACTGGTTGTGCGTCCATTCTGCTCTACGCTTAAAGTTAACTCTTCGTGCGTCCAATATGCTATAACTCTTCATGGGTCCAATGAATGTATTATATACTTTTACTATTGGTGCGTCCAATACTTGTATGCATATACTGTTTCTTTTTATTAGTTCGTCCAAGACGATCTGGCCAAAGCTCTGACTTAACTCACTCTTTCAAAGTTCAAGTTCAAGCTCTCGTCCAAGTAAAATTTCAAAAATGAAGAAGCTGTTCCTCATTAAATGCTAGAAAAGAACTTCGACAACTCACGGCGTGAAGAAGTCAACTAAGCCACTTTTGCCGACATTGTCTAACAACTACAAAGATCTCGCAAATAAGAAACCGTCTGCAATCTTAGACAAATCGGGACTTTTGTTTTCATTGATTGGAAATCTCGTAGAATAAAAGTCACCGTCGAAGAAGTTCAAGACTTTTCCAAGAGATGCATTTAATGCTACTCGTAACGGTAATAAATATTTCCGTTGGACGATCTAGCCCATGAAGTCTGCTCAAATTTGTTCTTACTTATAAAAGAGAAGAAGCAGCACTTGAAGTAGAGAGATCTTTTGCCGAAGCATCCTTCAAGAGTCTAAAAAGCTTTATTTCCATATTCGTGTAAAAAGAAAAAGCCTTGAGATTTCTATTGTCTATTCTCATTTGTTAGTGAGTTTCAAACTCAAGCTTTCATCTACTTTCAATTATTCATCTTAAGCCTTGTAAGCCTGAAGAGGTGTGTAAAAGAATACTTGTGAAATAGAACCTGAAGAGGTTGAAAATACTTGTTACCTGAAGAGGTGCATAATACTTGTAATCGTGAAAAAGATTAGTTGGAAAATCCTTCTGGTTGAAGGGACTGGACGTAGCTCTTGGTTGATAAGAGTGAACCAGGATAAATCTCGTGTGTAAGCTTCTCCTCTCTTCTAGTGTGCTTTATTATATTCACTAACCTCTGGGGTTTACCATTGTGTTTATTAACAAAGATCTTTTTATTTGGTTTTAGAACGTGTTAACCATTTTATTAAAAGTCTTTTCGAAACCCTTAGAGTCCAATAGGACTAAGTGGTGTTGGTCCTAAGCTCTTTGCTTGTTAAACTGTCTCCTTCGCTGTGTTCTATTTTCTTTTGAAAAGGAAAATCTTTTATTAATCAAAAAGGGTTAAGAAACACAATTCAACCCCCCTTCTTGTGTTTCACTTGGTTATTTCAATTGGTATCAGAGCCTGGTTCTTGGGTTGAGCATCTAACAGTGCAGAGGAAAAAGATCCAGTACACCCTTTAATGGAGAACGAAGGACAAGCGGTGAACAGACCACCTCTATTCAATGGAAACGACTATGATTACTGGAAGAAAAGAATGATTGCCTTTTTTGATGCCCAAAATATGGACATTTGGGACCTAGTTCAAAATGGATATCAAACACCCACCAACGCAGAAGGACAGGATCTCCCTCGACCACAATGGACGGAAGGACAACGAACCAGACATCAGCTTAACTCAAAAGCCAAACATTATCTTATGTGTGCCATCACCAGATCAGAGCACGACAAAGTCCATAGGCGTGAAACAACCTAAAGAGATATGGGATACTCGGCATTAGCACATGAAGGCTCATCTCAAGTCAAAGAATCAAAGATAAGCATCTTTGGTTCACCAAGATGAGCTCTTCAAAATGGGAGAGCATGAAAACATTGATCAAATGTTTGGACGATTCCAAACAATAATCAATAGCTTGAGATCTCTCGGGAAAGAACTATGATAATCAAGATCATATCGAGAAAAATCCTAAGAAGTCTTTCCGCCAAAGTGGAGACCTAAGGTTACTGCCATACAGGAAGCAAAGAATCTAGCTTCTCTTACCATGGAGGAACTATTGGGTTCTCTTAAAGTTCATGAGCTGGAACTTCAAGAAGAGGAAAGCTCAAGAAAAGGGAAATCAATTGCCCTTAAAGCTCACAAAGGCAGTACGTCCAAAGCACTTAAAGCTGAAAAATCTTCAGACGAGGCCGAGTCATCTGAAGATAATATATCTGATAATGACGAATTATCTTTCATCTCTAGAAAGATACAAGCAATGTGGAAAAAGAAAGGAGGTATGCGGAGAAAGCACTTTGGACGAAGGTCACCAAAGGACAAAACAGAAACAAAAGACAAGAGTCCAATCATATGCTACGAATGCAAGAAGCCCGGACACATTAAAGCGGAATGTCCTTCACTAAACAAGGAGAAAGAGAAAAGGAGATTCTTTCCAAAGAAGAAAAGAGGATTAATGGCCACCTGGGAAGATCTTGATCTTTCAACTACTGATGATGAAGAAGAAGCAGAAGAAGAAGCAAATCTATGTCTCATGGCTAACACCGTGTCAGAAGAAGAAGAAGATGAGGTAACTAACTGTAATCTTGATCTTCAGAATGCATTTGATGAGTTGTTAAATAATTCATCTATTTTAGCGGTTGAATATAAATCCTTGAAAAGAAAGTTTTCAAAATTAACTAGAGAATATGGAAAAATGTTTTCAGAAAAACAAGAACTTGAAATTTATTGTGAAAAATTAAAAACTGAAAATGCTCTTTTAAAAACATCTTCTGAGTCCAACACTTCAGATGAAGTTGATAAACTTCATAATGAGGTAAAAGAGTTAACGGAGGACCTCAATAAATTTGTAAAAGCACCAACAACCTAAACATTTTACTCAAATATTCCGAGAGACCCTCGTGACAAATCGGGATTGGGATATCAAGATACCGATAAATGTCTCTTCAAAAACTACTACTCAACCTAATTTCATTAAGAATGTTTGTAAAAAGAACGTTTACTCTTCCTCAATAGATTTTTAACAAAAGGTCAAAATATTATGGATCTCCAAGAGCTAACCAAAAAGGACCCAAAAGATATGGGTACCTAAGGATATGATAATTCCTCTTGCAGATGTGCTTAGCAACAAGAAAAAGACACCTGTCATGGTACCTGGACAGTGGTTGCTCACGGCACATGACGGAGAAAGGTCTATGTTCCAAGACATCAAAACTAATAAAGGAGGGTCCGTCACGTTTGGAGGAAACCGTAAAGGTAAAATAGTTGGAATAGGTAAGATTGGTAAGCATCCTTTTCCCTCTATCGATAATGTTCTTCTAGTTGAAGGATTGAAACATAATCGCTTAGCATTAGTCAATTATGTGATAGTGGATCTAATGTTTCATTCAATCAAGGAGAATGTATAGTTAAAAACTATGACGGATCCATACTCTTCATTGCTAAAAGGCAAAACAATCTTTACAAAATTGACTTGGAAGATCTTTCACATCAAAATGTATCATGTCTAGTTTCCATAAAAGGAGAACAGTGGATATGGCACAAGAAGCTTGGTCATGCAAGTTTGAGATTAATCTCTAAACTAAATAAGCATAACCTCGTAAGAGGACTACCAAAGCTTGTGTACAAATCAGAGGTTCTTTGTGAAGCGTGTCAAAAGGGGAAACAAATCAAAAATTCTTTTGAGTCCAAAAACATCGTTTCCACCTCTAGACCACTAGAATTGTTACATCTTGATTTATTTGGTCCTACAAGAACTTCTTCACTAAATGGAAAGAAATATGGATTGGTCATAGTAGATGACTATACTAGATGGACATGGGTTATGTTTCTAGCTCACAAGGATGAGTCTTTCAAAGTCTTTTCTATTTTCTGTAAAAGAATTCAAAATGAAAAAGGAATGTGTATCAACTCAATCCGAAGTGATCATGGAGGAGAATTTGAGAATGAGAGCTTCCAATTGTTCTGTGAAGAAAACGGTATTCATCACAACTTCTCTGCCCCAAGAACACCACAACAAAATGGTGTGGTAGAAAGAAAAAATAGATCTCTTCAAGAGATGGCTAGAACAATGCTCAATGACAACTCAATCTCCAAACACTTCTGGGCTGAAGCTGTTAACACTGCGTGTTATATTCAAAACAGAATATATATTAGACCTATTTTAAACAAGACTCCGTATGAATTGTGGAAAGGACGAAAACCCAACATCTCTTACTTTCATTCTTTTGGCTGTCAATGCTTTATTTTGAATACTAAAGATTCTTTAGGAAAGTTTGATGCTAAGGTTGACTCTGGTATCTTCTTAGGATACTCAGAAACATCTAAAGCATATAGAGTGTATAACTCTCGCTCTCTAACTGTTGAAGAATCTGTTCATATTAAATTCAATGACAAAAAGCCTGACAATGACTTGTCAGAGCTAGATGAGTCCTTTGCAGAGTTAAACTTAAAAGACAAAGGAGAAGAATCAAGAACCCAAAACAAAGAAGCATTGGACGATGAAAGAAAAGAAGAAACAAGCGATGGTCAAAGATGTCGGCATTTCAAAACTTATCATCCGAACACCAAATAATTGGTAATCCGTGATGATAAAGTACGTACAAGATCTACCTTCAGAGAATACTCAAATGTAGCCTTCATCTCTCGAAATGGAACCAAGAAAAATAGAAGAAGCATCAAGGACGAAGGATGGATCTTAGCCATGCAAGAAGAGCTAAATCAATTTAAAAGAAATGATGTTTGGACGCCGGTTCAAAAGCCTAAAGACAAGTCCATCATCGGTACAAAATGGATATTCAAAAACAAACTGGACGAAGATGGTAAGGTTGTGAGAAACAAAGCAAGGTTGGTAGCCCAAGGTTACTCACAACAAGAAGGTATTGATTTCACTTCGAAACTTTTGCTCCTGTAGCTAGACTAGAAGCCATACGCATTTTACTTTCATTTGCCGCTCATCATAGCATGAGACTATATCAAATGGACGTAAAAAGTGCATTTCTAAATGGTATAATCGAGTGAAGAAGTTTTCGTTAAACAACCACCTGGTTTCGAGGATGAAAATTTCCACTGAGCATGTTTTCAAATTAAAAAAGGCCTTGTACGGTTTAAAACAAGCTCCTCGAGCCTGGTATGAAAGGTTAAGCACCTTTTAATAGAAAACGGTTTCTCTAGAGGAAAAGTTGACACTACTCTTTTTCGAAAAGACAAAAACTCGAAATTCATTTTAGTTCAAATTTATGTTGATGATATTATCTTTGGAGCTACTGATGAATCTCTTTGCAAGGATTTTTCCAACTGGATGCGTATGAATTAAATGAGCTTAATGGGAGAATTAAAATTCTTTCTGGGTTTGCAAGTGAAGCAAACATTGGACGAAATCTACATTCATCAGACCAAATATACAAATGAACTTCTGAAGAAATTCAAATTGGACGATTGCAAAACAATGAGCACACCAATGCATCCATCATCCACACTAAGATTGGACGATAAGGATAAAAAGGTGGACGAAAAGGTATACAGAGGTATGATCGGATCACTCTTATATCTCACTGCGTCCAGACCTGATATAATGTTTAGTGTGTGTCTTTGTGCACGCTTTCAATCTGATCCTAGAGAGTCACACTTAATTGTCAGTAAAAGAATATTCGTATACTTGAAAGGAACTACTAATCTGGGCTTGGTATTTAAGAAATCTCATGAGTACAGATTAGTTGGTTTTTGTGATGCTGACTATGCTGGAGATAGAATCGAAAGGAAAAGTACAAGTGGAGGTTGTCACTTCATTGGAGGAAATCTAGTATCATGGTCCAAAGAAGAGACAAAGCACAATTGCTCTATCAACAATTTGAAGTGAATATATCTCTCGCCCAATTGTTGCTCTCAACTACTCGATCAAACATCAATTAGAAGACTACAACATCTTCGAAAGTAAGATTCCTTTACTATGTGATAATATCACCGCAATTAACTTATCAAAAATCCCATACTACACTCAAGGGCAAAACACATTGAAATCAAACATCACTTTATAAGAGACTATATTCAAAAAGGTGTGTTTGATATTCAATATGTGGATACAGAATCATCAATGGGCAGATATTTTCACAAAACCCCTCTCGTAGGATAGATTCACTCTTATTCGAAAAACATCTAAGTATGCATTTTGTAAAGAATTAATATTTCTTGCGTCCATTGAAAATCAAGGCCCAAAATGCTTTGTACTTGATAAATGGTGTGGTAAATTTCTAGATAAGACATAAATCATATGCATTTATCTTGTTTGAAACTTTTCAAATTTCACACGCTCGAGTCGATTTTGAAAGGTCACGAAAGTAACTTTTATCATGACGTGATGCTTGCTTTTAATACACATTTATTGTGTTTGTTTTATTTTAAAAAAAAAAAAAACGATTCGTTTTCTCTCAAGAAACCTTTCAGTGTAGAAACCTACCTTCTTCTATAAATATTTTCCTTCTTTACAAGATCAAATTTTTACGCTTTCAAACATTGAAAGAAAACAGTTGCGAAAAGAACCTTAGCAAATTTCTCTCTCTCTCTTTCAAATTTCTTTAACCCTAAGAAATGGCCGGAGGAAAGACCCTTGATGTTGAAAGAGCCGAGGTATCAGTTGAATACTCGTTCCAAACTTCCATTTTAGCGTAATGTGGAATAGATATCAAAGATTGTCTCGTCGGCCGATGGGATAGTTACTTCGTGAGAACCAGGAGGTGTATCCTGATTTGGTGAAAATGTTCGGAAAAATGCATCCGTGTTCCGCAATGCAGGTCGGGGGATGTGTTTTGGGAAAACCCGTTGTGGTTTCGTGAGGTAACCATCTCCAACGCCACCCAATGTTGGTTGGAAGGAGCCACCATCACTTCGATTGGGAAAAAGCATTTGGGAACTGATGTCGTTTCTTGACACCTTACTAAAGGAGTCATCCACCTTTGGGAAGATAACTGCCTCCAAGATGAATGACAAGGCAAGAGTTTTGCATCAACTTCTAAACAAGGCAATACTCCACAAAGCGGGGTCCAAAGACTCAGTCTCTACAGTTCATGCCTTCTGCCTGTGTCATCTGATGCTGTGTCAACAGGTCAATCTCCCTTCTCTCGCTTTTAAGAACTTCAAGAGAAGTGTACAAGGAAAAGGAAGAAGACCACCATCTCCTATGGTGTTCTCTTAACCAAGATCTTCAGAGATCAAGGCATCTTTAGTCCCCATGAGACTAAAGATGTTGAAGAGAAGAAGAAGATTTTTGGACGGATCCAAGAGCAACAAATCTTTGGACGAAGCAATCTTCTAAGGATGAAACTTCAAAGCGTCCAAGATTTTCTAGACCGTAAAGAGCCTCTTATTCTTTCAAAGACTGAGAGTCCAAAGAAGAAATCACCGTCCGTCCAAGCCCTTCCCAAGCGGAGACTCATAATGGACGATGACTCAAGATGACCAACCCATCGCTAAAAGGATGAAGGTTGCGTCCATTGCGAAGCATCCCAAAAGGAACCCTGATTTAAGCTACCCATCACAAGGAAACCCTCTTCCAAACTTGCGTCCATTCCTAAGGAACCTCTTCCTACCATTCCCTCTTCCTCCACTTTACCCTCTTCTCAAACAGTAACCACAAACTTCCTTCCCAACCTCTCAAATAACTTCCTCTCCCTTAAACATCGAACCTTTTTCTTCTCAAACTCTCATATTACCTTCCCAATCTCCTTCACCTTCCCCCTCTCAAAAGACCTTCTACAACTCCTCTCATCTTAATCTTTTCTCTCGTGGGAGTTTCCCCTCACATTATCCCTCTTTGGGAATCCAAGGACTCTTCTCTCTCACTCACAAAGAAGACGCTCCGGTCTTTGTGATGGTTACTCAACAAAAGTCCACATCTTCCCTAGTGACCTATCCTTCAAACCTGTCACCTTGGAAGAAATGGGACAAGCTTATGCGAGTCCTTATGACACCATCCTTGTCGGTGTCATTAAGGGGAGTCTTCTCGTTGAAGAATTTGAGATTTGTACCCCCTTCATCGATCATCTCCTCTACAAGCGCCATCAAGATTCAGATCGGGTTTGTCCAAGGTTGCCAATGGTGGATTTAAATAAAAACAAAGACTTGAAAAAGCATGAAGCCAAGCCACCTTTCCCAAGCCTATCATCTTTAAGCCAAACTTTGGGAGCTTACGTTCCCCGATGTTGATGTTGAATTCTTGTGGCATGTTTCGACTAAAGGAGAAGCCGTGGAGAACGAGGCTAAGACCTTCTCGGGAAAAGCACATTTGGGAGTGTGAGCAACAAGCGTCTTCTTCGTGACTAAGTGATGAAGATAAGGAAGATATCATAATCGTGCCTGGTCGTAGCTTCCAAAGTTGTTTTCGTTCTATCTATATGGTAGATGATCTTTTTGGATCGCCTCAACTCGCCATTGCCAACAATCTTCTCTTGTCCAAGCTATGTCTCTCGACCTCCGTCTCGACAACATAGGCGCCTTATCCCCTGGATCAAATGTTTGGTTACCGGAGAACCTCTCTTCCTTGGGATGTTGACCTTCCTCCTGTCGAAGACGAAGTTGAGTCCGTTGTGCGGCAAATGGATGTGACCCCTCCTGCTTCCACCACTGAGTTAGCTATTGTGGAACCACAACCTTCTGCTGACCTTCTCACCCAAGTGCCCCCAGCTTTTCAGGCCTATGTGAATAATCAAATGGACGTAATGTACAAGAGAGTTGAAGACCTCCTCAAGTCTCTTTTTCAACAAGGGCCACCTCCTCCTCCTCCACCTTCCTCCTCTTGATTTTATTTTATTTTATTTTATTTTATTTTCTTTTAGCCAAAATTTTTTCTGACAGTGATGTTTTTTCCTTCTTTTTGTCTGATGACAAAGGGGGAGAATAATGGGAATTTGATTTGTTTTAAATAAATTTATTTTATAATTTATACTGATTCAATGAAACTATGTTTTTCTCTCATCTGGTTGTTTCATTATCCTTGTCTCGGTTATTCTGTTGCACTGTGTTGCTGTGTAGGATATGATCTAATTTTTTTAGCATGGTTTATTTCTTTTCAAAAGTATTGTCTCTGTTAAACTCTTTTCTCAAGAACTAAACTTCGATACAAAGATAATATTACTTGCTCTTGAAACTTGTTTCGTTAAAATAAATTTCATGTACCACGTCCAATCGACTCAAGGCCCAACCGACTTGGAGTCCGTCCCTTAGAAATGTTTTTCTTAGGGGAGCAATTTTGTTTTAAAAGGAATCGTGTTCAACCAAATTAATAGTTTTTGTCATCATCAAAAAGGGGGAGATTGTTGAAACCAATTTCTTATAAAAAGGTTTAAGTTCTAATTTCTTAAAAGCTATAAGCTTTCCTCGTTAAGTTTTGAGGATAACAAAATATTTATTTAGTTTGAACAAGTAAGTGTTTCGACAATAGTTTTAACAAATCGCTCTTTGGTTAAAAGTGCGTCCATTCCCGCTTCTACGCTTAAAGTTAACTCTTCGTAAGCGCCCAATATGCTATAACTCTTCATGGGTCCAATGAATGTATTATATACTTTTACTATTGGTGCGTCCAATACTTGTATGCATATACTGTTACTTTTTATTAGTTCGTCCAAGACGATCCTGCCTCACAAAGCTCTGACTTAACTCACTCTTTCAAAGTTCAAGTTCAAGCTCTCGTCCAAGTAAAATTTCAAAAATGAAGAACTGCTCCTCATTAAATGCTAGAAAAGAACTCCTGACTCACCTACGATGTAAGAAGTCAACTAAGCCACTTTTGGCCGACATTGTCTAACAACTACAAAGATCTCGCAAATAAGAAACCGTCTGCAATCTTAGACAAATCAGACTTTTGTTTTCATTGATTGGAAATCTCAGAGAATAAAAGTCACCGTCGAAGAAGTTCAAGACTTTTCCAAGTAGATGCATTTAATGCTACCGAACGGTAATAAATATTTCCGTTGGAAGATCTAGCCCATGAATTCTGCTAAAATTTGTTCTTACTTATAAAAGAGAAGAAGCAGCACTTGAAGTAGAGAGATCTTTTGCCGAAGCATCCTTCAAGAGTCTAAAAAGCTTTATTTCCATATTCGTGTAAAAAGAAAAAGCCTTGAGATTTCTATTGTCTATTCTCATTTGTTAGTGAGTTTCAAACTCAAGCTTTCATCTACTTTCAATTATTCATCTTAAGCCTTGTAAGCCCGAAGAGGTCAGTGTGTAAAAGAATACTTGTGAAATAGAACTCAAGAGGTTGAAAATACTTGTTACCTCGAAGAGGTGCATAATACTTGTAATCGTGAAAAGATTAGTTGGAAAATCCTTCTCGGTTGAAGGATCGGACGTAGCTCTTGGTTGATAAGAGTGAACCAGGATAAATCTCGTGTGTAAGCTTCTCCTCTCTTCTAGTGTGCTTTATTATATTCACTAACCTCTGGGGTTTACCATTGTGTTTATTAACAAAGATCTTTTTATTTGGTTTTAGAACGTGTTAACCATTTTATTAAAAGTCTTTTCGAAACCCTTAGAGTCCAATAGGACTAAGTGGTGTTGGTCCTAAGCTCTTTGCTTGTTAAACTGTCTCCTTCGCTGTGTTCTATTTTCTTTTGAAAAGGAAAATCTTTTATTAATCAAAAAGGGTTAAGAAACACAATTCAACCCCCCTTCTTGTGTTTCACTTGGTTATTTCATCTTTGTTTATGAGTTGTTGGCCCATTTGTTTCTTCTCGGTTGATCTTGGATTATATGAACTTCTAGGGCAAGTAGTAGGTGTTTACATGAAACACATGAGTTAGATGGGGTTTGGGAGAGTCAATCGATGTTTGCCAAGCCCTCACGGTGTTAGAAGACTCAAGTTATCTTGGTTTAAGAGTTGTAAGCCCATTTATTCCTTCTCGGTTGATCTTGGATTATATGAACTTCTAGGCCAAGTAGAAGGTGCTTTCATAAAACACATGAGTTAGATGGTGTTTGGGAGAGTCAATAGTCGTTTGCCAAGCCCTCACGGTGTTTGAAGACTCAAGTTATCTTGGTTTAAGAGTTGTAAGCCCATTTATTCCATCTCGGTTGATCTTGGATTATATGAACTTCTAGGCCAAGTAGTAGGTGCTTTCATAAAACACATGAGTTAGATGGTGTTTGGGAGAGTCAATAGATGTTTGCCAAGCCCTCACGGTGTTAGAAGACTCAAGTTATCTTGGTTTAAGAGTTGTAAGCCCATTTATTCCTTCTCGGTTGATCTTGGATTATATGAACTTCTAGGCCAAGTAGTAGGTGCTTTCATAAAACACATGAGTTAGATGGTGTTTGGGAGAGTCAATAGATGTTTGCCAAGCCCTCACAGTGTTTGAAAAATCAAGTTATCATGGTTTAAGAGTTGTTGGCCCATTTGTTCCTTCTCGGTTGATCTTGGATTATATTAACTTCTAGGCCAAGAGGTAGGTGTTTACATGAAACACATGAGTTAGATGGTGTTTGGGAGCGTCAATAGATGTTTGCCAATCCCTCACGGTGTTAGAAGACTGAAGTTATCTTGGTTTAAGATTTGTGAGCCCATTTCTACCTTCTCGGTTTATAAGAACTTCTAGGCCAAGTTATAGGTGCTTTCCTGAAACACATGAGTTTGATGGTGTTTGGGAGAGTCAATAGATGTTTGCCAAGCCCTCACGGTGCTTGAAGACTCAAGTTAACTTGGTTTTAGATTTGTGAGCCCATTTCTACCTTCTCGGTTTATAAGAACTTCGAGGCCAAGTAGTAGGTGCTTTCATAAAACACATGAGTTAGATGGTGTTTGGGAGAGTCAATAGATGTTTGCCAAGCCCTCACGGTGTTAGAAGACTCAAGTTATCTTGGTTTAAGAGTTGTAAGCCCATTTATTCCTTCTCGGTTGATCTTGGATTATATGAACTTCTAGGCCAAGTAGTAGGTGCTTTCATAAAACACATGAGTTAGATGGTGTTTGGGAGAGTCAATAGTCGTTTGCCAAGCCCTCACGGTGTTTGAAGACTCAAGTTATCTTGGTTTAAGAGTTGTAAGCCCATTTATTCCATCTCGGTTGATCTTGGATTATATGAACTTCTAGGCCAAGTAGTAGGTGCTTTCATAAAACACATGAGTTAGATGGTGTTTGGGAGAGTCAATAGATGTTTGCCAAGCCCTCACGGTGTTAGAAGACTCAAGTTATCTTGGTTTAAGAGTTGTAAGCCCATTTATTCCTTCTCGGTTGATCTTGGATTATATGAACTTCTAGGCCAAGTAGTAGGTGCTTTCATAAAACACATGAGTTAGATGGTGTTTGGGAGAGTCAATAGTCGTTTGCCAAGCCCTCACGGTGTTTGAAGACTCAAGTTATCTTGGTTTAAGAGTTGTAAGCCCATTTATTCCTTCTCGGTTGATCTTGGATTATATGAACTTCTAGGCCAAGTAGTAGGTGCTTTCATAAAACACATGAGTTAGATGGTGTTTGGGAGAGTCAATAGATGTTTGCCAAGCCCTCACGGTGTTTGAAAAATCAAGTTATCTTGGTTTATGAGTTGTTGG